>BOPP01000075.1:1573110-1589702 GCA_017312745.1 Gryllus bimaculatus
GGCAAGCTGGCATGTAATTCAGCGAAGTATCTGCCATTCCAGTATCAAACATTCACTACAGTAACGACAGTAATGACCATAATGAAACATCAATCACCAATTAATCAATCATAATATTGGAACTATCGCGACGTGCTTACGACAAATGGGGAGGATTACTGTCTTCTGAGGCGCTTGAATCAATCTGAACGTTTCCTACAAAGAATAAATCACGTCTACACTAACGATTTCATCCAGATTCATGCAGATTTGACGGAAAGCTTGCCACATAGGTAAACTGGACGTAAGCCGTCAGACTGTGTAAAGTTACATTATGATCCCGCGTTCATCCCACCCAAGGCAAGCCATGCACACACCTTATCGAGAAATGCCAACAGGCTGCCTTCCAGCACGACAGGCGACCAGCACCAGACGACGAGCTGGCGACCCACGTGCCCGACACTGCACGCAAAGGAATACATGTTTGTTTATGACATCGATTCCCCTCAGCGGGCACCCGCCCTATTGGTAAGCCTCGAAAGCTATCTAATTACCATGGCGTGACTCGCCGCTAAAAATACACGCGAGCTGTAGCGGCCGCCGCGCGAACCTTACGCGCTCGCCCCGACTGCTGCCCGCTGTCGCCGATATCTGGTCGCGGGCGTGAGATCTGCGAGGTGTCACGCTCGCAATCTTCGGTGCAGCTTCTCTTTTGTGAGTTAGCTTTGGCGGCCAAGAGACGGGATGTGTGGGCTTATGAAAGCTTACTTTTTTTTCCACTGCTAATGAAAAAACAAGAAAGAGAGAAGAAGAGAGATCAAGAAAGAGAGAAAGAAAAAAGAAAGAGAGAAAGAAAGGTGGAAGAAAAAAGAAAGAAAGAAAGAAAAACTAGAACACGTTCACATTTTCTCAGGTGGAGATACATTTCCTCGCAAACACTTTTCTACTTTTCTAGTCTGTGTGTGTATTTCCCTGGTAGTGATTTTTCTGGTTCAGTTAACCTGTATCGGCAAAAATCTGCAAACACGTTTTTTCAAAAATAAACATTTCACGCATACAAAACTATTCACTTGATTTGTAATGTGTCTATAATTTCTGTGTTCTTAGAAAATGAGTCGTTCAGCAAACTGTTAATGAATGCTGAAATTTGAATCCAAACTGCTTGAAAGTTTTATGTGGTTATATATATATATATATATATATATATATATATATATATATATATATAATCACCCGTATCAACCGTCAATTGTAACTCTCAAGATTTATGTGATCTGAATGTCATATTCGAAATAGATTATAGTATTCAGTACAACTATTTTTGATATTTGAGATGTTAAAAATAAACGTTTCAGAACAAATATTATTGAAAGAACAAATTAACTAACTCATTAAAATATGTATGTAGCGTTTTTGTCACTGTGAAATCCTAACTATGAATACTTCCATGCTGAACTTTCCTTTTCATTGGCATTTTCCACCTTAAATGAAGATAACTTGTTGTAAAAAGTTGAATGAGATATTAATTGTTAATTAAGACGTATGTGTTCAGTTTGACAGACAGTTTTGAAGACAGATATTTCTTTCAAATTATTAGTCGTACATTAGACCAACGGTATACGAATCTGCAATATTCATTTTATAACATAGTTTTTCATGAGAAAATATCATGTACATTACTTTGGATTCATTTGTTCATGCGGATATGGATGGGGATACCCGTACGGATACGGATACCCGTATAGATACTCGAAAATTTCGCTGACTGAACCAGATCCGCCAGAGTATATTATAGCAGAGAAATTCCAGTAACGCCCCTGAAACATTTTCTGTCAAAGTAAAACAACAATGTTATTTAATTCTCTGGCAGTATTACACGACACTGAATCCCTGAAGATATAAGCAGTAATGTCACGGTCCAGGTTTGTAATCACATACACTTTCAAACTACTTTTCTTCGTGTAGTATTTACTGAATCGCAGAATGATCTCGATACCCTAGCATGTTTCCGTGAAAGGTACTTAGTAGTACACAAGCAGGGAACTCGCAATTTTCTTCCAACATGCTTCTGAAAATCCAATCCAATCTGCTGTTAAGTATCCTACTCATCCGGATGTCGTGTAGAAGCGTTGAGTTCCAGTATGCCATCGATATCTTTCCCTGTAAGTGTGTACTCGCATAAGTTGTCTTCACAGGTTGAACTCCGATAGTTGCTACGACCGGACTGTTCGACAGCATCACAAACCGGTTGTCCACCGCTTACTTGAGAAAGAGAATTTTCATTGCCACTGTGGAGAAAATAAAGGTTATCTGGTGTGTCGGAATAAAACACATAATTGTGTTTCGTAATGGTCTCTCGGAGTGACAGAAAGTTTGAATGTTTGTTTGAAGTGTTTTATAATGTAATTTTTAGCTTTAAATAATATGTAATGACAAAAATACACCAAACAAAATAATTTGTATTAGTTAGTGAAATAGTGAAATTTTTCAACTGAAAAGAGAGTTACTCTTACAATATCATTTTGTTCTTCAATGTAAAATTGTTAAATAAGTACTACAATAGATGTTTCGTAATTAGAAAATATTTCAGATTGAGAAGTTGATGAATTTCTATTGATAAAACTATTATGTATTCCTTCGTATATTTTTACAGCTACATATTTTGAAATATTTAAAAAAATTATATTATTTTAAAGAGTTTTCAAATAATTGAATGAATTTATACAAAATCTTCCCACAGATAATGAACTTTCGGACATACGAGTTGTCAAGTAATGCTTTTAAAGCAATATTTTGGGTGGTGTTTCCGTCAGTGTTTGTTCCACGACAATTATACTATCAGTGCAGTGATAAACGATTAAAAATTACGAAATCATTTTCATCATCATATATAAATTATAGTCTTATATTTCTCATATGTAACTTCTACTTCTCATTCATAACAGTTAAATATTACTATTTTTGATCGGCGTATTTAAATCTAAAATTATTCTTACATGAATTAATCTTGGTCTTTCCAAATGATCTTTGACATTTTTGACTCAGTTTCCGCTATTAAGAATTCTAGATGAAATTAAATAACGTCTTATTTGGTTTTAGGCCAAGGATTCTTTGCATCGAGAAGTTAGGAAGAGATATGGTTTCTAAACTATTAAGATGTTTTTCCAATATTTTATAATATGTTGAATTTATTACATTCATAATTTGTAGCCAAATGGTCTATAATTTGACGTCCCATTCAAAACTCAAGATTTTTAAACCCATGTGTCACCTTTAAGAATTCTTCAGTATCTACATTATATTTAGTAATACTATCAGCAACAAAATGCCATAAGAGTTCATGAATTTGGCGTATTTGTAAGAGGCCATCGTGTGTGGATGTAAGTAGGCACCATATTGACGCAGAAAATATTTCAGACCGGGGATGGGAGAAATTTCCGTTCGTACCTTCCCGATTTGTTTAAAATAATAATAATAATAATAATAATAATAATAATAATAAGTTTTAATGTGCACTTGTTCAAAAGTACGTAGAACAATTAATCACTACTTTTCGGGAAGAAAAAAACTTATTTTAACAAAATCATCTGTCATTTTGATATTTATGTATTTAAAACACTAAAGGTTTTTATTTAGAGCAAATGTTTTAGCTTATAAACAAATTTGCTGATTTTTCTTTAAATGAAAGGTGGTAGTTCTTTATTTGTTATTATTTTCTCTGTTTAACTGGTTTTAATAATTTAAACACAAAATGTTAATAATATCAAAAATGAATACAGTGAACCCTCATCTGTTATAATTTCTTCATTACGTTATTTGCAAGACCAACTACGATAGTTGATCTTATTTAATTTTGAGGTGTGAATTGCAATCGGTCTATGAAAAGCAGTTATAGTTTTGCCGTCTGAAGTACTAGTGTGAAGTCATTGTTAGTGAAACGAACATAGCAAGGTTTTTATGTTCAATGATCAAGGAGTGTTTTGACATTCAAGTGAGTGTACATAAACTCGATATCGAGCAATCATGACTCATATCTCCATTTTCAACAAATATCAACTATTTGTTTAGTTAACGTGGTGATAGGATTTCATGAGGTAGAGAACTAAAACATTCATGCACATTCATGTACGATCTTGATAAAAAATTCAAAAATATGTTTAACTCTTATTTCGCATTGAATAGAAGTTATAATGTTCCAGAATTTATAAACGTATTATTTCATTAGTCTTGGAAAAGAAGTCCTGATTACCATGAACAAATTTTGTTGTTGAGATTTTCGATTTTTGCCGTGCATTTTTGTTTGTACTTTCTACATCTTCCTTTTCTTTGAAGTAATCGCTCAGGCTCAGCTAGTTCTGTTACAACGTGTAAACGTTCACCTGACGACTCGGCAATTTTCCAACGAAAGGAGACAATAAATAAAAAATAGTGCAAAGCAAAAACCGCATAATTTTTACCATACGTCAATTTTTCGCTTAGAATGTTTGAAATTTTGATTTTGGGAGCGGGCGTAGCCTCCATGTCGCTCCCTCCCCACTCTCCGCCACTGCCACGCGGCAACTGAGTCTGACCTAGCGGACGCACCGGCGGAGAATGTCAGGAGGGGAGATGACGTGGCGGAGGGGGGGCGGGAGGCCGGGAGGGGGAGGAGGGGAGAGGGGAGGGCGCGGCGGGCGCGGCGGTCGCGACGCAACATTTTAAATTGAATATGGTATGCAAATGAGACTGCGCGTATTGAGCGTCGCCGTGGCCCGCGAAACGCAGCGGGCGGCAGGGGGACGACGAGGAGAGGGGGGGGAGGGGCGTGAGGGGAAGCGCGGAACAAGAAAGCCGCGGAAGACGTCTGTCGCTGGCCGCGACAACTGCAACAAGACGGGAACCACCGACCGCCGTGCTGACGGAGCTGCGCTGAGTCGGCGAATCGACGGTTTGGGGTTCGTTGTATTCAATGAGAACTTTGAATGCCTTGCTCTTGTCAGTTAAGGTTAGGCAGCAATTTTGCTTCTTTTAATAATTTTATTTTCAGAACAAAGCGCGAAAAATCGATGACACATTTAAAGTATCTTTAAATTTGATAGATATTTGTACTACCTGAGCAATAACATTATGTCGAGTACAAAATACTACCAATATTTTAGTCGAGGAAATAAAGTTAGTGTCAGAAGGAGACACTGAGAAAAGTTTAAAAATAAATAAATAAGAATTGAAAATAGCATGGATAATAATGAACAGTAATTCTTCATTCCAATATGCTTGCTTTTTCGACCCATCTTTTATTGTCATTTTCGCATATTATTACAATTACCTCACAGGAATGTTTGTTCTAAAAGTATATAATAACGTTCTTTGTAAATGTCAAAGTACTGCATTATATTACATAGTAATTTCATTAGATTTCATAATGATTATTAAATATTATATAAATAATTACATAAATATTAAATTTATATAATTATAGTAAAATAACAATTCCCCTTACCGATGTTATCTTTCTGGCAGATGATGTAATTACTTTTCCCAGTCCCACTGGCAAGGCGAGGCCATGGTTAACAGTGTTACTTCACTAGCGCGGTGTTTAGTTGAGTTTCTTCATATGTATTTAGAGCGCCATTCATTGATTTTCTTCTTTGTGCGCTAATGTGCGCGTATCTCCACTTCCTGCCCCCTTGTTTATTCATAGGACATGCTTCATGACGACCTTTGTCGCTGAGTGACTCACTTCCTCGCCGCTGCTTCCTTTCCATTGGTCGAACGGGGGCTGCAGGCGAGAAAGAAATGCAGCGCATGTGCTATGTACGCAAGTGTTGTGGTTTGTTCAAAGAAATCCCCGATAAAAGTACATGTCTAATTCTTAATAAACTCTTAAGAGTTTTTATTGATGTCATTATTTTATTTAATGTTTCTCACTACGTGATAAATTTATCACGTGATTTAAGGAATAAATTACTGTTACATATAATTAATATATCATAATATAATTATGATTTAATGGTTTACGGTTGGGGTTAAATATAATTAGGTAGAAACAAAATATTCATGAATCTTGTATTACGTTGTTGTAAATAATGGATGGTTCTACATCAAAAGGTAGAAATCTTTGTCATAAATTTACTCTTTTTCGTCTTCTTAAAATTATCTTTTTTAGTACACCAAGTATTACGTTTTGCATTTACCTGAATATCAAGTCAGACACCATCCGTATATCGTGAAATGCTAATAGTCAACCGTCGAACAGTTGACAGTTGTATTACCACAGTTGACAGTTGTATTAACTCATCGAAATATATAATAGTTTACTCCATGGACTGAGAAATCTACCTATCCCTTCGAATATCATTTTGTGAAAAGAGAAATTTCACTTACGGTCGAAGTGTGAGGTTCGTTACTCGTTCGTGTTACTCACCTCCTCTCTTTCTGCAAGTAGCTTACGACAGCTGTACATCCAGGGTCACTGCGAATAACGACAGCCGTTTCAGTAATCGAAGAACTCAGAAGAACTAGGGCAACCACACATGGTCATACTTCTGAGATTTTGAAGGTTTTGTATAACTTTTCTCGTATAACTCTGTACATTTTAAAACTCTTAAACACCGTACACTTGCATTTAAGTCCATACCGACTTTAAATAATATTTAACACTAAAATAATATTCAAAGTTTAATGTTACGGTAATAACTCAAATTCACAAAAGTGTGGGATAACCCTTTATTCTACTGAACCCTTCAATTAAATTAACATAATTTTTCCGAAATACTCCTAAAATATTCCTTCACAATAATATTCAATTCAGTTTATAAGATTATCCATCCCAGACAAAAATCATATATTTATTACAAACTGTTACGGCGAAACACCACAGGTTACGAAGAATATGTAAGGTTAATTTTAGATACACGTAGATTAAAATAACTGAATGTACATTAATATTTTTATAAGATATGGCAATACAACTCAAAACAACTATGTATAAAAGTGTAACCGTATTTTAATTATTTGGTTTTTGAATACGCAAGGTTATATTTTAAATACAGTTACTTAAATTTATATTACCATCATATCTTACAAAATATTGATGTAAATATAAGATTTTAAGGCCTGTCAAGAATTGGACTTACAATTATTTGAAATAATAATACATATGCTAATAATTAAATTGAACGTTAGGGGAAAATGCAGACGAAACGTATTGAAAACGCGCGAGCAAAATGCATCCCAGCGGCAGCGGGCGGCCAAGGGGTGGCGCCCTCGGAAGGCGGGCGAGCGACGCGGGCGCGCGCGGTCGCATTTAGCGAAGCCACGTCCCGAAGGGGGAGGAAACACTTAGGGCGACGCGCGTGGCCGGCGCAGGCCGTCTTAAAATACCCCGCGCCGCCCCCGCGCCGCCCCGCGCCGCGCCCCGCGCCGCCCCCGCGCCGCCCCCGCGCCGCCCCCGCGCCGACACATTCGCCCTCGCGAGCGGCGACCGCCCAGGCGCGCTGACGCATCGATTGCGGCCCGAACGCCTCCTCGGCCACCTCCGCCAACCCTTCACAGACAAGTGAAATGGGCGGGTTGCGCAGACTAAGAAAAGTGTCTTTTTCTTCCAATTTTAGTCCGCGTAAGGGCTCTGGGCATCAACTGATGTCACTGCAGAGCCTCTAACGGGAGGTCCTATGTTCGAGTCCGACGGTGGCAGATGTTCGACACTCGCCAGATAGCTACGTGAATTTTCGTCTCTGTGTAGAGAAGAATGCTAGCGGCCGTCGATAGTTTTCCGTGGTTTCTCCGATCAATGCCAAGTGAATGCCGGAAAAGTACCCTAACAAACGCGCCGCGCGACACCTATCCTTTATCTTCCTTGTTCTTTCCTCATCCGTTACACACACGCTAATTTGCAGTACATTACCACACATGTTGAGAAACGTGCGGGGAGCTGAAAGATATTGTCGACTGAGGCGGTGCCTCGCAGGTTGGAGATACTTGTTTGGGGAAATCGCCGCTAGCCGACAGTATCTCGCCATCCAGCGGGGCAATATCACCTCCAGCGTCCGAGCAAAAAACATGCTCCACACTTACGGGAATAATGACTTCAATACCATTTGACGCGCTTGGAATTACTAGTAATAAATCAATGAATCAATCAATCGTCTAATTTTAAAGACGTCTGAGTTAGTGCAGTACCATTATGCAGTGCCATCCTGATTGAGGTTTTTCTGGGTTTACTCAATCGCTTAAGGCGTATGCCGGGATGGTCCCTAGGTTTGTTTCTCCAGACGTAAATGTACAGCTTGTCCTCCCCTCTTAAAATGTTACTATTCTAAATGTATGTAAATTCAGTGGTTAGGCGAAGAGCAGGCCCTATGGCCTGAGCCTCGCCATTATAAAGACATTATTATTATTATTATTTATTATTACTATATTATTATTATTATTATTTTATTGCCCCTACCTCCGCAGGGATCTGTCCAAGAGGTCTAGGGTTAAGAGTCACGACGTTGACGGAATTTCGAAAAAAGTATTAGCTTGAATTTTCAGGTCTGGAGGAGAATTGTAGCTGTCGGCTGCTCTGATCGGTAGATTTCCGTGCTTTCTTTCTTCAATACCAGAGAAAAAACACGGACCACGGACCCTGCGCGATCTTTTCTTTCTCTTTCTTATACTATCCTCTCCTCTTAACCCATACACTTTTACCGCTCTACACTACTACACATGACGGGACACGGGTCGGGAGTTTGGTTTTTATTTCATCTGGAGATGAGCCCCGCTGGGAAAGATACCGCGAAAGGGAAATTCCTCGCTGCCCCATGTATTCTTCGGCGCTGGACCTCATGTTTCAGCTGAGAGGAAACAACTCCACCTCCAAGTATAAAAGAGACATGCACTACACTCACAGGCTAATGTCTTCGGCTGTTGGTGTCCCCGCACGAAATCAACCAACCTTAGATTAATCAATCAATCCATCAATCAATCAATCAATCAATCTTAGATTTAGATTGATTATTTCGGGTTTCGGGCGCATCAACTGCTATTGTCATTAGTAGTCATGTTTGATAATTTTACCCCGGGATATGGCAGTGTTACTTCTCCTCTGGAAGGTGTGATTCGGTAACCTACAGGTCGGATTGCGTTTTTTTTCTTACCTCAGGACTTACAACCATCAATACACAACAGCTTCCTTAGCTTATCATTTAGTTTCATTATCTACATCAGTTCTGGTGTCATTCCTGCTGGTAGTATATCAGTCGTATTGTAGTTACATAATTTATCAACATAGATATTTTTGAATTTTGGACGCAATTACAAACACTCCTCCGTTTTCATTTCCTCCTTCGATTAATCGGTCATGCAAGATTAAACTTTTTGTATTATTTTACGTTTCAGCCTGTGCTTCAGAACCGCCGTATCTGTATCTCATATGAACACATATACCACATCTGTTTCGTCTTAATCTTTGTATCCATCACGCTCGTTCTCTTACATCTGCTGCCGTGACTGGGTAATCATATTCATCACCATGGATTTCCAAATTTCCTGTGTAAAAAAATCCTTTCACCTTCTTTCGTGCAAAACTGCATTCCGTCCACCACTTCTAACTTATTTACCTTTCGCTCCCCCATTTTGTCTCTATCTACAGACCTCTTTCCTTCCATTGTCCTCTCAAAAGTCATCTTCGATAACCTGTTCGCGCCATATATTCTAAAATATTACTATTTCTTTTCTCATACTCACCGTAACTTGTTATTTACTACCTGCGTCATATTTGCCGACATCATATTCGCTTTCTCCATCAACCGTATTTATCCACGTCTCTGTCGTCTTCTTCAGACTTTCTAGTATATTAATCATTGGCCACTCTGAGATACTCAAGGCTTCTCGGGCTACCATCGAAGAATTTTTCGTTATTTTATAGGGACTTCTATAGGGACTTCCGTAGTTATCGCGAGTAATTGAATATTATATTGCGAAATACGCATCCATGTTTTACTTGGTGTTCAATTAACATCACAAAATAATTCAATGCCACACATAACCTTTTTATTTATTCAATGTAAAAATAACTTTTTAAATAGCCCATTTATGAAATGATAATCGTGTCCTTTTGTAAAATATTAAACTCAATAGCAAGTAAAACCCATACTGAATGTGCGTAGTTACTGATATAATTACTCAAGATATGACGTATTTTCAATATGTGGATGCATTTACAAACGATTAAGGCACGCACCTGGCCAAGGCGGTCTTTTCCTCCTACATCGCCTGTAGATTCGGTGTAGATTAACTCTATAATTTGCATGTAATTGTGGGGCTCGTTTTATTCGCATGCGTTGTTTCCACGATGTAAACAAATGAATGCGAATCAAGGAGGTCAGGTCTAAGAGTATGGTTTTGTGTCTCATATGGTGATTTCCGAGAAGTGTGCAGGAAGTAGTTTGTAAAAAAAGTTATATCAATAACAACAGAGAAATGAACAGGTGACGTATTAACTAAAACGTTTCACGGTTTGTCCGTGGCGACAAATACAGCTAAATGGCCCAGGGTTATTCGTGACCAAGATGTGTCTTACACTGACAAGCAAATACAAAAAAAATTGTAATAATTCACAATGGAATATTCGAAAGTCTCAAAAGTATCATAGTTTGTATTTGCTTTTGTAAAAAGAGAAAAGTATTATATTTTAATATGTTTACTGTTGTCAACAAGAAAAATTATTTAGCGGCACGAAATGTTGTGAATTTAAAAATATATTTATGAAATGCAAAGTGGGGCGTGGATTAGTTTACAAATCCCAAAACCTTGAGAGATACTTATGAAGATTATTCGACGAACAAAGTGATGACTAACAAATAAAACCTTATGAAGGAATAATGTTATTTAAGAAAATTTCATTAAATTTATGACAGATAGATGGGTCAAAGTCATTGCAACTGATTAATGAGATTGCCCTATCATATGAGTGAATTTCTGTGAAAAATCAAATCTCGTCAAATGTTGAATCAGTAGGTGTCTTAGCACCAACATTCCATCTATACACCTGTACAGTAACGCAAGTGGAAAGACCAAAACGAAAAGACAAAGCTATTGTTTTCCAGGATTCCTATTAGAGATGTAAAAGGCAATTATGAGGCTATACTTGATCACCTTTAGTCACCACATAAAATAAATAGTCCTTTCACACACATTATTTAACTCTAAAATGTATTTTGCAAACATTCTTTGCCAAAATGAGAGGGTTCTACACAAACCTGTTGGGTGCTGACTATAGAGTGATCGGTAAAAACTTGAAATTTGACAATACAAAAAATGCTATTAAACTTCCGACACAAAATTTTGCCACAACAAAATGTCCATAATTTTTTTGCCAGCACGTTATGGTAACTTAGTCGCGTGTTGTTGAGAGTATATAGTGAAGTTCATACCCGAGGTCAATGCTCCAAAAGCAACCAAGTAAACAGCATATGCAACATACCTACCTGACACACACAAAAATAAAATTATGGAAATCACCAGCACACATTCTATCAAGAGCAAAAATGACAGTCGACAGAAAAAATAAAAAACAAAAAAACAACTATTCCATGCAACATTAAAAAATCGTCTTGTCATTCTGAGTGGGCGAGAAAAGTTCTTGCACACCCACGCGTACATAAATACCGCCAAGGCTTGCAGTACTTTGCATAGCTACCTCGAAGCACTCCACAACATCCCATCAAGGATGAGTTAGGAATAGAGCAAAGTTTTCCCTCCTGTCATCGTTATCCATTTCAAATGATTCACGTCTCTCAGCCTCCTGAAGGACTTTCTGTTCGTCGACGTATCAGTTGCAAAGAGGCTCGTTCAAAGCGACGGGGGCCTATTTAAAACCGAGTGAAGGGCGGGCGGGCAAAGAGTAAATCACGAGCGCACAGAATGCGCCGGCGCTCCTGGGCGCTGCGCTGGCGCTCTCTCCCGGGAGAACGTGCGTGGGAAGACCTGCGAACGCTTTGCTCCGCTGAAGAAGAGCTCTTCGCTATCGCGGGCGCTCTGCTTGAAACAGATTCGAACGCTGGAGGTGTCGTTTAAATCAGGTCGAGCGTGTTAACGATTGGGGAACTGCCTCGAGGGTCCGATTTGACCTCGTGTGTGAAGAAGTAACACACGAGGTTTTGTTTATGAGAAATTGCTCAGGTTCGTCAGTGAGATTGAACAAAAATCATTTCTCTAAGTCTAAGGTAACACGTATGTTTAAGAGGATAAATTTCAGTTAAATTTTTATTGCTTTATCTGTACTGTATCCCCTAACCTGATAAAATCAGTCATTTATGTGCCTTTAAAATTTCATTGTAAATTTGTATTAAACGTTGTATAATAAATTGGGTACACAAATCACTGAAAGAAAATAATAAACATGCGAAGAAAAAGTAAAAGCAACGCTGAAACATGTGACTGGGATGAAATATGAGTCTGTAAGAAACCATTGTAAACATAACGGAAAAAAAATTAAAAGAAACTGATAACAGAAGGGACGATAAAATTAAAATACTCATGGTTAAGTATGACTCACAAGAACACTAATGTCATTTTGGTAAATGACATCTGCAAGGGTTTGTGTATTGTTTTAATGCCGAGACAACTTCGCGAAATATAAACACTACTTATTGAAAAAGCCTCTTGTGATTTTCAGATTTGGTTGTCAACATTTTAATGAAATGCGTAGGTTAGAAATCGGATGCGATTTGGCCAATATCGTCACTGATACATTCTCGCCGATAAAATTGAACCTTTGTCCAGGTGTCAACAAAATACCGTGTTTTGGTATTTTGACGTCAAATACACAGAAAATATTGTAAGTAAGAATATATTTATAAGAAAAGATCAGTGCTCGGCTTCAATTGATCTTTGAAAACGTTAACTATAAAGGAGGGAAGTGTCATCTCTATTTATATAATGCTAATTTAAGTTTAAACCAGCTGAAACTTAAATGAGAAAAACGATAAACGATTCTTGTAATATATCCCATTAGTCATATGAAAAATAAATTCTGTACACGACTGTGGTGAATTTGACAAATATGTTATGGTAAAAAGATCTCCAAGTGACATTTCTGTGTCGTATTTAAATTGCTACATCATATTTCAATGATTTCAAATTTAAATCGTATTTAAATGTTTTTAGGCTGCTTGTAGACCAGTTTCACGTGCAAATAAGCGAGACGTGTTTGCTCACTCTCCGCCATGGCCGACCGTTCTATTACGTTTGTGTTAATAAGTATTAAATAACATATAACGCGTTCTTTGCATCTTAGACTCGTTCTTAATATATAATAGAATGTGCAACGAGAGTGACAAGGTGTACAAATGTTTAAAATTGGAACAGAAATTTTCATTCTATATTAATCTTACCTCCATTTAAATATCTTTATATACATAACGAGTTATTGGTATTCATTTTCAAAATGACAGAGACGATCAGCGACAGTCGTGATACATCCTCATTTCTTAGAGATGTCACTATCTTTTGAAAGCATTATACGGGTGTAATTATCCTTGGCAAAATGAAAACATAGAGTCTACGTGTTATACTAAGTATGAAACGAAATTACATCAAGTTTAGTAGTTTTATTGTTTAAGTAAGTTTGAATTATCTGTTGTGATTAATTGCGGCATCATTTTCGTTCGGTAAGTTCGACAATACTCGATATACTCGTAATACTCGTAATTCAACTCTGGCTTCACAGTGAATAGTGACTGTAGTGTTCCAGAATAGAGAAATCTCCCGTGTTTCATTAGGTGTTGAGACTCAATACTGAATGAAATGAAACAATATTTTTGATGTTTTCAATTTTTCATATAGAGAATATGTAGAACTTTCATAACTTTTCTACAGCCACATTCCAAATGTATCTAATTTTCGAATTGCATCCTTGCTGTTCGAAAATGTATATGACGCAACTTTTCAAGGTATTTTTAAACCATATTGATTCTTGTGGCTTGGATGTTTTCTGTAAAACTTCATTCTACTGAAGGTCTTTAAATCATGTCATGCACCTTTTTTAAACATCTGAGCAGTTGAGTAATAACGCTAAGACGAGTAAAAGTTTTGAAATTTCTCGCATTTCCACTACTTCTATTTCGGGAAGACCTTTGAGTTTGAAGCCCGAATCTTATCATTGCTTCAAGTAATCAGTGTCTAGAGAGACAACTTGTCTTTTAATTGCACAATATACTGCAAAGGATTTCTTGATTTTTGTTTTACCTTTTTCATGTTATTTTTACAAGTCCAGCACGTATGGCATTGACACTCAAAGAAATTGTTTAGACATGTTTCGCCACGTACTAAAGCTCATTGTCGAGCACAACAGGCTGTCCGTCTCCGCATCGCCTTATTGCGGTCTGCCCAAAGCCCCGATACCATCACCCACTCCCCTCATCCCCCACGACAGGAAGCTGTCAATCTCCATCTTAAACGTATTATCCACACAGAAAGAAACGGACAGAAAACAACACACAAATGGTCTTCCTCGGTCAAAGACGCTCCATGCGAAGATGTCACACTCCTTCCCGAGAATACAGTCGACGACGACGACGACGACGACGTCAAAGGAAGACGGGCCTCATCTTTGGTAGCGGCTGTTTTGTTACGAGATTGAGTATTCAGCCGTACCAACACTGCGGCTGTGGAACGCTTCGTTCTGTTTTTTGTCGCGCCATTGTGACGTTATTGACAAGAGGGACGTGCGAACAGCCCATAAATCACGCGACGTTCAAAGAAGCTAGAAAAATATCTACGTTTTTTTAAAGGGTATTCGGTCCGACCCAACCGGCCGCCCGCTGCCTGTCTGCTCCTCAGAACCCGCACCTTCGATTGTTGTTGTTCGGCAACATCGCTGCTAGGTGGGCGTGAGTTTCTTTATCGTGTTGCCTTTTGGATTAGAGGAGGCCATGAAAGCGTAGTAGATGGCCCTTCCTTGAGTAGTCTGACTGCTCGTCCTGGCCGTCTGCTGGTGGACATCACGCTTATTTGCATAATATATGGTTTCAGAATGTAGTGGGCAGATGGGGAAGGAAATGGATTTCTACTTACCTTTCCATTCATTCTTCGAAGTCTTCCATTAATTTCTATTTAGTTAGTTTTTCTTTTTATGATTCTTTTGATATATTGTATTTCTAAATGGAAACTAAAGGAAGAAATATATTAATCTTTCTTTCAAGTATTATTGTTCAAAATTTATTTTCAGTTCAAAGTCTTTACCTGGTAAATACGACAATTTATTACTTTTCTAAACTTAATTATTTTACGTTTTTGAATTTATATCTTCTATATGTAATGGAATTATATATGTTCGTATGTAAAATTGTGTATCAACGCAAAATTGATACTCGTTTGTGATATTTTCTTGAACAATTCTCAAAAGACATTCCTTTAATAAACTATCATTTATGTATATTTGAAATGCAAAAGACATTATGACCATTGAATTTGACATGCAACGTGTTCTACATTTTTGTATGCCATTGTTTCATCACATAAACTATACAGCATTAATTTCCATAGAATTCAGTTAAATTACTCTCATTCTGTTATAGATGTGACCAACCATGACTAACTTAATTTGATACTGGAGGTGTTGCATCACTGAAGTAGTTGTTTCATTTTGCTGACATTATTGTCACTAAAAAGAGTCAAGCGCAGGTTGAACACACAATAGCTGGAGCAAATTTAGATTTAAGGCCTACTTTTGCTCAAACAATAGGTAAAATGAATATAATTAGGAACTTGAAAAGACATGTGTAGTTTTATTTTTTGGCAGTTAATACCCTTTGTCTCTGAACGTAAATTGAAGAAAAGGCTTTAAGAGAATTTTTGAAGGATACAAGTGTTGTGGAAATTACTTCTGTTGTTGAAATGATTTTGCTTAAATTCACAAACAAGAAAGAAGAACATCAACTCCAAACAAAATACATCGTAAGTTTTTTAAGATATGGTTGTGCAGAAGCTATTGTTACAAGCTAATGTTGACCTTCAGGTTTTTATGGCCATATCTGCCACTCGATCATAATCGCCAGTTGTCGCCAACCAGTTATTGTCAGTGGTACATATATGAAATTATTTTGTACCTAATAATATTGATTCAGTTTCACTTATTTTATGATTAACTAGATGTTAACTTGACTTGGTGGTCGTTTCACATTCCTTTCCATAATTCCCTTTCATAACTCCCTCCATAACATGTAGCATTATTCAGTTGTTTTCATATTTCCCTCGTAACCACGATCCTCTCGACCCAGGTATGTTCAGCATACAGTTTCGTTCTTATCGCTTTTCAGCGTATAGTTTAGTTGAAATCGTCCGTTTATTTCATATTTTCCTCTGGTTCATATTGATTCCTAAAACAGTCAGAGGGCACTGACACTTTCCCCATTCCCATCCGCCCTCCGCGCTCGTGGGCGGCGCGTCGTCGTGGGAAGCGGCCGCGTGGGCGGCGGCGCGCGCCGGAGCCCGCACGGGCAGAGGGCAGCCCGGCGACGCAGCGCCTGCGCTTTTTGCTCAAGCGGCGACTCCCAACGCCCCCACGAGGCGCAGGCACGGCCCATGCCGCACCCGTGCTCTCCCTCACGACCGCCCCCACCCTCGCATTCACATCCACCTGCCTCTTC
>BOPP01000075.1:1598166-1647395 GCA_017312745.1 Gryllus bimaculatus
CAACCCTGCCTTCAAACTTTCTGGTGCAGTTTTTCAATGCGAGTGAGTTTTCTGCAGGCTCAACAAAATGCCATGGATTGTGTTTCTCGAATTTTTACGTGGCTTTCTCGACTACGCAAACCAACTCGTCAGGAATAAAATGTCTTTTCAGAAACTAGGGAAGGGTTTTTTTTTTGGTTATTTTTAGATTTAGAGAAGAAAAAGGGCCGGCCAGGATAGCCGAGGAGGGGACGCTAGAGTCGTAGCTGCCTTCGGTTCGAAAGATTCCGCGGGGGTTCATTAAATTTTCCGGCCTTCGGGCTTAAACGAATAATTTGGCGGTTGTAAGTTGTTGGGTTTCTTAAACGGTGTTCTCCCTCTTTCTTTTAAACAAATTTACCCAGGGGGGGGGGGGGGGACACTGGGTTTTTAAAAACAGATAAAACCCCCGACCCTTCCGGCCCAAGGGCAATAAAAAGGGGTGGGGGGGATCTATTACCGCTCCTTGGTCGCAGTGCCCTGCACCGAAACTCGCTGTACCTCTTGGCAGCTCTTCGTTTGCATTTGCACCCTCCCATTTTTTTTACATGATGATTGCAATGTTTCCTGAGCGTATGAGGAGGACGTTTACACCATAAACACCTCCCCTGTTCTGAGGAGATGGCCCAGTAGTGATTTCCATTGCACTTCACTCTTAGGTGTACGCAGCCTAAAACAAGGGGAGGGGAGCAACGTCATATCTGAGACTCCCCTCCCCCACTTAGCTTCCACTTAGTTTCAACTTTTTTATTTACAAATGACTTATTTTACTTACAAATAAATAAAAATAAATACATGGGAAATGAAAGGCTTTTAATGCGTTATTTAATAATTGAAATTGGTTTAATGTTGAACCATTTACAGTGATGCCACGAGGTTTTGGAGGGCCTCTTCCCCAAATGTTATGTATCCATTCCCTAAATTGTCAGCTTGAAAGGAATAAAAACAGGAATTGACGTTATTTATGGAAATAACATGATTATTACTTCGGACTACGGGGCTAATTTCTCGAAATTTTTATTCGAGGAGGAGGGAACGGTCACCCTTCCCCCCTCCGCACACACCGAAAATTTCACTGAATGAAAAATGATAGAACGACGTTCCAACGGCGTTCGTAGTGGTATGAGAACTCAGCTACATCACAACCTCAGAGTAAAAATGTCCAAGCGTAGTAGTCACTTCAGTGAATAAAAATATTCCTTCCGCGAAACTCGGATCGCTCACTCAACAGAGAGCGAGATCCTGGCAATTGAACTACAAATGACGCATCGATTGAGTCGGCACCCGTCCTCCACTCCGCACTGGCCGTTCCGCGCCGCGCATCCCGCCACGCCGCTCCGCGCTTCCCTCGCGCGTGTATGTGAGCGTCCGCGGGCGCGTGTGTGCGTGCGTGTGTCTATTTCTGATCGAGTGCCCGTTTGACACACTTCACTCGCCCGCGGCCCAGTGACTAACAAGTGTTTATTTAGTGCGTGAGTAATGCGCGGCTGCTTATAGACCACGGGGACTCCTCTCCGCCGCTGCTCAAGCGGTGGAGCCCGCTGCGGCTGGCGGTCTCTCCATCTCGTGACGCCGTGCTTTACAGCATATTGTCAGCCCTGTCGCTCCTTGGCCGAATTTACGGCCGCTGTTTTCTCTTCCCGACAGCACACTTTGCACCCTTGATCTCGCATCGTCGGCCCTGTCGCTGTTTGTGGTCTCTGCAATCGCTTGTCGACCACAAATTTTGCTGCCCTTTACCGCACATTGTCGGCTCTGTTGCTGTGTGTGACCTCTGTCTTCGCTTGCCGATTATGCCTTATGTCGCCCTTTACCTCATATTGTTAGTTTTTCGTTCCTTGAAGCAATTTGCGGCCTCTGTTTTCTCTTACTGGCTCCACTCTTTGCCAAACTTTACCACACGTTGCCGGCCTGTAGCTCTTTGTGGCCTCTGTCTTCTCTTACCGCCCCACTTTTTGCCACCTTTTACTGTACATTGTCGGCCCTGTCACTCCGTGGCGTAATTTGCGATCTGTGTCTTCCCTTATCGTCCCGTACCCTGCTCTTTACTGCTTGCCGCAACTTGCGATCTCTCCAATCTCTTGCTATTCCTGCACTTTGCAGCCCTTTACCACACTACGGCTGCCCTGTCGTTTCTTGCCGCAAATTGAGACCTCTCTTTCCCCATCTATCCCCATCCCGCTATTCCGCATCTTGCCGCCGCTTTCCCCGTCTCACCGCCCATTATCGCACCATTCCGTGATTGCCGCAGTTAGTTTTGTCTGTTCCTCCGTGCTCTTCTCGCACTTTCGTTCCTTTTTCCACCCAGTTCCACCTTTATTCACCAGCAATTGCTATAACAGCCGCAAGCAAGAGTGTAACATTCTCACTTCACCTCCACCACATTCCTCGGTGAGATGAGTACTTCGACAGAAAGCCTTCGCTAGCTATGATGTCCACGTCTCCCAATTCACTTCAGTCAGCACAAATAAATTCAAAAGTGTAGACGGACGAGAAGCAATTCTGTCCGCGAACGCTGTCCTATAATTACGCACGTATAAAAAATCGTGCAACATATTTTGATGAATAGAAAATAAAATAAAATACAATACTATCATTGCATATATTGTACTAATGTATATTCTTTGTAATTAAGCGTACAAGTAGTACACGCGATAACCCAATAGGCAAAAACGTAACCTTCGTCTGTATTTTCTGCTGCGAAGTGAGAACGTCGTTCTTTTAATATGCTAATGCATCAGTGAATTCCATTGATCCCCACCCGAAACTACGTGTACTAACTTTGTTGGTCTTCTGATAAAAGGTAACAAGATTTTCTCTTCTGTAGTAACGAAAAAGATTAATTCGGAGAAATTCAATGTAATGTATGGATTGGATTATTACTTAGCTTCTGAATTTTGGTTTTTGACTTTATTAAAAAATGACAGAAATATTTAAACAAAACATGAAAATCAAACTAATAGACTTTAGGGAAAGTAGAATGTGGCAGCTTCGTTTGTTTGCGCCTGTATCATTTCCGACTCTTCATTATGGATTTAAATGCTTCAGAGGATAATGTTGATAATCAATATATTATCCTAGTGTTGATAATCAATATCAATGATCATCATAATGTTGATAATCAATATAGACCATATTTTCGCAGCCTATCAATTTTTAACTTCAGATGCTTTCTCGTTTTCGGCAATTCTTCTACTAGAGATAATGTCATCGCTTTATTTGAACAAGTCCATGAATAAAAATAATTTCAAACAATCATTGTTATCATGAACGTAATCACATATTTTGTCTTCAGCATTAATGTCGATTGCCGATTCAAATCCTTACATTAACTACTGAGATGAACCAAGCTTATGACTTCAAAGTCGGCAACTTCCAATAGAATAAAATTTAGAAAAGATAAAAAACTGTTGCAAAATTAGTAAGGGTGGGCACACACTAAATATAATTTTGTATGTTTGACTTTTGTAAACTCAGAAATGACAGAAACCGTATTTTCCCAGTTCAAATGACAGCCAATCAACATTAAGATACGGACTAACAAACTCTATACAACCATACCCTATACCACTGATCTCGCATATACTATTACCATTTTCAGCACCAATTCCACTTTTACCTTTGCTGGAGGTTGCTCCATCTTTTCTAACACCATCTATACAGCTGCCGTCGTTTTTACTGTCACCAATTAATTGTTACCAACGTCGTAATCATTCCATTCCTTGCCGTCAGTACTTTCAGCTACTTCTTCACTATTTAGTTCCCTTGGACTGTAACCTTTCTAACATTATTAGCTCTGCCTGAAGCATCTTTGCTAATTCTAACAGTCACTACAGTCATTTTCGCCACCACCCACATTACCACATAAATTACTGCTACCACCACTCGTGCTGCCGCCGCCACTATATTACTTTAAAACAAACGGTATTCCTGGTAATATGAAATGAAAGGACAATGGGCGTCGAAGCAATTTACGACAAAGGGGAAAGCACATAGTCTTCAGATCACTGTTGCAACTTTGCAGCATTAAACGCATGCCTTACTAGAAGCTCAGCGAGTTACTACACGGATCCGCCAATAAATATTGGGCTGCTGAATTGCAAATAATGAGATCAAATTACTCGCAGGGCCACATAACAGTGGATTGCATTTCACTACCCTAGAGCCGATCGCGTCATATCGCCTCCCTTCCCCTCCTTGCCCGTCGGTTTGAGTCAACAAGCAGCGGGCCACACGGGTTGCTCGCAGAGCTGGGCCATAGCACTCCAAGCTGCCCTCTTGAGCCGACCTGAATTGGAACACCTAACCCTTCAGTGCCGAGAGCCCCGTGCAACGCGGAAGTGGCCGGCCGGGCGGGCGAGGGGGGGCTGGCAGCGGGGGCTCTATTATCGTCGGCAGGGCCTCGTCCTCGTCCTTGTGGAAGCCACGTGACGGCTCTCACGGGGACACAGGGTGAGTCAGGCAGCCGCACCCGTGCGCACGCCGCCCCGCGCCCACGCTCGCGCTGCGGGCGCCCCCAAACACGGCGCCCGTGCGTTGCTTCGGCTCGTAGCTCTCGGGGCAATGTGCATTGAAGGCTGCAGAGAAACAAGAGCATTTCATGTTTTCGGGCATGACAACTGTTTTGATCATTAGTTTAGTGAACGTAGTGCTTGTTAGAACCGGAAAGTGGGGTGTTCCTCCCCGGCTGACAATGGATGTTGATATAAACGACGGTTTGTGGGGATTTCGTCTCCAGGTAAATCCTCCACATTCTCAACCAAGGATAAGCTCGCAACTGAACAGTTCACATGTGTGGTAGCGTAGTGATTGTAAGAGAAAATGTGGATTACGGGAGAGGATACGAGAAGGAAGTGGAAGAAAAAAATCAGGCGTGGTCCATGGCCCGTTTATTAAAGCATTACTCCGGATTGCGATTGATCGCGAGAAAGAAATACATGAAAACTACGGATCCGAGCAGCCGATCTTAAGAATTATTCTCCAGTAAGCGGCTGAACTCGCTTCGGTAAATGGCTAGTGTAAAAAATTCGCCACTGTTGAGACTGAAACCCTAGGACTTCCGTACAAATGTGCTGAATATGGGCCGTTAAGTCGATGAAATCAAACCAAAGGAGAAAGTGAAACGATTTACTTGAATGAAGCTGAGAAACTTACGCAAGCTGAGATAGAAATAATTTCAAGGACATAAAAAGGGAAATGAATGTATTCAAAATGAGTGCAAAACGTAGGAAAGCAGAAAGGGGGTGAACTGAACTGAAACGAGAAATTAAAATCGATGAGATCAATAAGAATTGATTAAATAAAGAAGATAAACTGAAGAAAAACGTACAGTTCTCGCGTACTCATCCTTACTTAATGTTCATTGTTCCAGCTGTCGGGGAGATTCTCCGCGAGCAGAAAATTTAATATACTTTAAAAGGGGTTACCGTATATCATGGCATGTCCCCTTCACTGAATAGATGAGGGATCAAATAGTCCACAAATTCATATGCCCTAATACGTATGCACAACTGGCATTGCCCAATTCGTATGCACAACTGGCCCAGTTTGTATGCGTAAACTGGTACCTTGCATTGCTCAGTGTGTGGACATAAACTGGTACCTGGCACCAATAAATGTTATTTTCATCAGAACGGTCATGTATTTATAAAATTATAAACAACATTACACTAGCTATAATTTTACCAATCTATAATTTTATAATATCACACTATACATGTTAAGCTATTCCACCTCAGACCACTGTGGTATGAAATGCGTGAAGAATTTAATACTTACAATTTTGGATAAAATATCCGTATTATATACGTCTTTTACAAGAATCACCCTCCTTGCCTTCCGTTCTCTCTCCTTACCATGACTCTTCACCGCCTACAACCTGGCTTTGTTTTAATTGGTCTCTTTGATTCACCAACCCTTTATCCTTACACGCGACCTCCTTGTGAACGATTGTTCCACATCCCGCCACGCGTTGCTCTCGCCTCCTCATCGTTGCTGCCTGCCTCCCCGGCACCCTTGCCCTTCAGCCGTCGACCACGTGTCCCCGCGCGCCCCACAAACGCCGCGCTGACCTCCTCCGCCTTCCCGAGGCCACCCCGCTTCCGCCCCCAGCCTCATCCGCCCCCCCCTCCCGCCCTGCCCCGCCCACCCACCCACCCGCCCCGCCCCGCCCGCCCGGCCCGGCCCGCCACGCCCGCAACCGCCACCCGCCCCGCCCGCCCGCCCGCCCGCCCGCCCGCCCGCCCCGCCCGCCCGCCCCGCCCTCCCCACCCCTCCCGCCCGCCCCGCCCCGCCCCCGCCCCGCCCGCCCGCCCTCAAACGCCCCGCCCCAACCGCCCCGCACGCCCCGCCCGCCCGCCCCGCCCACGCCCCGCAACGCCCACCGCCCGCCCGCCCCGCCCTGCCCTGCCCCGCCCAACCCGCCCCGCCCCCGCCCCGCCCGGCCGCCTCCACCCGCCCCGCCCCGCCCACCGCCCCGCCGCTCCCGGCCCCGCACCACCGCTCCCCTGCCCCGCTTCGTCCTGCCCCGCTCGCTCCCCTCCGCCCGCCCTGTCCTTCCCCTCCCCCAACCCCACCCCACCCCGCCCCGCCCAGCGCACCCCGCGACGCCCTTCAGCTCCGCCCCGCTTCTCCTGCCCCGCTCCGCCCTCTCCGGCCCGCCCGTCCCCCCCGCTCCTCCCCCCCAGCCGCGACGCACCCACGGCCCGCCGCCTCCACCGCCCACGCCCCCGGGGGTGCCATCACGACTCGGCCCAATCCATGGGGGCCCAGGGCGTCGCCAAGGGCATGGAAATAAATGCAAGCGCATGCGTGAAAGATATACGAATAAAATTGCAGTGAGAGTAATTTCAAAGCAATTTCTATCTTCTCGCTTACCGTTAACGCAGTATATAGAATGTATTGTAATACTGAGAGATATTTTGACAGAAAAAAGTGTTATTACCGGGCCTTGCTAACGAAGGAGAGGATAAATCGTATTTTAATTTTACATAGTTATTTATATGATATAAAAGGAAAAACATTTTATTGGTTTTATAGTTTTTGGTCCAGCCGTTTGTCCGCGCTGAATTCGGAAACTTCTGAATTGATTTCAATGATGTTACACAGAAAAGTAGAGTATATTTTTGGACATAATACAGTTTTTTTTTGAGATCATTGAGTTCTGTTACATAAATATGTTGTATTTTTATACAAATCAACAATTTTCACCAATTTTGCCCAATTGTTGTTATATCTCCTTAACAAAGTATGGTGTGGTTTTTATTATTGCGTCTGAAACAGCATGTGAGAGAGAGAGAGAGAGTATTTTTTTCCTTTCGCTGGATTCCGGCCCACTGTCCACCGCCGGGAGGGCGCGGCGCGCGCCGCAGCAAACAGATTCCTGCCGCGTGACAAACAGTGGCGGCGTCCTCTTGTCCCGATGCCCCTAATTGCCTAATTTCTTTTGTACGCGGCCCGGTCCAATGGGTCTCCCCCCACCGCCCTCCGCCGCTCGACCGCCCGCTCGCCAGCCCCGCTCGCTCACCTGCGCGCGCCGCTATTTCGAGAGTCCGATTAGCGCAGCGTTCCGCCCTCGCCGTCCTCGCCGCCGCCCCCGCCGCCGCTGCTCCAATTGCGGCGCCGTCACGTGTCACCGCCCGTGTCAACGTCGCGAAGGAATGCGACGACACCGTGAAGGTCCTTATTTTTTTACCTTTTTTAAAGATTTTTTTTCCTTTTTTTTCTTCTTTTCTTTGCTTTCTTCCTTTTTTTATTTTCACTGGTGGACTTCTTCTTTTCTATTATTGGTGTGAAGTTCATTGTTTTTGTTACTTTTTTTTACTTTTGTCTTTTTTAATTCTTCTTTTGTCTTTCTTCTGTTTTCTACAAGTTCTGTTTGCTTTTATTTCATTAAAACATATAATTTATTTTTACGAGCTTTGGTTGTTATTGGTGTTTTCTTGTATGTAACATTCCCGTTCGTATAATCCGAGCTCAATGATTTTCTTTTCTGCTGAGACTATGCCTCTTGAAATGTGTTATTCTAAATGGCAACGTTTTAAATAGATAAATGATTAAGTAATGAAACAAAAGGTTTATTTTTGTTTCTTTGCTTCCTTTGGTCATTTTTTCATTATACCTTCTTTTCTTCTGTGTTCTATTACTCGTTTTTGTATCGCATTATTGCAGCTTTTGAAACATCCAAAGTAGTTTTATGATCTAGTTTTTCGCACACGATTAAAAAGATAGTATTAAATGCTCCAGCTCTATCAGTCTCAACGACCTACCGACCAACGACCGACGTTTTTATTGTGACAGACTGTTGGTTGAAAATAATTATTCCCAGTTGGACAATTTTTAAAACAACGATTAGAAAGGATTCGTATAAAGAAGAGCGTCAATGCCTTTTATAAAAATTTATTTAAGCTGTGAAAGTGTGAATTAGTGTTATACTGTGTTTTTGTATATTATCTTCAGTCTGTAATTCTAAATATGGTGAGAAAGAGAATTTGAGTTTAGATTTGGCAAAGTGTTAAATAAACATCAAAATATAAGAGAAACAGAAATAGCACTCTCAATAATGAGATTGTGGATGTTCTTCAAAATCTGCTGTTCCCGTCATAACAGTTGACATACATTCGTATAATACGCCTTTTTCTCGACAATTACACACACGAAACATTGGATAGTAATTCATTTTGCAAACAAACACAAGGTCAGAAAAAATAACTTGAAAGTCAGTTTAGAAATTAAGACCGATTCAAAAAAAATATAATTTTTTAAAGAATCATAAAAAGCACTTTGATATGCATTTTGTAGGTGATTATTTTATTCCATCTAGTGGTTCTACGTACCTTGAAATGTTTTGCTTTTAAATAAATACTTATCAATGCATTTACTAAATGTTACATTTGAAATCCTATGTATTTGTAAGTGGAAAAAACATGTTTTATCAAAGATTTGTCATATATGCCAAACTACGAGGCCAAAGGATTTTTCTAGATATTTTGCTTGTGGAATAATTTCAAACCTCCATGGAAATTGTTTGAAATTGTCTTATTCTTTTCACATCCACCCACTAAGTAGAAGGTAAGGGTGCGCAAAATGTTGTGTGAGTAGTAACGACGGGGCGAAAAAGGACAAACAGGGTGAAGATGATGCAAGAAGGGAGGGGAATCGTAAACCCTTAGCTGGTGAATTTTTGGGCGATAGGAACAAGAGAAGAGTAGGAGAAGTGCGTGAGAGGTAGCAGTGGGGGAGGCGAGGATGGGGTGGGTGGGAAGTGAGGAGCTGAGTGACTGAAGCGAGGCAAGGAGTCTAAAAGAGGTGAATCTGTAAGAGGTGAAGGTGGGACGGGTGAGGATAAATGGAGGGGAATGAGTTGAGAACGACGAAGAAATCAGGCAGCACAGAAGCAGGGGTGTGGTGGAATCGTGGAAGGAGCAGATAAGGAGAGGCCATGACGGGAGGCGTGAAAACGGAGGCCATGACGGGAGGCGGGGAGTAGACCGAGATTGGAACAGCGGCGGGAACAGGCAGGGACAGTGAGGGAGGTGGAAGCTGAAATGAAAGTGGGTGGGGAAGCGGA
The DNA here is from genome assembly GCA_017312745.1 of Gryllus bimaculatus. NCBI lineage: Eukaryota > Metazoa > Arthropoda > Insecta > Orthoptera > Gryllidae > Gryllus > Gryllus bimaculatus. The sequence continues at coordinate 1,607,753 of BOPP01000075.1, forward strand.
GGCTGATGCGGGAACAGAAGGCAGCGAAAAGGGAACAACGACGAGGTGCGAGGCGAGGAAAGGAGACGCGCGGAGGTGACGGAGAGAGGAGAAGGCGTGTGCCGTGGGGAGAGCGCAAGGATGAGACGATGCGGGGTGAATCTGGGGCAGAGGCGCAGTGAGAAGGGCAGGACCGGGGTGGAAATTGGACAGTCTCGGAGAGGCCAGGTGTTGAGGTGAGGGTGATGGCGGGGTCGAGGTGGGAATTGATGCTAGAGGTGTGGGTGGTGGCGAGGGCCGGGGCGGGGATGGACGCTGGGTAGAGACGGGGGAAGGATGGATTCTAGGAGAGGCGGGGAGGAGAGGGCGGGGTGGAGATTGGGTTAGAGGCAGAGGGCCGAAAGGGAGTCTGGTCAGAGGGGTGGAGATGAGGAGGGCGAGGCGCGGGGGAGACGGGATGAGGCGGCATTCAAGAAGGTTGGGCTGGCGCAGAGGAAGAGGCGGAGCAGCGGAGGCGGAGGCGGGATGTTGTGCTGGGCGGAGCGAGAGAGAGAGGGGCGTGCGGCGGCGGCGCGGTGCTGCTCGCGGGGCTGCCAGGTGCGCGTGCGTCGGCGCTGGAGCGTGGAGTCTTTTGTGCGCGCGCGTTGCAGCGCGACTGGGGCCTAGGCCTCTGCCCAGCCTCAGCCGCTCCTTTCCCTCAGGAAACAGCCAGGGATCTTTTCAGTTGGCCAGTTGACGTAAGGCCAATGAGCACTGAACTCTTATAGATTTTCTGCTATTAATGTCCAAAAAAATCAGGTTAGAATCTTTGTACACTTTACATCTCAACATAAAAATTCCTTGATATCTTCACAGCTGTGTTGCTATATTTTATAGAAGAATTTTAAAATAACTTCATACATAATTTATCAATAGACGTAACTAAGAATTGATCACTCAAAGTTTGGATTTTGATAGAAGTTGCGGTCTCTCGGTTCCTACCTTCCCCCTAGCAAAGATTGTTGTTGTTGTTGTTGTTGTTGTTGTTGAAAATAAATTGATACAAATTTAACATTGGTGTGTGTTGTCATAAGTCTCGTGATATTTCTCCTTATCATGATACAATGATTTCATTTTCCAGGTAGCAACATTGATTTTTTTGCTGATTACGTAAATATAGTATTTATCAGAATTATCTATCAGAAGGATCTCTAGTACTGAATATCAATTAATTCAGTTAGAAGATGAAAACATATGTACTTTGTTCTCACGCTAATTTTCGTGATGCATTTTGAATAATTGGAACAAAACCATCATTGAAGTGGAGCTGGAAAAGGCTTAACAATGGATTACATTTGATATGTTGAAAACGATTTCCAAGAACCCAGCGTTTGATCTGAACGTATAGGATGGCGTATCTTTGCATATTCCAACATCCATCGCTTGTTTGAAAATACGGGAACTCTTTAAATTACACATCCTGTACAATACATGTACACAATTTGGTTAAGAGTCACACGCTCGTAATGTTAGTTACATAAAAGCTACGGCACTTTATTTTACCGCGCATCCCCAACAATAATTATGGAGGGGATTAATATTCAAACCTTTGAGAGTAAATTCAAGAACGCTAATTTACCCGATGGTAACAGTTTCAGTATTGGTGAACTCTCATTACTAATCACATTACGCATACCTACAATTCGAACCAAATTTTCGCGCGACCAAATTCGGTGGTCTTTTAATGTAGGTAATGGTGTACTTTCAATAACGGTTCCAAGACAAAATGGAATATATATATAACCCAAATGTCAATACAGAGTGATTCACAGATACTTAGTCTATACTACTATTATAGAAACCAAAAACCTTTAGAAGGATCTAGTAGTTCATCGAGGAGAAATGAAGAATTTTCCTTCAAAGGTAATCAAGGCCCTTTATTACAGTAGAACTGCCCGAGGATTGATTCAGCCTTGACTGCTGGAAGAAGTTTCACCATCCTATACTCTTCGCGTGTCGCGGGCAGCCTTGTGCACTAGTTCACGAGTCCATTTTCCAATTTGCGGTATCCATGTACGCGGAGGAGACATCCGAAATGATTCACCTCCGCCCAGGTCACGCTCTCCAAATACTGCCAACCTCTGGCCCCATTACGATAAATTATCCTTTTCTTTCCGTGATGCATGGAGGTAAAGGAAGGTAAAAGTTAATGCCTCACGTTGGTAGTATGTTATCAGCGCGGCTATAAGGTAGCCACTGTATGATGGCTTGGTCGGGCGGGGTCTGGGGGCGGCTTGATTATGTTGTTAGACTTGGAAGTTGATGATAGTAATTTGGGTGACTGTGAACAAGCCATATGACCCCTCCCCTCTTCGCTCTAGCTTCGTCGGCAGCTAGCGCGATCTATACCGCAGATACTGCACTAATTTCCCACCGTGGCGGCGGCGGTGGCGGGCAGAAGAATATAAGATGCGTGACATATTGACGGGAGGCACGCAAACTGGTAACAGGTCACTTGCTTGTGGCGTGCGCGCTATGCGGAGTATATTAATTTCCCGGGCAGGGCTTGGGGCCGCGTAGGGCTGCGCGGGGGCGGGCGCGGGGTGGTTTTAAAGTTCCTTCCAGCGCTAATAGCTGCGCCAGCCGCGGCGCTGGGTGCACGGGACGCGGGTGGGGCGGGGGCCGATACATTCGCCCACCCCCCAGCACACCACCCCCAACACGCACCCCCCAACCCAGCCTCCCCCCCCCCCCACCCCCCACCTCACCGCCACCACCAACCCACCACACACCATACCCCTACCCACCCCTCACTCCCACAGCCCCCCACCACCACCGCCGCACCCCACCACCAACACACCGCACCCACCCTCAGCCATCCACCACCACCCCCACACGCCACCACACCGCCGCCCACCCACACACCCCCCCCAGCCCCACCCACCCCCACCCCCCCCCCCGCCCTCCCCCGCCTTCAACCGCCACCCACATCCCCCACACACCCACCCCACCCCCCCCCCCCACCCTCCCCCACCCCCCCCCACCCCCAGCCCCCCCCCCAGCCCCCCACCCCCACCCTCCCACCGCCCCCCACCCCCACCCAGCCGCCAGGGCCAAAACCCCCCACCCCCCGCACAGCCCCCGCCCCACACCTCCCCCTCAGCTCCTCCCCACCCCCCCCTGGCGGGGGTGGCCCCCCGACCCCCCCCCACCCCCACCCAGCCCCCGCCCCCCCGCCCAGCCCCACACCCCACAGCCCGCGCCACCCCCCCCACAACAGCACGCCCCCCACCATTCACCCCCCACCCCACCCGCCCCCACGCCGCCGCCACCCCCCACCAGCAATGAGGAACCCAAAGGCCGGGGGCTGGTGAGAATTGGGAGAGTCGCACGTCACGAAAGAGTTGACGGAGTTGTAACAAGAAGGAAGGTTGGGATGGGACAGAAGCCTTGCTGACGGATCAATGATGATTCAGTTCGGTGAAGCATGTGCAATTTGGCTGAAACATTTTTTTGTAGATAATATTAGTTTTTACGGTAGGCTAAATTTTTTACAATTTGCTATATTTTATTCAAACAGTCATGCATTACTTTTGGTTTATTTTTCTAATGTCACGTAATTTATGACAAGTTATAACCAACATATCACTGGCTTGAAATGGCAATATTTTTGTATAGCATCCACATTTGCAAAATTTTCTTTCTATCCCTTCTTTCATATTCAGAGATAGACGAAAAATTGGGAACAAGAAGTTCTGACAGGATTTGACGGGCAGCGAGGAATGTCGAATGAAGCAAAAACAGTTTAATGAACATATGCTCTTAAGAACAGCTTTTTAACTAAATAAAATTATTTAGCCAAAAATATTTTTTTCCATATTTCTTCATTTCATTTTCTTTGTATTAGTTTTTCTTTACATATATAATGATTTTCTACAAAAACATTGTTGTTGATTCATTAAATATTAATATTAAAAATATGATTCTCACCTAGTAACTTATTCTGGTAAATATCCGACAGAAAACGTGATAAAATTTGTACAATATGCAACATACCATGATAAAGTAGTTGTTACGTTGAAAGAAAAAAAGAAAATTGATCAGATAAAAAATTGTAGCATTTGTAGCAGTTGTAGCAAATTGCAGATGTAGTAACAAACGAATAATTTTCGTTTCCTAGGGCGTTATGGCATAATGTTGCAGAAGAAATCGAAAAACTATGATCTCAAAATGCAGAGGACGGACCTAAGAATTTCAGCATGTGCCACATTGTGAACCATTTGTGCAGTTGACACGATAAATATCAAGTCAGATCATACGGACTAATATAACCTCGTTTTTGAAAGAAAAGGGCGCTAGATTTTCTGACTTTAAAGTTACACATATGTATCCTTCTTCATTTTTTGTGGATCTAGGACATGCCTACCATTTATTGTGTCATTCGTGAAATCTGAAAGTCATGACAGTTCAATTTTTTGAATGTCGTATCTATTATGAATGTTGTTATTATGAATGACTTTCTCCGCGACTCTATAACAGCTCGCGAAAGGAAGTTCTAATTTTTTATTAATTTTATTCTCGTCAGATTTCTTGCCAAGTGTATTTCATAGCAACTAACCATTTTTTGTAAAATCTTTAATTCAATCAAAGCATAGTTTCCGATTCAAATTTTCAATAGCAATGCAGATCTTTTTCAGGTTTTTCAGCTGGTTATCTCCTTACATTTTTGCCCTTTATAAAAAGATCAGCGAAACCTGTCTGGTAACTCCCTCGCAAACTCACGCAGTGCCAGTGAAAGATTGCGATAAAAAAATCACCTGAAGGTTTCCTGATAACTTAGGACGCCTGCGCGCTCAACCACCGCACCTCCATCGCCCACCCAACCACCCAACCGCTCACCGAACCACAAGCGCCCGCCTTCGCTTTTTCTTTGATACTTCGCGATACCCGCTGCCTCACACCCGGTCAGGTGAAAGGGTCGTTTCTTCTTATCGCGACATTCTTAATGAAGACCAGAATTAGAACAGGTCCCATATCGGCGGGCCGGGGCGCGCATGCTATAGGGCGCTGTCGTGGGGCCCGGGGATCGCGGCGGCTGACGAACGCAGTGCAGGGGTGGATGGTTCTGCAAGGGCACAAATTGTGTGTGTTTAAATACAAATTTTGGCAGCTGCATTCTGGAGGGAAAATCTGACGACCGGCTGCTTCGATCAGTAGCTTTCTATGGTTTCGCCAATTATTACCAAGCAAGTGCCGGAGTATTAGCTATATAACTGGGCCACAGACCCTGTGTGATATTCCCTACATTTGCCTTGTTCCATTTTTCTTCTCTTACACACTTGCATTCACAACACTATCAAACTTGTCTGGAGACCAGTTGTGAGATTAGAGCTTGTCCAATCCGGGGCGCTACAAAGCTGGAGGAAGTTGCTGAAGGGAGATTCCTGCGCGCCGACGTGTAGGATTTAACGCTCCAACGAAGGAGGAACACCTCCACCTTCTGGGATAGAATATCCACTGTTCTTACGGGACCAGTAATCATTAGTGTTGACGAGTACATAAATACAAAGTAATCAAAACTGTTTCCTAAACTATTTCAAACCAAACACGAAAGGTATTTACCTGTAATTGCGAAACGGAAACAAACGCTTCTTAGTTTGAGGGGGTTTTAGATTCACATCACCACAGGAGTCATATTTCTCCTAATAGCGTTAGCCGGATGCAGGGGCAGTACCTTAAATAGGAGACGTTCATTGATCCCCTATCATCGTTTGTTTTATCCTCCTTGATGCAAAACATCGCCGGCGAGCGTCAAACAACAGGGATACTCTGCACCTGCACTCCACCTAGCTCCTTAGCTAGAATGGAAAATGCCGCCAACCCGAACCCTACGACGTCCCGGCCAGAGGACTCTGCAGTGACACCACTTGGGATGCCTGGAGATCTGAGCGAGATCAGATTGAAGTATCGGCGGAACGTAGGGAATTACATTTTCTCCCCGTCCACTCGGAATCCGCGCCCTGCCGCCGCGCACTGTGGCGCGCGCGCGGCACGGCGAGGCGGCGCGCGGGCGGCGGGCGGGCGCGCCCCCCCACGCGCGCCGGAAGCCCACTTTGCAGCCAAGATTACGGCGAAGACTAGTGAGGCGGGGCGGGGCGGGGGGGTGCCGGCCGCGCCGCAATCAAGACGCATTCCGGGCGTCATTAGCGGCGGCAGTGGAAGAGACGGGGGCTGGCGGGAGGGGTCTGGCGGAGGCATCTTGCATCGCCCGCCCCCCCCCCGCCGCTGTTGCTCGGACATCAATCTGGAGCGGGCCGCGTCTCTAAACACCGTGATCGCGCCAGGGCTTCCTCCCCGCGCAGGTGTTGTGCATGGGATGGCGCTTTCCCCCTCTCCAACTCTGGGCATTGCCTTTGGTGGAGGCACGAGCGATCGATGATCGAGGGGTGTAGACTTCTGTAGACGACTCTGTCGACATTGTTTCCTTGAGGATAAACACGAGTCAGGCCCGTTAATCTTGTATTGGAGAATGGTTTAATAAATAAGGTAACGAATAGTTCTGGAGATTTCATGTTCGTTTTGGAATTTTCCGTGTGTGTTTCATAGCTAATTGAGACGACCAAATTCATTCTCCAGACTTTGCATTTCATTAATTGCGCATTGCAGAATTACATTAATTGATGATTTCTTTTCCCAATACTTCTTCGTTTCGTACAGGGAACGGAGCAAAAACTGTGCACCCGAAAAAGGCATAATATATAATCACTAAGTACCGGTCAATTATATCTTTCTAGTTCACTGTAATAGTTTCACATTAACTTGTGGTGTTGTTTACTTCAACAGGTCAATCAGCTATCCCTGTGAATAAGATTCCTAAGGATTATACATGTTTTATTGAGTATTGTTCCTAAAAAGTTATAATAGAATATAATCTTTCTAATTGCATGCACAGAAATTTTGAGATTAAGGGATAATGAAACCTTGGCAACGTGTTAACTAATTTTATGTTAATTGAATTGTATAAACAATATCTTACCTATCTTCAATTAGTATTAGTAAACACGTACTGCCTGAGAGGAGATGAAACGAGCTTCATCCCAACTAAACACAAAAAGGGCTGGATGAATTCAAGAGGTGGTGATAGATAAAAATAGTGAGCAAGAATCAACGTTTTTCCAACGAATTCTCGTTCGCCGTAATTTAATATTCGCGGATGCTTAATATGCAAATTGACGAGCCACGATGCGCGCTCACAAATCGAGGTCCCTTTAGCGAGAATCAATTAGGCGGCAGCGCCGTATCTTGATGGCGCCCGGCTCCGCCCGCGGCTACTTCCGGTGTGGCAGGTGCGGTGGCGGCGGCGGCGGTGCCGACCTTCAAGACGCGGCGGGTTCTGGAAAGGAGAGAGCCAGAAACAGCCGATGGATTGACTAATGAGCCTCGAATACGCGTCAGTAGTGCCATGGAATGTTTGGGAAAATATATATTGTAAGTTTTAAAATTTTCATTTTGAATGATATTGTTTGGTAGAGTATGAATTTACATGTATACATGTCTAACATTCTGGCAAGATATACTACATTGAATAATTTATAACGTTTATATCAATTTGAATATTATACTTACATTTTATTTCAATTCATTAAACATTCAATAAATTCAGAAAACATGGTTAACTACTTATTTGTTTAAGACTGCGTGTTTGATGCTTACGCACTACATTGTTTCCAAAAACATGAATTAATTTCATATTTCGAATCACGATGAAGATCCAGATATAATATGTCTTATATGTCAGATATAATATGACATTTTAAAAATACGGAATTTTCAACAACAGGAACAACCTTACTGTGTAACGATGATCAGTACATAATTTCGGATTTTCTCTGTTAATGCTATTATTTAGATCGATTGTTTCTGTTTATTAATTCCAAAATTAAAAAAGAAATAATTTAATGGAAGCTAGGAGAGGGATAGGTAGTTTATGCAACTCTATGGCTATCTCGTTTTGCACGTAATGAATACCACATGAGACCATTGAACCAAGTTACTCGGAACTGGAAGGAATGGAAGGCGACCCTTGTGCGTGCACAGATTAGAAGGCAGTACAGTAACGTGCTGCGCTGGGTGGAGGTCGGGGATGCAACTGAGCTTCGCAGGCCCGTGCGTGTCACAGCTACGCCCACCGCCCCGTCTTCGCCGCCCAAACTCCACATCCCTCCCTGTCACACCCCGATCCCTAACTTCCACTCCCCTCCTCCTAGCCCCTCCTTGCCACGCCCCTCCCCGATACTTCCCGCCCCCCATTCTCCGCTCCTACTTCCCTCCTCTACATTCCTCGCTGCTCGTCCCAACCCGGGCCAGCCCCGCCCCCTCTCTATCCTTTCCTCTCACCCCATCTCCTTCCTACCTCTGCCCCGTCCCATTCCCAGCCCGTTCCGTCCCCTCACTTCCTGTCCCCACCCAGCCTCTCCCTCTCTTCACCGTCCTCTCCTCGCCGATAGCCCACCCCTTCCCCGTCCCCTCTGCCATTTTCCCCCATCTCTGCCCCTCCCTGCCCCCTTCAACCCTCGGCCCGTGTACCCTCTTTCCCACCTATTTTCCTCTCCTCCATGTCCCTCCCTGTCCCGACTCACCCCCGGCCTGAGCCGCTCTCTCCCCATCCGAGACGCTCGACCTCACCTACCCCTACCCCTCCTCACCTTCTTTCTCGCCCCTGCCCCTTTCCCATCCCCTCTCCTCACTCCCTCCTCCCAGCCCCGTCCCGACCCCTCGCCGCCTCATCCCCACCTAGCTTCTTCCCCTCCTTTCCATCACCCTCCGACCTCTCCCCTCCTCACCTTCACATCGCAGCTCTACTCCCTCCCCGCCGTGCCGTCCCCGGCGCCCACCCGCGCGTCTGTATTTTTGCCCCAGAAGCGAGCGCTGTCCTTGGCATTTGGCGCAGCGGCGGCGGCGGCGGCGGCGGAGGCGGTGGTGGCGGCGTCTGCTGATGGATCACCCTCCGTCATCGGCAGCAGTCGTCCCCGCAGCCACCCCTTTCGCCCTCGCTCCCACCCTCGCTTCCGCCGACTCCTAGCGCCCTTCCTGCACCCACCCACTCCCTTCGAGCCTGCTCCGCCTTTGTCACGCTCAATGAAGAAGTGAATGAGGAGCAATGGTAGATGTGAACAGCAATAATAGCGGCTTCTCGAGATTGACGTGAGTGATTGAAAGCAGTGGACACAAAGGAATTGAATGTGCTGTTATTTCTGGGATAAGCGCGGTTAGGGAGAACGTGTTAATCGAAGAGCAGTCTATGAGGTTCTATTACTGCTCGGGACACCTTTCCAGGGACCATCCTGTCTTCTAGTCGCTTCTAATTTCTTTTTATATGAATATTTTTTGATATTATAAAGTAATTTACTTTATCTGTCGGCTCGTTTCCTTTCTTTCTTAATGCAGTGCATCACTACTCTCTTTTCTCATAAGACAACGACTCTTGCATTTCGTGTCTTGCTATAAGATGACCGATGTACCTTTAATTTCAAGAACACACATCCACTGTCAATAAAACCTTTATTATATCAACTTCCATAATATAAGTAGATACGAATGCGATAATAACATTCGTGTCAGGTGCCTTACTTTGTACCAATCTATAAATGACATGTGTTGAAATGAATCAACCATTCCTTCTTTTAAATACTTATAATTTTTATAATATTATTAATTTAGTTTTAAACTATTTTCTGAATGGCTTCGTACTGAGCCTACCACTCAAGTGAATCAAAATAATTTTTACTTATAACGTTTTCACTCTTTGTAATTAATGGAGTGGCTAGCTCTGATTTTCACTTAATTTTCTCGGTGACAGCATGCTTACGCTTCTCAGGGTCCTATCTTGTCTCGCGGGCCTGAACGAGTGTTCGAGTGGTGAACAATTTAATTATTGTTAGGGAATCTTTGTGAGTAATAAATTCAATTATCTACAAATGTTGCTAAGGACTTGCCAGCTACATTAGGTGTCGGCTGATAAGATTTATTCATTTCGACTTCCTTGTTAATTAATTTTTTCCCTCAATGTATTGTTCTGTTTCTGTATTGTTTCTATTGATGGCCAACACGTTCCTACCAAAAAAAACCCACGTAATAATTCTTTCTTAATCTCAATGTTAACTTAATATCTAAACATGACTTGACCTTCTTCTAATATTTTTATTCATGTCTGTCACTTATTGCCTAAACTTCCCTTTTGTTGAATGCATAGCGATGTAGGAGTTGTTAATGACGTCAGCGACTTTTCCATTCCCATCTGGAGCTCTTCTTATGTCCACACTGAATTCCCCAATAAAATTTCTATTCTTATTCGCAATATATTTATCCCACGAATATTACAGAGCTTTTCCTCGAAAAATTTCATTTCAATTACTTCGCTATTCTCCCGTTACCCGTGGAGCACATGTCCGTTTTCTATCTTCTCGGACTAATCACAAAAATATTACCTCACAATTCCTTGACGGCCATCGATTCTCACCCTATCAAATCGAAGATCATTCTGTCTGAAATTCCTTATGTATACTTTCTATCTGGCCTCACCAATTCACTTGTTCGATTGTTATCTTTCTTCCTTGCAGTGCTCTTGTCGCAGTGCTCATTTGTCACCTATTAACAATGCCTTATAATGTTTTTTTGCTATATTTTCGTAAAAACTCCTAAATTGTTAAAAATTTATTAAATCCAATTAATATTTGAATTTTCTGATACTTTATGTTCTCAACGTATCATATTAATTAACTTCACTACAGAATTCCTTACATTTAGCGAGCTATATGTTTTTGCTTATAAATGCCAAAAATCCCTTAAGGTATTTTGCCTTGCCTTAGCATGTGGCTCCAATAAGTAGCTGCACATTGATCACACTACGATTCAATAAGAAAGATATGGACTAGAAAGTTTCCTGCTGTCACAGCGAAACCAATTTCTTTCCTTAAAATGCCCTACAGATATCGTCATAAACTTTTTTATTTTGCACACGCTTCTCCATTCATTAGGCCTGTTTATGCAAAAGGAAGGGCATGAAGTTTTATGAAGTTTCTTCTAAGAAGTTTCGTATATATAATCTAGGTCAAAACTTGATCAAATTTGAATTCTTCACTTCTATTTTAAATATTATACACTACGATGGAAATTACGTTAATCGAAAAGATACTTTAATTGATCTCTCGTCACTTGAAAATTAATCCTTTCTTTCTCGTTCATAGAATATTATTTTCTACGATCAACTAAGTAATATTTATCATTTTGTACAATAAATTGCTATTTACTTCCTTTAATGTCATTTTCAAAAAGTAAATGAAACCGCTTTGACCAAGCTGATTTAACGCTTGTTTCGTGCGCCGCTTTGCGTCATTCCCCGCCACGCCTCGCCACGCCACGCCATCTCCAAACGCACCAATCACGTGACCCACTTAGATCACGATACGTCCGCACGCGTGTTACGCGCCGCGTTGGCGATGGCGTGTTCCACCCCCCACCCACACGCACTTCGCAGGTTCGCTTCGCCGCATTCGTTACCAGCGCACCCGCCATTCGGAAGGCTGCGATTGGGCGTCGGGCTTTTATAGCCAAGTACCCTTTTTACGTTCTCGAATACGGAGTATGCAGAAATATGTAATCTACGAAAATCGATCTCGGAATATTGATGGGCGCGTTTCTACATCTGATTACGAACGAAAGTTATTTTTCGTACGAGGAAAGTGGCTGTTTGACTGGGCACGTCTTTTCCTTATAGCACCTTATGGCTGTAAATATTTATATTCAAGTTTAGTGATGATGAATTGAAGTGTGATCAGTCTTTACTATTATCCGTCTTTTTTATATATGAGTAACTAATTTCAGTTTTACTGCAGTTTAGAGGTAATGTGTAAGACAATGTAATGTGTTCATAGTTTTATGTCAAATTTACCCGAGGATTGCCTTATCTTCAGATAGGTAGGGTTTGTCAATATAATTTTTGAAGCAATTAGATACTTTGGTTTGCTTTATTTTATGGAGGTATAGTTAGTTTGTGATCAGCTATTTAGAGTCGTAAGGGACCAAATGTATGAAAGATGAATTGAGCTACCAATGCGTCTATTTGAGTGTTACTGAAATGCTTAGAACGAACATAATAATAAAATCAATAAGTATTTTCAGTTTCTTGAGTATTTTACTTACTTGTGTGTGGTGTAAATTTGAAAGGGAAATAGGTAACAGATATTTCACGTTAGTTTAATTGATTTTTAAAACGATAAAAAATATTTGCGACTTAATGAGACTAAGACTTCTGAAGACTCTATATCACTTAAATATTTTGTTTGATATTAAAATATTCCATAATTAAATTGTCTTGCTTCACTGCAGCTTGGGTAATCTTATTTGATCAGTTTATGATATTAGGATGATGCACACAAACATATCATAAATAATTATGAATTACATCGCGGTTCCCTCTATATCATACAACATATTTTACATCAATCGCGTTAAAACGAGTGTCTGGGACACGGCGAATCGGTTACATAACAGAAAGCGCCCGCAAAAATAGGTTTGTAGTGTCACCCGAAGAGAAATTCTCAGACTGTTGATTCCCACTCGTCTGTTTCTTTTTCAAGAAAAGAAACAAAACCAACAAAAAAATGAAGTCTGAGAAACAAGTGATCAATAACAGTATCAGTCGCCGACGTCCGAGAAACTTCAGCGGGATCTATTCGCAGGCGCTCGGCGCGTCAACGCGGGGAAACAAATGTCGACTTCGCGTGGAGTCGCGGCCGCCGCGCCGGCGGAAAAGCAGGTCGCGGTAATCGAACCCGGGTCTCTGCGCCGCCCCCCGCGGGGACGTGTGTTTCGACAGCGCTAACAGGGCGAAGGCGCTGTGGGTGGGGGCGGAGGGCCAGGGGGCGGGGACGCGATGGCAAAGCTGCGCGCGGGTATCGGATGATCCTGAGGACACGTGTGACTCAAAGGCGACGCTAGGCGTCGCGAAAGAAGAAAAAGACTGACGGCGCGGCGGGAGGGCGGGAAGGAAGTTTGCGCGCGATCGCAAAGGTATCGTGTTTGGGGTTCAGAGGTGTCCGGGAAATCGAAGATTAGTGGGAAATGATTCCTGGGAAGTCTCAGTGAATTTAAACTGACTGCTCCACTCCTGAAATTAAGACCAATAGAGTTTAACGATATATACAAAATTCACCGATCAGGGCGATGTATCTCAGAATGTTTATCGCTTTTTCCATTCGATTTTTCTTACCTCTCCACTCTACAGACCAATTGTAAACTATGACTCATCTATCTTGGGAGGCGGTTTACATCGAACGCTCTGTCGTTGTGCAATAAACCGCGCATATACTATGACATAACATCTTTGATTTTCACATAGCTTTCAGTTATTATCAATATTTCGTATATTTTGGGACGCTGTTGGGCATAATTTTATTCCTGGAGTAGTCCTATTAAATACCCTTCGTGTTTTGGACATTTTCAGATAAATTCTCAGATGATTTGTCAACATTTTCCATGCATTCGTGGTATTACCCATGATAATGAAGATAATTCGAGAAAATTCGAGTTTAAAGACTCGGGAAAATGGCCTATTTACGGAAGAGATGCACTGAAGAAGGGTGAACTTACAACTGGAGAAAACATGATCTCATGTGTCATACGTGTTCCTTATAACTCACAATGTATGTTACAAGAATTGTAGTGTTTTTATGCAAATTGTTTTGATATTAATTATACGTGGTACTTGTTGTCAAATATATGTCTCTTCTATTTAATAGTGTTTTAAAGAATACTTCATTCTTCATACACGTTACTGAATTGGTTTAGTTTAATTTTTCCAGAAACCTTCAAGACAAAGCTTTTCAGACTTCAAAAAAATGTTTTTCTGTCATAAAAACACATTTTGTCAATTGGGTAAGGTGAATTCGCAAAATAACTATCAACGAACCACTTCCAGAGGATGAAGAAGAACTTTCAAAGTAAAAGTTTCCATAGGAGAGTCAAAGAGGGTACATCAAAACATTGTACACACAATGTTGTAAATTGAATTGTAATAAAAATTTGGTATAAAACCGATCATGGGAGATATATTTACTACAATCAGTTAATCAGTTATATTTATGTTCGGATATGATATGCATACTAACTATATGACATCCTACAATCAAATTATGTTTCTAAACATAAAATACATGCGATGCTATTACATTTAATCAACATAATATTAAGTATTTTATCATATAGTTGCATTACGTAAAGTACTCGTAATTATGCTTTCCATAAAAAATAATATCATTTAAAAAGATAGATTAGATTTTGTATTCTATGTTCACTATATATTTTGCAATAATACCGATCGTCAACATGTCATCAAGACATGAATTTTTTGCCTGTGTTAAATATGTAAGGAATTCACGCTATGCAGCACGTGCTTGATATTACAAGTAAGACGTGTCAGTCTTAAACCACAGAGAAAAACAAGTATTTTTGCTTATGTTCATTCATCAACACCTTTCATATTTGCGTGCATATTTGTCCTTAATTTTTAGTTCAACTTTTCTGCATGACCAGAAATAGCGTACCTATTTGCGTGTACAGAGGTGGATTATATGGAATGTGTGATTGCGCTATTTCCAGACCAGCAAAAATATTATTCTTTCAATTTCTTTCAGGTCACGCAACATTCTGCAGCGATTGGTACGCCGGTCAACACTTGAGCTGAGATTTGTTCAAACTCCGTAAGTCAAAAAATATCTTTACATTTCAGTTTATTATTGACATAAACCTGCCTTGTTCGCAGTCAAAAAGCTTGGCATTATGGCACAATCATACGTCATGAATGGCACTTTTACACATTACGTTTTCGACATTTTTACACATTTACGAAATGGCTGGCATTGTCTTTTTGCAAATTAAAACAAAAATCCGTACTTGATGCCTGCCTTTGGACTATCTGAATTTCTCTCTGGAAATAATAAAACGTACAATAAAAGTTTTTCATTGTCGTCTCATAGTTAATAATAAGTTATTTTCTGAGTATTCAAACACATTCCTATAATTAAACAAGCATTTGATCGTCGGGAGATATTTGCAGCCATTGTTACCAAACGTCATTAAATCATAGAAGCGATCAATGCTCCTGAGAAGTGATCCATGTTTCTATGCATTTTAGATCGATTTTAGAGTGCCCAATTAAATGAAGGCCTGGGGTCAGAAACGCCTTAAGTCACACCTGACACAGAAAGTCACCAGCAAAATGTCCAATATGTAAACCTTAGGATTTGAACTATAATGCTTGAACCATAATGCTGAACCTACCTTGAACTATAATGCTGAATTTAAATACTTTCCCTTCTTGAAAAATTCTACTTCCTGCCAATTCCTCAACTTTAAAATAAGCTAATTTGCTACAAACTGAGGCACTCCAGGAAATTTACTAGCATTTTTGGGGTTTCGGTTCTTCTGGGTAACACCATTATGTGGTAAGCGGCAGGAGGGGGCAGCATCTTCGATTCAGACGTTTGAAATATCTCGAATTCTATGAAATCACAATACACTACCACACTTTTCCTTTTATGTGAATTAGAAAAGGGAGGTTTAGTTCCTCATGCAAGACTAATGGAACGGATACGCAGGTGTTTTGTTTTTGATTCTGTGCTGTCGCTGGCTTAAATTAGTATCAGAGTTCTCCTTTTACTCTAGTCACATACTTTATCTCCTCATTACGCAACGACCCCCAAAGAATAGTAATCAGCATTTTATTACTTTATTACTATTTACTCTAAAGTATTAAGATTATGGAAAAGTCACATAACGAAACCACCAAAATACCAAGTAAAGTTTTCGTTTTTACGTTGTTGGAGAGGTTGGTTCCTTTTGATATAATTAATGAGTCATACTGGTTTAGTCTATGTAACTGATAATTTAATGTCTCACAAAATTTTTGATCAGATAGCGAACAACAACAGAGCTGAAATTTTTCAATCATATATTTATATACGATTCGAGTTTATTATTAGAATAGTACTTGTGTTCATTGAACTACGAGTATTAGAGCAAGTGAAGTGTGATCCCAATAACAAAGACTTAAACTTGATTGAGCCATAAAGGAGACAGTTGATTTTTAATGTGCTATTTGACGTACAATTACTGTGTTTTCTGTAAATATTATTCAAAAATAGAAACTTAATGTAATGAGGCACGATTATTTTTCTTCAGACTACGCTAAAACATAAAAGAGTTTATACATGTAGAATTTTCACTCGTAAAGTTAGTTTTCGTAAGTAAGACTTGCTCTTGGGAAATAGTTTATTGGTGATGTGTTGAGGGCATTTGAGTTACTTGAACAAATGTCGCTGCTGTAGCTAATATGTTTGTTCTTTTATTTAGCATCTGTCGATGGCTTAGCCATCATCTACTGAATACCTGATAATGTAGTCTACTAGATATCTGATAATATTGACCAATTATCAAGAGCTGTGAATTTAATTAACAAAACTGTTGGCAATAACAACACAAACTGGAAGACCCGACAATGCTTCGCTATTGCAATGAATGAAATAAATAAATTTCAAGTTCCAAATAAATGTATTCAATGAAGAGAAACGACGTATTAACAACCCTTTACTATATTACACTTACTACACAATACTACACTTTAAAAATCAAATATTCAAATAATGATGTGCACCTGTATTATTTCGTTGAGATTTCTTACTTTCTAGATCGCAATTTAAACGTTATTCGATATTACAAGTCGAAGCGAGGCGTGTAGTTTAAAAAAGTATCCTTAGCTTGCACTACAAGGAAGGTTCTCTAAGAAGCGTAGAGCCTACCTCGTCGATTAACTTTGCAAAAACAACGTCCCCACATGTCTGATTTAAGTCAAACCACTCTTTATTTACTCCCAATACTAATAGGATCAAATTGAGAAAATATGTTGCAAATTGCGATGCAAAATCGGTTGAGTAGAGTTTGCGCCAGTGTGCGAGACGCCTTCCCGAGAGCGTGCGAACGCGAAATCGAAAGTCTCCCGCACGCCAAAGGCGTTTGCGGCGCCGCAGCGCTGCATGCGAGGTCTGCGTCGTCGCCCCCCGCGCCGCCGCGTAAGTGAAATTAATGCCGCGCAGAGCGCAGCACTGCAGCGGCGACGCGTGCACGCGGCCGGCCGCCTTATCGGCGGTGCAGCGCGGCGCGAAAGAAACACGCCTGCGGCACTGCGCCACTCGCCGCCGCGCGCGCGCCCTCGCGGGAAGACCAGCGGCGCGGTGGCTCGGGGCACGACGGCGCTCGCGCCGGCAGCGGTGGCTCAGGGCACGACGGATGCCACTGCGGTGCCTCTGGCCGAGAGGTCCTAGGCTCCAGCCCCGAGTGTGGCAGGATTATTGACCCTACTCGTATTTTGTCAGCTGGGTCGATTTCAGTTGCTGTCTGGACGAGAATTCTGGCGGTCGGCTGCTCTGATCGCTAGTTTTCCGTGGTTTCTTGATCAACACCAAGCGAATGCCGCAGCAGTAATCTAACGAGCGGGCCACGAGCGTTCCTTCCTTCCTCTTGCTTGTTATATCCTCAACGCTAACTTACATACACTTACTAACATGTACTACTCTACCACACATGCAGGGAGATTCGTCGGGAGCTTACGGTTGATTAGTGTAGGATATTTGATTGGGGGAAACACGGGAAGACGACGCTTAGGTCGGCGCTGGATCTTGCCATCCAGCGGGGAAAAATCACCGTCACCTCCCGCGGTATGTACATGTTGTTCCCTTAAGGAATTGTAGTTGTTCTTAGAACCTTCGTACTTGAGAATTAATTATAATTTTCACTTATTAAATATTCCTTAATCACACTCGTGCTTTGCAAATTCCCTAATAATTCATGTTGATGTTCCTTGTTATTAATTGGCCAATCACGTAAAAACACTATCTATATCCAAATTCGAAGACGAATGTCTCTTTCTTTCGGCGACCACGAATGGAGTACTTTTCCACTTCGTAAAAATTTCTTTATCTTATTCTCCGTTTTTGTTGTTTTTTTTTTCGCGAAAAAGGAGTGTTTTTATGCTCTTACCGTGCAATCTTTATACCGCAATTTGTTTTACAATTGCACATAAATTAAGATATTTGTTATGGCTAACAGTGTTTAATATTCCATCTCTACGCCTCCCTTCAGAAGTGATTCAAGATGAATTAGGTGAAAACACGAATAGTGTAGCATATCTAAATTAAACATCCCCTCTAGACTCCGCACCGCTCCAGAAGTGCTTTCTGAGGATATCAGAAGTGTCGTTAGCCGCGGCACCCAGTATTTCACCTGGCACGAGGCGTGTAGTGCACCGCGTATCAGGAAAGCCCTGGCGAACAGCGAGGTGTTTCTGCCTATATGAGTTGACGCCGTACGTCGCAGCGGTGTGAGGTTGGTAGTCAGAGCGGGTGGGGGGGGGGACGATTGGCAGCTGTTGGCGCCGAGGGCGAAGCGGGGTACCGCGACGAGCGACAGTGGGGCGAGGCATGGTGGCGCGGGGTGGAGCAGAGGAGTGCGGGTTGGCGCATGTGTGAGATATAGCGAAAGCGGCGGGGTCTGGGAGAGAGAAGCCTGGCTTTTAATTGATTGAATCATTAGTGGTTCTAGGCACGCCAAATGCTTAGGTCATTAGTCCCGTAAGTGTAGTGCACGTGTGTTACTCGTCAGGTGGGGTGATCTTCCCCAGTTGAATTGTGAGATCCGGCACCGGCCTACACGTCCGCTAGCTGGGTTTCCTCAACCAGGTATCTCCCACCAACGAGGTACCACTCCAGCCGGGTCACGCTCTAAGTTCCCGACTTGTCGCCTGGCGTGTGTGACAATGTTGTGACTGAAAGTGTGTGTGTGCAAGTAAGGAGTGATGATGGATCAATGAAGAGGAAGAACGGGACTTGTCGAGAGGAGGTATGAACGGTTGAGAACATTTTGCGGGAGCGGTGCGGGGTGGCTTGGTGTGGTAGGGTGAGGGGCAGGGGGTGAGGAGATGGGACTGCGCGATGTAGCACGGAGTTGAGATCGGTGACGCTGGATAGCCGGGGGATGCAATGGGGCAGGGCGGGGTGAGGCGTGGCGGGGCGTGCGGGCGTGGAGGCGGGAGAAAAGGATGTTATCGAGGCAGAGATAGAGCGAGGTTTAGCAATTAAGACGGCGCGGGGTCAAACGTCGGCCATGAGCCCAGTGGGGAAAACTGCAAAGGAGAACGGGCGGGAACCGGGTAGAAGGGAGTTTGGGCTTGGCGATGCGGGACAGGCAGTGAGGGAGCGGGACAGGGCAGGGTGCGGCGAGACTTGGGGCGAGAGGAGCGTGCAAAGAGAGAAAGAGAGAGAGGAGAGAGAGGGGAGAGGGAGAGGGAGACTGAGATTGCCCGGGTGGCGCCAAGTGGAGCAGGGCGTTGATGAGTGGATTGGCGCGGTGGAGGGTAGACGATGCGGGTGTGGCGCAGGGCGAGACGTGTGGCGGGGGACGAGAGAGTGATATAGTTCCGTGAGAGTGAAGTTGGGGCAAAGCGTCAGGAGACAGTAGGAACGAGAGGTCAGGCTGAGCAAACAGCGCTGGTGCGAGGAGAGAGGTGATGGGCGACCCCTGAATGGGGGACGCTGGGGGTGGGGGGCAAAGAGAGAGAAGTCGAGCTGCACGCTGCGAAGCGGGTCGGTAGTGGGCGGATTGGCGTGAGGCGGGGCGGCGCAGGGCGAGAGGGAGTGGGCGTGGCGTGATAGGGAGGTTGGGAGAAAGTGAGAAGAGGCATGGTAGAATGGGAGGGAGCAGTGAGGCCGAGAGGAGGTGGGATGGTGCGAGGAGAGAGGGGGCGTGGCGGGGAGTGCGTATCGGTGGTGGAGCTTGTTCACGCGTCGTATGCGTGTCGCCTGTTATGGAAATTCCAAGTGGACGCACGCGCGCACGCCCCCACGCACGTGCAGCTGACGTCGAATCTTTCTAAGCCTCTATGGACTTCGCAAGAAACACTACATTGACATAATGAAGATAGTTTGGGAGTTAATTTTCACATCTAGATTACAACAAACGTAATCGTGATTGGTCTGAACAAACACGTTGCACCTTTGAAAAGATAATATACTGATATAATATAATAAAAATATAATAAAAATAGTGAAATTTGATGTTTCTGGTTTGTCACTAGCGTTATGTTCTTATTTAGAGATGTTTTACTTTCCGACATTTTTATTGAAATCATCTTAACATCTTCTTAACAATTACTTGAATTATTACAAAATATAAAGAGAAATATTATATCTGTAAATGGAAAAACAAAATACTACGTTCGCTCTAAAGGTCGTTACTTTCTAAAACTATTGCAGGATACACATTTTTCTAGTTTAAAAAGGCAGGGAGACGGTGTGAGAATTCACTAGAAATTCACCGGCTCATGTTCGCTAATGTTTGATTGCTGAAGGAATAGATTGCATGTGGAAAACCCCTTCACATAGTACATTTGTGGTGAAGGTAATGTTTGTCTTAATACATTAACTATCCACTTACTATTTTTACATCTAATTACTCTTCATTCGTTTCATAATTATCCTTTATACACCATTTTCCTTCGGTCATTCACTCCTGCCAACCTATTCTCTAGCCTCCCTCCCCACTCTCCTCCCTCCTGTCCTGCGTTATCTGCGCCGCCCGCCGCCCGCCGCCGTCGCCAAGCCGCCGGACGCCTCCGCTCCCTATTTTTAGGTTTCTCCGCAATGAACCATTTTTTTATTACGCAGGCGCAGGTTATCGAGTGGCAGACAGCTATTTATTAAACTGTAGCGTGTCTGCACCTGCGGCTATTTCTGTAGCCCTCGCCCGCGCGTGGCGCCCGAGCTGCAGCAGCGCGCGAGCTGCGTCGCGGTCAGGGCCGGAGGCAGAGGAGGGGGCGGGGCGGGGCGGGCGGCAGGAAGGGTAGGATGTCGTGTTTCTGGGTGCGTCAACTGCTTTACTCGTAAGCCCTTCGAGTTTAACTGAGAGGTGGCAGTATTCCTCTTCATTAGAACGTGTGATCATACGCCGACATATACGTCGGTTTGCGGGGTTTTCCCCCCTAGGAATCTCCCTTTGCAGTACCTCTCAAATCTATGGACTCCCAACATGTGTGGAAGTGTGAGGGCTAGACGGGGTGGAAGGGAAGCGTGAGAGAGGGAGGGAGGGTGTAGTGTAGTGTGTTTGAGCGTATCAATTAGTTCAGTCTTTAGTCCTTCGACTTTAATGGTGAGATTGTGGTGTTCATTTTCCTCGGAACGTGAGAACCGCCTCCAACATACACGTCGGCTTGCAGGGTTTCCTCATCTAGATATCTTCCCCATTGAAGCACCGCCTTAGCCAGGGTAAGTTCGAAGTGGTCGGTCTCGTAACATGTGTGTCAGTGAGAGGGCAGGACGTGGTGGGGCGTGGCGGGGCGGGAGGTAGGGAGTATGTAGTGTTTCTGGGCGCGTTAACTACTTTAGTCATTAGTGCCTTGAGTTTAACGCATTACGTACCCGGGAAGTGGTGGTGTGACTCTCCGTTGACGAGAGATCCGGCGCTGACATACACGTCCGTTTGCGGGGTATCTCTACGTATCTCGCCCAATGCAGCGCGACCAAGCAAGGAAAACTCTATAATCTTTAGTATCTCGGTATGTATGGGTGTAGTTCATGTACGTGTGTATGTGTGTGTGTGTGTGTGTGTGTGTTGCACGCGCAAAGGAGAAGAATGGGGGCAAGGATACGAAAGAAAAATCCGCCGGAGCGTATGTTAATGTATTGCTTCGGGATTCTCCTGGTGCTAATCGGAGAAACCCCACTAAATTGTCGATCAGAGCAGCAAATCGTTACAATTCTCCTCCTGAAAACGTGTGAATCCAATCCTTCTAGTGTCGAAAATCCACCATCGTTGGGGCTCGAACCATGGGACTTTTCGGTTAGTGGCTATGCAGCTGTAACGGTTATCACTGAGTCCTCTCAGCTAGTAAAAATGAGAAAAAGATACGAGAACATTAGCGGTAAAAGGTTGTCGAAGTGAGGGATACATAGCATTGAAAGAGAGATCTGGAGAGGGATGAGTTTGAATATCTCCGTAGAATCCAACGTCAAAAGAACAGTGAGGTAAGAGCGAGAGTAAAGTTTTGAAGAATGTAAGCAATAGGCTAGAAGAGATTAACAAAGCGACGGGGATATGACCAATATAGAGGATGGTTGCGAACTGAACCACTGCAGGAGAGAGTGAATCCTGCAAGGTGTGTGACGCGAAACGAGTCTCGGGAAACGGAGAGTAGAAACGAGACATGAAGTAACAACGAAAATGCAAGACGATGAGGAAATCGGGAAGAGAGAAAGAGCGGAACGGTGAGACGATGAGAACGAGGATAGCAGGGAAGGAACGGGAATTGCAGTTGGATCACTTGAAAGAAGGTAAGGGGTGGGACGGTTGGGGAACAAGAGGAGACCAGGATTGAAGCGGGATGGGAACAGGGAGGGTACAGATTTCGAAACGAGAGATGACTGCGTTATTGACTGAATGGCTTATGCATGGCTTAAGCAGAGTGTGTTTTTCATCCAAAAATTTACCATTTTTTCGCGCGGTATTACATAACTTTCTCTCTACTGCGTAAGTGGTTGCGAGAAAGATTGAAGGACACAGGGCGGAATGAGATATAAAGGAGGATGAGGGGAAGAAAGAGTGCGTGCGGATGCTTGGTTTCGATTTGGTCTGTTGGAAATCGTGATCCCTACGAACCATGAAGACTTATAAATTATATCCTTGAAGGCAAGGAGGTTTCTGGCTTGTCACGCGGAGTTTAAAGCTTTCGTTCTTCAGAGATTTTGCTACATGTGGAACGGAGACCTCAAACGAACTCGAAGGATTTATGACAATATCATAAAATTTCTGTGCAAATTCGAGGTTAGAATTATATTGTGGGTAGGCAAAGAAGTGGATAAAACAGTGAAATTTGCATTTGCCTTTGCGTAGTCAGATCTTGTGTTACATGATTTTGGTTGTTTTTGGAATCAGTTTATTGGTTTCTTCCTTTTTGCAGTTTAGGAAATCCACTCCCCTATCTATTTAGATTAGGCGCAAGTTCGATGCATCTCAGTTTATTCAAATTTTGCTTTACTACTTCATTTGCCCTTTTTATCATTGTTTTGTTTTTTAGCTATGAATACGCAATTCAGTTAAAATTTATTCTATTCGTAATATAAGGAATTCATAAAATACATTTACATCTAATAGTTATTTACGTTTGTTAAAACCAATTAATATGGTACATACTTTTTTTACTAATTCTAAAGATTCAGATTTACTTATTTGCTAATTAAATATGTTAGCTTGACTCTGTTTGTCTTTTCATATTTCCCTTCAATAATTCCCCCACAAGAGAACATGTACCATTATACAACTGTTTTCATATTTCCCTGGTATCCGCGTTCCTCTCGATGCAGGTATGTTATGCATTGTATATCGAACTTCATATCGAAGGCATAACAAGCAATAACGTACTAGTAAAAAAATAAATACATTTTAAGGCATGTTGGGTATCTGCATGTTAACTTATATTCGAATAGCTTGACAGCGTCTGACAACACCCATTCACGTTCATACACATCACTGAATGCAAACACAATATTGCGTATACAAAATAACAAAGATGCTAAACACACAAATGACATATTTTCGCTTAGAATCCACAGAAAACAAAACTATGCTGCTGTGAATAGTTTATTTGAACAGGCATGCTAGTGCTGTATGTGCATGCGACGTACGAGTATAAACGTTTGTAATTTTACTTATAAGGGTCACAAAATAATGAACAACTAGCATTTTGTAGTTCTCAAGAAACAAAATATTTCTCCTGCTTTTTGTTCACTAGGTTTTCGTTCTTAATAGTACGAAGAAGTTTAATATTTATTTGCCAGTTATAAGTTGCTGTCATCATCCCATGTGAAATGTCAAGTTTTGACTTATGACAACAAAAATTCTGATGGACTGAATATACAAAAGAGATGCAAAAGGTTTTAAAATGTTCGGAATGTTGTATTTATATTGCGAAGATTGTAAATCAGAGACAGAATTTAATATACTTCACAGTCATTCACATAAGACGAACATTAGATTGTTGCGTGTGTTTATATGTATACAGAATGACTCACTTTAGTAGGAAAAAAACGTCGTCTCTTCCTCAATTGAACGAATGCTTCTTGCGACATTGCTGAGAAACACTTCCAGAAGGTTGTTCTTATAGTGAGTTGATGCTCTTAGGATATTTTTAAGTATTGGCCGGAGAAAATCTACAGTTTTCGAATTTAATAACATATAAGGAATACGCATATTTATGAATTGATGAAATTGGTTATCAATGTTCAGCATTGTGCACGTCCAGGATGTTAAGCTATCAGAACGATATCCTGCTAGCCGGTGGTAACTATTATAGTGTGTTCGCTGTTCATGAATGACACTAATGACTTCCTGAGCCTGTAACACAGCTTCGAATCTTGGACTTGCGAATAATTTTTGATCATAAGAATGGTGCGATAAATCGATAAATTAAAAAAAAAGTGTGTGTGTGTGTGTGTGTGTGTGTGTCTGAGAGAGAGAGAGTGTGTGTGTGTGTGTGAGAGAGAGAGAGAGAGAGAGAGAGAGTGACAGAGAGAGACGCACAGTAAGATTGGCAGATAGATCTACAGGTAGACAGACGGGAATTTTTTTTTTGAGACCAATTCGATAGAAATATTTATTTGTAATATTATGAGAAACATGCTGATTTAATTTCCTCGTGAAATGTGTATATTAGGTAAATTAATAATATAGTGCGCCGGGGAAGTGTCTCCACACTGGGCCGACTCATGGCCGCCTATTAAAAACTGCATTGATATTGGTAGCAAACAGATCGCTGGGAAACAATAGAAGGGGACAACACTTGCAGCATCTGTTATGATTATGGTGAGTGCGGTATTTACGTTTACCCTCTCCTACCTTCATAATTTGTGTTGCAAGTTCTCTCACTAGCAAGGTTTCACTGCTGGGAGACTTTCCTGGCACGCTGTATTAGAATGGAATAATATATGTATGCATGCATTTTTATTTGCGCTCCTGTATATGTCCGCATCTATGCATGAGCACACGTACATCTATGTACGAGTACACGTTTGTATAAATTCCTTGAAAAGTGTGGGGTTGTGCCGCAGCCGTAGCAGGAAGGACGGGCGCGTCGTCGCGTCTCGTGACAAACGAGCGCCGCCTGGCGCCGCCTGGCGCTCGCCGCCGCATTGACACCGGGAAAAATCCCGATACCTGCGCGCGCCAACAGCGCCATCCGTCTCGGCGCCGGAACGCGATAGAGCGCGCCAGGGTGTCCAAAACGCGGCGCGGCGAACTCGGTCCCCGCAGGCCAAAGCATCACCGCGCTCCGGGCTGCTTCAGGGGCCAAACGGTCGGTCGCATACAAAACGTACTGTGCCGAAAAAAAAAGAGAAAAGACCCCTCAAAATTTGGAAAAATTGCATAGGTGGGTCGAATTCAGTTACTGTCTGGAGGAGAATTCTTGCGGTCGACTATTATAAACGGTAGTTTTTTGTGGTTTCTCCCATCAATACCAGGCGAATGTCGGAGTAGTGTGCTAATTCACCCCTGTCCGTGCGGGATTACTAGTTCTCCTTCTTTCCTCTCCCCATATGTACTTATACACACTTGTGTTTCCATTCGCTACACTACCACACATGACGGGAGACCAGTCGGGAGCATAGGTGACGTGCAGGTCATGGCCGTTCTCAGCATCTTACTTGATGACAATGAAATTGAAATCTGTTTAAATTTAGATACATCATATTTAACTTTTTAGGCAGTCTTAAACTATCTAAAAATATTAGCCACGTTGAAAAATATTGTGAAAAAAAACAACAGTGGTGTCGATACATGAATATATGATTTGGATTACGTGCCTTGCGCTGTTTAGATCAGTAAATTACGTCTAAGAATGTATTGATGGAAATGCCGTGGGAAAAGAAAGAGTAGAAGGGGAGCGTAATTAAGAAAATGTGGAAAAGGCATTTTTTTAAAATGTGAATACAGCTCTATTTATTTTTTCATTTATCTCCGAATGTTTCATCTTGCAGAAGTCACTGAAATTGAAACCATGGAGTTTCAACTAACGAACCAACCATCGTAGACTTCACCCACAAAACAGAATTAAATTAGTTATAACAGTAGTAACGTTACGTTGCCTCTATTAATAGCTGCGTGAGGTTATTTCATCGAAGAATGGAGTACTCAAGTAGTGCGAGGGTCAATTGCAATGATTACCATATAAATTTGTCTCTTTTATTGACATTGATGACTCGGACTCAATCCATCGTGTGTCTTAATACAGCGTATGGGCGGTGAACCACATGACATAAAATATGTCAGTCACAACTGCCTTAAAGCTGACGTGACATTCGGAAGTAAGCTTTACTTCTATGAGAGCAAACTGTTTAAAATATAACGATCTACGTGAGAGTCAGAAACGAAATTACCTCGAATAAGATATTATTATCGAATCTTATTTTGAGAGGTACAAAAATTATTTGGAAAGTAAAATTAATTTCGTTCGTTTTTTAAGTTTGAATTTCGAATTTTTAATTAGAAAAACATTTTAGGTAGTGTACTGTATTATTCGTAAATCATTTTTAGAGAAAATCCTAATAAAATCTATAAATGACGGCTGTAGTAATTATTGTGTATGTGGATAGTATGTTTGGATAAGTCAAACTTCCATTATCTCAATAAGTCTTACAGGCAAGTCACAGAGAAAAATATCGCGTTGTGTAAGAATTTAAAGAAATATAATAGTACTTAATGTCAATATTCTAGAAAACAAATGTATGGGGACAGCAAGATAAAACATTTAAAGAGAAGAGTAGTGCATTCTTAGAGGCAGAGTCAACAGTGACTGCGAGAAATAAAATAAGGGTAGTTTGTGACACATTTTCAAGATTGAGAGGATCCACACGTGACATCTTATGCCAAAATTAAAAATATTTGTTAATTATTATTATAGTGCTATTATTACTAGACAACTTACCTTTATCACTGAACATCACACCGAATTCTCTCAACACTTTATATATTGCTGCACAAGATCTTGGTTCCTACACTGAAACAGAACGTGGACAACAAACCGATTTATAAGATCTTTCAATTTCGCAAATACCGTCGTTCCTCATAACAAAGGAGTGCATGTTACGAAGAAAATCTAAAGCCATTCTTTGAAGTGAATGTTCCTGACATGTATTACCTCTTTTATAACAGTATATTTTGCTCGTTTACTACCATGAGTCGAGAGAAACAGAAGAGTGAACACAATTCTCAGCAAAGCAATAGAAGTGAAACAAAAATTATAGGCCGGTGGGAAAAAAATCATATTACGCGGCAGAAAAGATTTCTGTCCAAAGCCGTTCGCACACCTCCAGTCGCAGAAAACGGTTACTCGTGGTGTTATGACCACCATTTTGCTTATCAAACGGCGGAAGTAAATGTGAAGTCCTATAACAAAATTAATAAAATAGGACATTAAAATTTCTAATAACAATAAAGCACCATTGTGCACGAGTTAATCAGTCCAAAATTCCTAAAAATCTGACGGGCTACGAAGTATTTTTTTGTAAGATACAGGCGAATGATGGGAACCGAACTTCTTTAGACTTTGCTTGGTAGACAGGAGGTCATTAACACAAACCCACACGGCGCTTGAAGACTTATAGCTGTGTATACAGCATCGGACTCATGACCACTCACAGCACGTCGCAAATCGCTGGGGTCCATTAGTCCTCGGGACCGGTAACGGGACTTACCCGATCGCGCACGCAAGGAGTAAAATCTCTTCTGCTGCATCATGAATTGTGTAGTGCTGCCCAACACTATGTTGACAGATGAATTTCTTCTGATATGCAAAAGTACAGTATGAAAGATTTGTGTACAATTTTTAGGTTGTTTTGAATTTTCAAAATATTTAAAATATTTATTGTGGATATATTTATTCTGGGATAAGGTATATTTATTCCGGAAATTTTTAATTCTTTGTAAATCCACTGGTTTTTATTAATATGTAATGTTGATCGTTCTTAAAAAATGATCAGCTGGCAGAAGGATATTTTATGAATATTGTGGTTTTAGCGTGATCCTCAACTGTTCAGAGAGCAGAGACAAACAAGTAAATAAAAATAAATATATATAAAAATAACTAATAAAGCAAATAAATAACAACAAATAAAAAATAAGTAATTCAGTTTACAGTCGAAATTGTTAATTGACTATGCCAAAAATATTATTATATAGGACTTTCTTTAACAACATACATAAATTCCAAGAACCGTTTCAGTGTGATGATGAAAATATATTTTTTGTTAATATTTTGTTTTACTTATATTGCGAAATTTTTCTAACAATTTTAATTTAAACAAAATTTATCATCATAATTGTTGCTTAATTAATTTTGAGATGAGAAATTATCAATGCAATAATACCCTTCATTTCGATACAGAAGCTTTTGATCTATTCTATCATTCTCCTTCCCTCCGGTGTCTCCCTATCTCTCCCTCTCTCTCCCTCTCCCCCTCTCTCCCATTTTCTCCCTTTATCTCTCCCCCTCTTTCTCTCTTGCTCTCTCCCTCTCTTGCTCTCTCCCTCTCTTGCTTCTCTCTCTCTCTCTCTCTCCCTCCTCTTCTCTCTCCACTCCTACTCCTACCCTCTCTCTTCATCATCTCCCTCTACTCTCTCCTCGTTCTCTCTCCGGTCCTAGTCACCAGTCTCCTTCCGCTTTACTAATTTCATCCCCCCTGCCTCACTCTTTCACCCAGAGTGTGTCACCTCAACTTTTTGTGATTCTCTGACTCCTCTCTCTCTCATCTCTCTCCTCCTCTCTCTCTCTCTCTCTCTACTCACACACACACCAATATATTAATTTCAACAAAAGATGCATGAAATTGATCGCAATAAATTTAACCCAATGCTTTACCCGCCAATCCACCCGAAGGAGCAGGCGCAGGTCCTTCCGCTGTTCCGCGCCGCCGCGCCGGGCCGGGCCGGGCGCTTGGGAACTGCGCCAAGTGGTTCCGTGTGTCGCAGCCAGGCACAAGGCTGCGCTGTCCGCGAGACCAGGAAGAACCTGCCGGCGCCCGCGCGTATTTGCTCGGGCCGTCGTGCCACCCTGCGAGGCGCCGTGTTGTTCAACGGGACACTCGCGCCGCGGAAAGATTTAACGCCGGCGTTACTTTGTTATGGTACCGAAGTTGAGTCGGGGTTGTTGGAAAAGACGTGTTGGAGCATGTCAGCGTCTTTATAAATTTTCGTGCGTTAGGAATGTTTTAATTTCTCGCCATACTATATACATGCGTAGTAAAGTACAAGTATTGTAATGATGTAACGGAAAGTGTCGATTTTTTGGTCAGGAAAATTCTGATTGTTGGGTTCTGATATCGAAAAAGTGAATAAATCTCGTTCTTGTATCAAGAAATTGAATTACTTTAGAAGTAAGTGTAGTCAGAATTCATGGTTTTTTTGGCTTCTTGCTTACGCCTCCCTGCTTGCGTAAAATCGGCTGATGGCAATAGGTCGATCTGTCTGTACATCTGTCCTTCCGTCCGTCCTTCCGTCCGCCCGTCCGTCCGCCCGTCCGTCCGCACGTCCGTCCGCACGTCCGTCCGCACGTCCGTCCGCACGTCCGTCCGCACGTCCGTCCGCACGTCCGTCCGTCCGTCCGTCCGTCCGTCCGTCCGTCCGTCCGTCCGTCCAACAGTCAACTGTGGTCAACTCTAGTGCCTAAACCGATCGAACAATTTTCTCCAAAATTGATATTCCCGACAGATCTTGCAGAACACGAGACTGAAAGTTTGAATGGATCTTTTGAATTTTGGGAGTCTTTACATAATTTCCGAACCTTCAGATAGAGCAAACGACGCCTAAAAAATAATGCTGATCCCATTTTCGTTCAACTCTCTAAAGTTTCTAAATAGCAAAAGTTCCAAACAATGCCCGAAAAAATGTTTTGTTATAGAAACACTTGTTTTTATTATTGTGGTATTCTTATTCTAACAGATTAATGCCATGGGAGCCTATATACATTTCATATTTATATCTCTAAAATTGTAGTTTGGCGTAAGCGTGGATATAAATGACTATTTCCATCACACGTCGACTGAATGAATGTCGACAACACGTTTTAAAATGTTCAAATAAAAATATATGTTTCATAAGATCTTCACGGTAAAACTGGAATGAAAGGTAGAATATCGACATTAATAAACACTTCATAAACATATTTGTTGAGTGTCTTCAAGAAACCTTTTAATAGAATCAATGACGTTAAACATGAATTGAAAGCTAATAGAATGCCTTTTTCTAGACCGAGATTAATTTTAAAAATATGTTTACAAAATATTCACGTTGAATAAAATCGAACGCAGCTTATCTGCCAACTTGAATGTGAGAAGCAATAATAAAAATGAATCAGTAACCTTGCCATCGCTCGGGAGAGAAGATCAATAAATTTCCCAGGGCCCGAAGAAGGGGATAATCCAAAAATGCAATTCATTTTATTAATTTTTTTACATATTCTGTTTAATGGATAGTTTTTATTGTTATTTCATTTTTAATTATAAATCTGTTAAATTAATAACAAAATTAAACAAATGTGTACTTCAATTAATTTTTTTTTACTAGAAAGGTCAGATTTTCAGTTCTGCGCGAGCTCAAAATTGCCTAGATACGCTACTGATCTGCGAGCACGCATCCTCCGTTCGTGCTTCCTTCCGGGCCGCCCCTCACGCCCTTTCGCCGCCCTGCATCGCACCTTCGCCTACGATATTCCCCAGCCGTTCCCGGCGGCCACTGCGCCTTTGTTCTGCGTGGCTCGGGGCGCGAAGTTGGAGGTGCCGAGGGAGGGGGCCCGCGCGCTCATTGTAATGATAGGCAATGGGCGCTTATTAAAAAATTACTCCATTCAACCGAAATATGCAAATGAAGCAAACCGGTGCACGTCGCTCCACTTACTCCAAAGCGCGCCGTTATTAAGTTTTCCTGTTATTCCCCGCGAGTCGGATTAAACCTTTGATTTGAGCTCGCGCGTAACTGGCAGAGGGTATTTACTCATTATTAATCGTATCCCTTCCGGTGTACATCGCGCTCTCTTTCGGATATTTCTCAGGGTACGCGCCGCTTTGCGCCCACGGTGAGTCGCGAAGCTGCCTGGCGGAGGGGGCCGTTCGCCAAGGAAGTGATTGTCCCAAGCCGCGTGCTCCGTTTTGTTAAGAAAGCCGCGTCAATCTCCGGCCGCAACCGTTGCCCGCCTGGAGAGCAATTACCGCACCTGGCTGCTTGCAGGCGTTACCCACGCCCGCCCCACGTGAATTGGTGGCACGGCGTGCCGCCAGCGCTGTTTGCTCTCATTGAATTTCCTCGCGTATGGGAAGAGAAAGAACGTTGTGTTTTCAAATGCGGTTACGTAGCTGGCCAACTGACAGTGATATATTGCTTTTCCACTGTTTCTGTGAAATATCTAGCTCAGCTTCTGGGTATATTTGTGCTGTGCGGTGAAACTCCACTGGGTGTGTGTTCGGGGTGGAACTGTAGTTTGTTGCTATTGTTATGAAAATGTCGCGGTCACTTATTTCCTTCCAAAGAGAAACCGGCAATTGTTGAAATTGGCATATTTATCTCCTGCTGCATGACCAGTGAACTCATAGTTGGCCCATAGCCTTCTGTTGGTGGTACTGTATCGCGAGGTCGTGTCTTGGATTCTTTCCACGTTTTTTTGTCGTTGTACTCGTTAAAACATGCTTTTATGGCATTAGAAATACCATTAATTGTACCTTTATTGTGCATATTTTCAAAATATGAGAAACTTTTGTACAAGTAATGTGAAATCGTTTGACATGATGAAATAAATACATTTCTTTACTCCTGGAATTTCATAATTTAACGCAAAGTAGGATTGAATTAAAGTAATATGTACATTCAATTCATTTTTTAAAATCTATCTTCAACTTTCTTTGATCTATCAACTTACGAATACAGCGAAAATACTCGTAGTTTCTTGAACTATTTCTCTTGTTCTGATTTATTGTTTCGAGAAATAGCACTATTATATGAATAAGGCTTTCTAGGTATGTGACGCGGTGAATCAATTTCGTTTTATCATACAAGTACAGAACAATGACGTTGATCAGAGCGCTTGGAATATGAAGTAGTGATGGAAGGGGTGAGTATTGTAGATAAATTTAAAAACAATATTACCGAGATTCAATTAAGTGAAATTCTTGCGGTCATGTTGCAGACATTGTACGGACACAGTATTACGTTACGTTTAAGTTCCTTTAGAAATTAGATTAAAAATGTTGTATGGCATTTTTGCCCAACGCACGTTCCAGAAAAGTATATTAATTTTGTATATTATCTACACAGTTTTCGAGATTGTACAAACAACGTACTGTATTTAAAAGGCTGCTTTTATAATTGTCTTTTAGTAAATTTGAATATTTATTAGCTGTCTTGACATCACTCTTTATTGTTATGTAATTCTATAGTTTTTGGAGAATGGTGAATTTATTAGAAAATATTTTATGCTCTTCGCGTAACAAATAAGAGAAAAAAAAGAGCATTGAGAAGAAGAAAGAGCATAGAGGCAGCGTGAAGTTGCCAAAACAATTTCTGATTAATATTTCACTCGTTTATTAATAGAAGCGTCGAAGTAACAGACTGCAACGGTGAAACTGAGCGTTGGACGTCCACTAGGCCAGCGCCCACCGCCGGCAGAGCTGCTTCTTCATCAGCGACGACGCGCCCAAACTGGTCGCAACGGCCCGAGTCCTCTCCGCGGCGGGATTGCCGGCGATCGGCCGATTGAGGCCCCGGCCCCACGCCCGATAAATCACGCCCCGTGCGACATCGGCCCCGCTGCCCGGCCCGGCCAGGCCCGACCGCCTGGCCACCCGGCGGCCCGCGACCCGCGACCGCGACACGGGCGAACAGTGGGCGGAGGCACGCACAGCCCGGCAGAAATACAGACGCTCTCAGCATTAGGAAGCTTAGGACGAAGAAAAATATTTTAATTCTGAAAGTTATAGGCTCCTATTAATTGTTGATAATGTTGCTGCAGTGCTTTTTTATTGCCTGCGAGTGAAAAAAAAGTTTAAATATATTACACCAACACTTCGTGCGGCGGTGCAAGAAGCTATTTTACCTGATGTAAACCAGCATGACATTTTTTAAATTTTATTCTGAACCTCAAGAAATAAAACAAATTCAAATATTAAATACTTCGATGAAGGTTGTTTTTAAAACTCCAGAAAGATACGTCACCAGTGAGGAAGAAGCGTATTTGGTAACACCTTCTAATCGTAGAAGTATCGTCCTGAATTATGCGTTACTACAAAAACCCTAATTTCCCTGGCCTTACTAGCACAGGGGCGTGGAGCAGATCGGCTCCCTCGAGTCCCAAATAATTTAAGTTAGACTAGTACTTGTAATTTTCCTCAAAAAATGTATATAAACAACATTTCTACGATCGTAAAAAATGCTTCTAATACAAATCAGTCCTTGTTTTATCTCTACTTCTCATGATTATCAACCGAAAGCATCATCGTTTGCCATTTATATATGAAAACGATCTTGTTTCACGAAGACGTGATGTTTTTGAGACGTTTTAAGAAAAGACTAACTTCACGCACGAGTACAGTAATGTAAATCTCTCGTTTTCGTATCGTGATAGACACAAATAATTTTCTAGATGCAGGAGTGCAACATGTTCGAGACGTTGGCTGCGCGACTGTGTGCCGCTGCCTGACTGCGCGCCGTCCGCCACCAAGCGACCGCTGCGCTGCCCCGCGTCGCGGTATTTGCATGAGAATGCGCGCACGGCCCCCTCCTCACACCCTCCCCTCCCTTCCCCTCCCCTCCCGGCGCACCCAGGCCGAGTAAAAAAAACAACCGAAACGGGTTTTATGATTTAACAGCTTCCATTCACTCATGATCTGCATATTCGTCTCTTCAATATCATTATGGATCTGAGCCGATCTCTTATATACTTTTTTTTTGCTCGAATTAAAATAATTCCGTTGAGGTGCGTTACGCATCTATTGAATTCAGGTTTCAGGTCCGTACTCGCTTTTTCTGCTTCTTCTATTTCTACATACATACGTGTGTGTGTGTGTGTGTGTGAGGGTTTGGGAAGGAGGCGCAACCTTTCCATCAGATCTCGCGAGCTTTTAAATCCAGCCGTCGTTGTCGTGCGTGTGAGTTTCAAATAATGGTTTCGTCTGTCCCCGGCCGGCCGGCTCGGTCGGTGCGGCGTGATCTCATGATCGCGTGATTATCGTGACGGGGGCAAAAAAGCATCGGGCACTGCGCGCGCCGGCAGATGTCGCGCCGGTTGCCGCCCGCGCATTCCCACGGAGTGGGACGCGGGCCGGACGGCGCGGCGACGCTGGGAGAATCGGGGCTTTTTCGTATCGAGTGGTTTGAGCGAGCGAGCGAGCGAGCGCGCAGGCGACTTGTGGCGAGCTCTTTGTGGGATGATACTCGAGCGCAAAAGACGACTGCGGGAAAGAAGGTTCACTCAACCTGGCATAATACCCCCCTCTTTTTTGGGCAGCGCGTCGTGTGAGTTTGCGACTCTCCTTTTGCCCGTGTCGGAAGGTGCCGCTGATGAGTTGGCAGACTAGGAAAGCAAATATTGCACAAAAACTGTACAGTTCGCGGCATAAGAAACGTGTAAGTGCATTAAGTGTCTGTGTGTGTTCCGATGGATATGTTTGCCAGGTGATATCAACTTAATGCCTGTATTGCCTTTTCCCAGTGGATTTCTTTCGTGGCCATAATGTCACCAAGAAAAGCATTAATATCAGTACATACACCTCCCATCTTCAAATGTGTTTATTCATTAAATACCCAACATCAGGGTGGTCATGCATGTAGGAGTGGCTGTGCCACAATATTTCACCGTTGAAATCATTGCATAGCTTGCATAAAAAGTTTCTAAAATGTTGCTCTTATTATTCTTTTTCGATTTTTCTCATGAATATTAAATTCTTTCGTAATTAGGGAAAAGCAGTTAGAGGAATTTTCCTTGCCAATTGAGAAAACATATTGTTTTTTAAAATCCTCTTCTGAGAAATGTTTTGCACGTAATTACCTTTGTAATAAGATATGCATCCGTGTCGTTGGTGTAAGTACAGGATACTGATTTGGAAATAATGAGACGAAAGACTTTAAAGTAAATTGCAGGATACTATTTATAATAATATTGCAGTTTAAAGACATGTACTACGTACAATTTACAAATGAAATTTTTAAACAATAATGTAAATATGCATCCCCTATATGCTTTTATATTTTAAAATATTCTTAAAGAAATCATTGATACAGCATTTTCTACAAGAGAAAACCGAAACATTATTGATAAGTCCAGATTTACTTGTATTTCATTTCGATGTATTTATTAACTCGATTATGAAAAATTAATGTTCACACTACGAGTATAATAAACTAGTATAAATTTTCAGTGCTCTGTACAAGTCATTTATCAGCAATTTGCCAAATATACAAATATTGCATATTATATTACTTCACTAAATTGAAAAGTTGATTGCATTTTCAGCGATATTTAACAAAAATCATGTTATTCAAAATTACAACAAAATATCTAAACAGTTATATTACCAAACAGGCGTTTTATGGTAATACTGTAAAATTTAGAAGTAATTGCAGACATCGCGAAACGGTTAATTCCTGGACCAACAAAATACCCCATTCCCAACTCCGTGTGGCAGGGCGTGGCCCGGCAGAGTGACCGCAGGCATTCCGTGACTGTGCCGGAATGCTTCTCTCCGGGTGCTAATGAGAACTCCATCAAATGCACTGCGCTTCGGAGAAAAAGGAGTAGGGGACCAAGTGTCACCCGCCGACGCCGCGTGAATTACCAGCCGCTGCCGCCCGCCATAGATCACACGCGCAACCGCGGCCTCCCCAACTTGCGCGTGATTTCCCTGCCGGCGGCCGCCGCTCGCGGCTTCACTATGTTTCACAATTATCGAGTGCGTAATTAACGAATCCAGATTGAGGTCGGGAGGCCGTACCGGTCAGGGACGGGGGAGGAGGGAGATGCGATTGTGTTTACCGCAAGAGAAACTACGGGGGAGGTCGTTCATAAAGGCAGATGTGGGGAGAAGTGTACGTCTGTGTGAGTGTGTTGATTTTGAATGCAAACCCTGGCATTCGGAGCGCGTATGAAACTTCATTTGTTTTCGTTTTGTGTTGAGAAATCTAACATGTTAGGTTTAGCTTGCAAACAAGCATTCCCAGTCATGATAGAAAACAAACTTTTGTTGTTTGTGGGTGGATGGGGAAGGCAGAAAGGGGGTGCGGTTTGATAAACGAATAAGTTTACAATAAAAGGTGAAGGGGGTCTGTTCGAAATGGAGAAACAGAAAATGGCGCAACGGAACGCCGGGGCGGCTGAAGGAGAGCCCATTGAATTGTTAGTGCGCGTGTGTAGATGCTCGGCACCGGCTTGTATAAAATAATACGAATTAATATGTTTAATAACAATAGGAGCCGGAGTTTGAGAAGTCCTGCGTGCTCCCCGCCTCGCCGTCGACGACGCGCGCATGCGTGAGCATTGGGAGGGGGAGGGGGGGGTGAGCAAGCGTGAGAATGGCGCCCACGTGTTGCCTTTTGAAATCCGTCCGCGGCGACGGATGTGAAGGTAGACGGCGCTGTGGGCGGAAACGCCACTCTCCGAGGGCACCGGATCTCAGGAGAATCCCGTGCCCTGCTGCTCCGATTGGTGGCGGTCCGTAGGCTTTGCTTGTCAATGCCAGGCGAATGCCGCAGCAATTGTCTAACAATCGGGTCTTCCTCCGCAATATTCACTTCATTTTGTTCCGTCCTCTCTCCTTATATCTCGTTTTGGATTGCCCAACCCTACCACATAGTATCGGGAGACTACTCTACAGCTTAGAGGTTGAACCGGTGGCCCACTGGGAAGACACCTGAAGGAAGAAAATCAGAAAGACAACTTGTAGGTAGGCGCTGGATTCGAAGTTCCGGCTGAAAATTAACACCGCCATTTCCCACCACATAACATACACTAACACGTACGAGAGTAATAGCTACAGTATTTAACGCCCCCAGAACAAAATAATCCTTCAATCACATCATGGACATAGTAGGTTAATGGGTTCGTAATTTGATTTTCGTTGCTTAACATTTAAATTAAAATTATGGTTTTCCGGAAGTGAGAGACATATGTTGTCTGATGACGGAAAAATTTTTACAAAAATGCCATAAATAAATGTCTTTGAAATTGTGTACTAAAAGGTATGTTTCGTCTTTAGTATACGAATTTTTTACACAAAAGCCATAATGACAGTTGCAGAAATAATTATATATTGATATATCATAACATAAAATCCTTTTAATTAAGAGATATATATGAAAAATATAATAATTCTAATGAGATATGATTATAATTTATGATGTGTTAGAAATTTCACAATATTTACCAATAATAAACAATATATAAAACTTGGAATACATTATGCTTGCGATTATTATTGTTATCAGGAAAAATACGAAATATGCAGTTAAAAAACGGAATACAGAGGAAAATACAGTTAGTGCAAAAAGTAATCGTCCACTTACAACTTAACAAGATAAACGTCTGTTAGTATAAAACCCAGTAGGTATCAATGTATTAAGCGTAAAATACAAATGAATATCGAATTATATGGACAATAATGAAAGAAGAGCCCAAATGACACATGTAATGTCTCAGAATGAAACAAAATGCGACAGAAAGAGAGGCGGCAAAAATTGATCATACAGTCGAAGAAGTGAAGAGAAATGAAATTTTTAGTAGTTGATTTACCACCCTGTGATCCACTAAACTCGGTAGCACTGATTATGATCATATCGAAGTTAATCCTCAATAAAATGTCTGCTCGTCGTAGGAAATGTACAGCAACCGCACACCAACTGGTAACGCTGCAGGGAAAGTAATTAAAAATTTTTACAATTTGTGCATATCTTTGCAAAACATCTGAACTTGTTAATAGACCTCCTTGAACAGAGTAAAATTAATAATTAATAGGTTTCAATTTCATTAAACAGTGATTAATAGATTCTATCAAGAAGGCCAAGAGTGTTCAATGAAGCAGGTAAACTATTATTTTGTAAATTAAGAAGTGATTCAATTGTTCCCTTAAATGCTGTAAGATTGGAAGAGGAATTGAGAAAATATGAAGTTGAAGAATCAGATAGTGCGGTTGGAAATATATGTAGTGAAAAAAGAGTAGCATATTTGGAAAATGTAGATGAGTAAAGTAAATCGAATAAAACGATTAAATTTTGCAAAAGAGTTCCGAAATAAAAGATCGGACGTTTTTAATTTTGTCAAAAAATAACATGCTATGCTCCTGCGGGAGACGCATGGTGTGCACAGCCTTAATGCTGAAGTGCACCCTCAAAGACTTGTGCTTGCAGTGACAGACGGTCCCAGTTTTGCGATAATCTGGGGGTGTATGAAGGATTCAAGAGTCTCTGCATGTAGTCGATGGTGTGATAAAACACGAAATATACATTCACATATTAAAGGAAAATATCATCATTAAAGTGCTGAAGATGGGCCTTGGATATGACTTTGTGTTTCAACATGACAGTGACCCGAAATATAGAGCTTTCAATACTCGATTGTGGCTGCACCATAACACCAAAAAAACAAATTCATGCACTTCCTCAATTATTTTAAATTAACCTTATAGATTATATGTGGTTAGTTATTGGAATAAAATATAGAAAAAAAGGATGTCTCATAAACAAGATCTTAATAATAATAATCATAGATCATAAATATGCTCTCATTAGAGAATGAAGTTCACTTGACCCCACAGCTACTGCAGAGTTCGTGAGTCAATGTTGGAAAGGCTGGAGGCAACAATCAAAGCAAATGAAGCCATTCACGGTGTTAAAGGAAGTAATATGTTTTTGAACGACTTTTTGTGCCTTGAAAAGCTGGGTATATTCTTCTGTTTTTAAATAACATGGAGACTGTAATATTATGAGACAATAGTATTAATAAGACAATATAAATTAGTTTTTCTGCAGCACTTATTGTTTCTATATATTTCTCAAAGATCCTGTTCATAATCTATAGATGGTTTTGCCATTTTTCGTATGTGTACGATCATTCTGCACTAACTGAACAATAATTGATGGAGTAGTGACTAGGCAGGGGGTGCACTTCTGGTAATGTTGGAACTTTCCGGAATTCGATAACGAAATCGATTGAAGCCTCTTCTAGTTCATGCATTTTTCACCTCATTTTATCAATCGCCAGAAAACTGGGCATATTCCCAGTCGGAACGCAGCTTCTGGTACCCACCCACTGTGGAAAAGGTTCGCTCGGAAGGAGTCAGCGTTGGCGGAGTCGGTATAGCTGCGGCGGCCGCGAACCTGGCTGGCGGCGCGGGGGCGCACGGGTGCGTGTGCCCGAACGACCGACACGGTTCAGTTCCAGCCAACCCGGCGGAGTCTGCGAGAGATTGTTTTCAATAAGCTTTCAGTTGGCTCCGCCGCACCGGCGGGGCGCTGCCATCGCGCGCGGGCGCCGACAACGCCCCCGCCGTTGGGGGGG
>BOPP01000075.1:1648460-1669795 GCA_017312745.1 Gryllus bimaculatus
TTACTTGCCAAATCCAACCAACTTGCCAGTAATTCTTGTTCATTATTGACTGGCAATTTAATGTAACTAAGAATTTAATTTTTATTTTCTTTATAATACCAACATTCCAATTCGTAGTGTGATACATCTTGTTTCCTGGAGAAAACATTTAATTATTATCGTGCACCTTTTTTTCTTTATACAATGCAATTATTATTCACACACCCCTCCTGTATCATATTTTGATTGTAAGGTCACAAAAAACCGTACGCCAGGTGGAATAATGAGAAGGCTTTTCAAGTGGAATCACTTCGACATTGTTTTGTACCTGTGTATAATTTGCTTATACTAAGGAACATTGAGAATCTTGTTGATGTTTGCTGCGCTGGACGGTGGTGCGCTCTGGTGAGAACCGCCATTCATAGGAAACCGGATCCGAGAGTTTCTCTAAAATGACCATGCAGAAACCAAATGCGCCCGGCACTCTTGCATTAATGTGCAGTAGAGGCGAGTTTAACAACCATTCATATTACAGTGTGTATGTTGCTTCTAACGCTATTGCAGAGTTTTACAACTCGAGTGCAATAAAGTTTTTCATTCGATCAAATACCGTTTTTTTTAGCTTAATATACTGTGTGAAAGCATTTTCCTCCATAGTTAATCAATGCTATCTTTCATCTCAAATTACTATTTGTTATTTTGTGAGAAAAATTAATATTAGAAAATTGTCATTGTGCCTCATTCTTACTGCTCTCGGTAGAAAGATAAAATTGGAAATAACTTTTTAAATATAATGCGCCGCCACTAACACGCACACTTCAGTGGACTGCGCTAAGCCCAGAGTTCCATTTCTTCAATTTATTTCTGAAAAGAAGATTCTCTGAAAAAAGTTTCTTGAATGAATCTTTTAACTGTGAAATCTTAATATGAAATCTCAACAACATAGAGAACTGAATGCTTATAATTTATATCTTATCTCGCAGATTAAGTTGAAGTCCATGTCTTTTTTCTGAGACTCTTTGACTTTTTTTTCGTCCTTCTCGTTTCCCTGTCATTCTTTGGCTTGATGTTTTTGATTAAATAAGTAATTCTGTTAAAAAATAAAAGTTTAGCGTATCGTCAATGTAGATGACAGTTCGAAGATTGTTTTCTCGAGTTTTGCGCTTTGTTTTAAGAAAGAGAGCAAAAACAGGCACTCGACTCCACTCGATTAGCGATTGTCTACCGCAGACAAACGACTGCGAGCGGGCGCTTTATCGTCAGAAGGAAGGAAAAACAGCAGACGCACGGCGCATCGCTGCGCGAGTTTCTTAATCAGAAATGACGGGCTTCCTGCCCGGGAAACTGATCATGTTTAAAAGCCAACTCGAGTAATAATTGACCCTCCCTCCCCTCCGAAGTTGCGTTCGCCATCAAGTACGAAATTTACTCTGATGGAATTTGTTGATTTGGAGGGTTTAAATGCAACGGAGAGAAAGATACACACGCCGAGCCTATAGAGAATTTTCTATAGGAATTATTTGTAACCTATATGATTTAGCTGTTGTGTGGGAAATTATCAAAATCCATGAAAAACTATCCCAAGTGTTATAAACGTAATTTGATAATGGGAAGTTGTTTATTCTTAGACCTTATTCTACATTAACATTTCATCAAACTTCACACCTATCACTTTTAGAGATTAGGATATCCTTCATTCAACAGCACATGTATTAAAATTATTTTCTTGTATCCATGAGTGAATATATTTTATGCTTATGCGTGAGAATTTAAATAATGCGTAATTTCTGTACTTCAAAATTAGGTAAATTTCCTTTAGAAATAAAAAGATAAACAATAGTCTTGATTGTCATTATAATTTCAGTAATCCGTAATATTCAAATGACATTTATTTTCTTGAAACGTGTTCATTGAATATCGGTCTAATGATAAGAATACATTTCCTCTTTTCAGCGAAAAAAAGAAAAAGAAATTAAAATCCATTGATGGAAAAGAACTTTAAAAAAATGTATTCATTTATTTTTATAATTGTTAATAAAATCACATATATTTAATTGTTAATAAAATCACATATACATAATAAAACTCTTAAAATAATTTTAATACT
Source organism: Gryllus bimaculatus (assembly GCA_017312745.1). Taxonomy (NCBI): domain Eukaryota; kingdom Metazoa; phylum Arthropoda; class Insecta; order Orthoptera; family Gryllidae; genus Gryllus; species Gryllus bimaculatus. Next base: position 1,650,547 of record BOPP01000075.1, read on the forward strand.
AAATATGTTAATACAAAAGGAATACACTTATCATACAAAGGAAACGTGTAGACAGTGAGCGATGGCAACACATTTTCATCGCCGATTCCTTTCATGTTCGTGATCATCCGAAGGCATCGGGCGAAGAAGAAAGAAAAAAAAAATCGTCACGTGTCAGCCGCGCCTCTGCCTGGAGGCGGTGCTTTCGGGCTGCGTTTCCGTGCCAGGGGGAATCGAATCGATCATCCGTCGAGCCCCCGAAGGGCAGGCCTATCGCCGGCCGCGGCTGCTGCTGCTCCTGCTGTTCATTTTCTTAATGCTCTTAATCACGGCTTCCTCCGCTTCCGGTCGCCTCGGCCCCCCTGCGGCGGCGCCCTCTGTGCTCCACTCGTTTCTGTTGTTTTGCTCTCTCGCTTCACATTGTTTTGGAGACTAATGATAATCATTTTTAACGTTTTGAAATTGTTAATTAATAAATGCCCAACAAAATAAAGTATATTTACACTATTAAATGAATTGGCACTGTGCCATCTTGGTCTAAAAAATCATTAAAATGGGTTCTTATCTGTTGTTTTGCTCTCTAGCTTTGCATTATTTTGGAGACCAATGGTAATAATTTTTATTGTTTCAAAATTAAATAATTAATAAATACCCGAGCCAAAGTGTATTTGCATTATTAAATGAACTGGCACTGTGCCATCTTGGTCTAAAAAATCATTAAAATGGGTTGTTTTCTGCTGTTTTGCTCTCTCGCTTTACATTGTTTTGGAGACCAATAGTAATACTTTTTATAATTTCGAAATTAAATAATTAATAAATACATACGCAAACAAATAAAGCATATTAGCACTATTAAATGAACAGGCACTGTGCCATCTTGGTCTAAAAAATCAGTAAAATGCGTTCAGTCTCCTTGGGGTTAGGTATTATTTATAGAGCAGATTATTTATATAGCTTGATTACACAGTCGAAGGTTCGAATTCCGCTTATACTTTTGCTTATTGCTTATACATTAAATAAAAGTTTTGATTTTTAGTGTTGAATGCAGATTGGCACTTATTTCTAGTTTTATCATGACCAGTTTCTTTTTCCACAGATCAGGAAAAACTATTTCCGTTTATTGGTGTTACAAATATTGCGTATCATAAGGGATCATTATTTTTCATCAGTGTGCTGTTGTTATACCTGTTTAAGAAGATTATTTGTAATTCCTCTGAACAAGTAAATAAGAGTGATTCGTTCTTTTTTTGTTTACGTGAATAGAAAATGTACAGATTCCTTAACATTCGTTTAAAACATTTTTTTCAAAATTATTTTACAATGTAGCGTAAGAAATTAGATTACAATTGAAATTTTTAGTTACGTTCGTGAAATTATTACTGAAGAAAGGGCACATTTCGAAAGTAAGTTTACTTCGCTCATTGGATTAAAAATCAGGACAAGCATTGGGTCCCCCACAAAAATATAACGCCAATGTGTGAAGGTGCTATAATTACATTTGTATGGAAAAAATTAATAGTTTTTGCTATTCTCATCGTATGCAGGTAATCTAAAAACTACGAGTATTAAGATTACTACTAGTTTTGCCTGACCAATGTAGACCAGAGCAGTGGCTCTCTCACCTGAAAGTTTGGATGTATATGTAGATACTGATAATGAAAGTAATAGATGTACGAATGAGTTGTGTAGAAGTGACGATTCTGCGCCGGTACTACACTTGACATCACATCAATGTATCAGAAATCATTTAATGTCATGATTTTCATTCCTCAATCATTGGTTTTTATCATGGTTCTTCCCTCTTGAAAACGTTTTATCTGCTGCTTTTCCCATCATTCTCCTTCACTCCTCTGATTCCCCCCTTCCCAAAGAAATGCGACAGAATTAACAAACGCATGAAGAAAAATTTATATAATTACACTACCAAAAACAAAAATACAAGATGCAACAACATTACACATCACGTAAGAATAATTTGATATGTTAAGAAAAAAAATGATTCTTATTACGCCATCATTTCTTGTTCGTCTTATTCCCCGTCGATCGACCGGCATTTACCTGCTTTCCTTTTCCATCGTGTGTCATCCTTCCCCCCTTCCCTTTCCCATCAACCCCGCTCCCTTTATTCCTATCCGTCATCCTTCCCCGCTTCCCTTCCCCACCACCTGTCATCCTTTCCTACTTCCCTTTTCCCCATCCTTTATACGGCCCCTCTCCCCTTTCTCACCGTCATCCTTCCCCGCTTTCCTTTCCCATCAACCGTCATCCTTACCCGCTTCCGTTTCTTCCTATTCTTCATACGCCCCCGCTTCCCTTTCCCACTATCTGTCATCCTTCCCCGCTTCCCTTTCCCACCATCCGTCATCCCTTCCCGCGTCCCTCGTTCTCAGAGGGGAATCGACCACGGGCGCCCCGCGGCGCGCGGAATCCAGCGACTTGCGTGTTCGATAGGTCGAAGTCGCTTCCGTGCGCTCTCCGGGCGCCGATGATCGATGGCGGCGGCGCTCCCGCCGTCTTCGTTCGTTATCTGCGCGCCCCGTCGCGCGCCGGCGATTTCGGACGTTGCATGACCTGCCCGCCCCAAATGGATTCCTCTCGCCGGCCCCGGCGCTATCACCCCACGGCAGGCGGCGAGGAGGCGGCGGCGAATGGGGGACGCGGAGCGGGTGGGCTATGTGTGGAGGTCGGGTTGCGGGTGTTGGTGGAAGCACACATGCAGAGTTCTAAGCGATGCCTAGACCTGTCAATTATTTTTTATTATTTTTTTACTGATATGATGTTGCCTTCGGTACAGAGCTCGATATATGTACATTGCGTAACTTACCTGGTTCGAGAGAATGGTGGTTACGTGGCATATATGAAAAAAGGTGAAAGGCGCTACATGATCTGTTATGGAGGAAATTATGAAAGGTAATTGAGGGAGGGAAATATGAAAAGACAAACCGAGGGTATTTAACATCTAGTTAATTTGTAAATAAGTATATCCGTATTCTAAAGTTAGGTGAAAAATAAAAATCTTGCTTGCACCACGGGCGATAACTCGCTCGAATCATCTCGGACTTTTTTTTCCCCCAACTTGATCGAACCCTTCGAACACCCTTCGTGCATTAATAACCTTTCTTGGTCCACGACACTAATGAAACCTGAGGTGTGGTTTATCCGTATAAGTGTTCTCGTTATTATTGATCAAAGATTTAAAATCGTGCTCATGAGATGGACGTAATATGTTTGGAATGATCTAAAAAACACGTTTCCCCGTTTTTCGCATTTTTCTCCTTGGAAATTTAACTTTTTATAAAGAACTAATTGAGAAGAAAGGAAATGAAGGGCACATTCAGAATTCTGTGTTTATTTTGTTAATCTTAATATTTTTTCTATATTACATTTCTCTATTAATTTTTTAGAGCATTTTGCACTTTATAAACCGCAAAAGCAAAAATTGGCAATTTTAAAACGTCACACGTGGGTTCTGCAGCTTCTAACTTCATCGTTGCATGACGTCAGCCGTTGGAAGTGATTCACTGAGTGTGAGATCGTCGAAACGTCAGATACGAGAAATTGCGGATTAACATAATAAAATAATTACTTTTTTGGTCAAAATAGAAACTGTTTAATTGTTTTTGTATTCTTACAGACTTTTTAAGTATCTACCAAGTCCATTGAGACATTCTCCAATGGCCGAAAACCGCTTTAATTTTCGTCAATGTACGCGTTCATTCGAAATTAGTAATAGACAATAAGACTTGTGACTCGTCACCTACAACTGCTTTTCTTCACCCCGAAGCTAAATTTTGCAACAAATAGCTCAGGAAACGTCCAGGATATATACCTGTTCTAATATCTTTAAATATATTTTCCAAATAAATGTACCTAAACTTTAAAATATTCATAATATAAACTTCATTTTAAAAGTAAACTTGAAGACAATCACTATTCGCTTCGAAATATCCAATAACCCGAATGCCCAAAATGGGAAAACAGCCAAACCTATCTGCAGATAAAGACGTCTCTCTAGTTGTCGTCTTGAGACTGTAGGCTTCCGCTGCCGGAATTCATAGCTTGCTGATTGTCCGGAGAGACGTCGCGTTCTAGGTGACCCTGCGACATTCATTTCTTTGCGCATTTTGCCCTGAGCAAAGGTGCTGAATGGCAGCATTTCAATCACCTTCTCTTTACCATTGTTTCTCTTTCCTTCTATCCAGGTTTTTGATCTATTTTTCTTCTATAAGACGGTATCCAGTTGCAAATCGTTTTTGGCCGCAATTATTGAGCTTTCGTCGCACATGCCTATACCACTTTAATCCCTTCACTTCAATGGTATCAGTATCATCAACACCGATACCCATCTCCCCTCCTTTTCCAATCTCCGAGCCCACGTTCCGTGTATTGCACCCGTGCCTGCGCCTCGCCAGCGCGCTCGCCTTGGGCGCCCGTTGCGAGCAGTTCGGTTGGGCGGGCGGCGGCGGCGGGGGCGCGCGGCGCCACGGGGGGGCGACATCGCCGGGCGGGGCGGGGGGAGGCGTCCCGCAGCGCGCGTAATGGGGGCCGCGACGATATAAATAATTAGCCGCGGGCCAATTACGCGTCGCGGGCGAGTGGGGCGGGCGCGCGTGCCGATAAATCCGCGTTTGACGCGCGCCTATTGAACGGAGCCGCCGCGCCGCGCCGCGCCGCGCCGCGCCGGCGAACCGCGCGCCTGAGAGCGGCCGAAGCGGGGGAGCCGTGGCTCTGTGGTAGCCGGCCCGTGGAGGTGCTGATGGTGACCGGGCCGGAGCAAGGGGGATGGAAGAAGTTCGGAATTCTGCGAAATCGTTCTGAAAGAGTAATGAATATGGCTAATTATTGTTGTTGTTTCTTGTGGCTTTTGTTGTTGTTGTTGTTGTGTTGTATGGTGGTGGTAGGTGTGGTTGTGGCGGCGAGATGATAACGTTGAGGGTTGGATTCTGGTTAGTGGTGATGGTGTTATGTCGGTTTATGCTGCTGCTGGTGTTGGTGGCGAAGAGATTAAAGTAGTGGTTGTATTGGTTTGTGGGATGTGTTGGTGATGATGGTGGGAGAAGTGATTGTGGCGGTGGGAATATTACTGTTTTGTACAGATGAATGAAAGTAGTGTGAGAGAGTGCTGTAATGGTGCTAGGTAGTGTAAATGTGGTTGTGTAGGTGATTATTATGACGTAAGAGCTGGTACGTATTTTATAGAGATGGTAAAAATAAGAAGCAAGTTTGGAGGTGAAGAATTTATATGAAGGTGGTTATGGGATATAAGTGTTTTTTCGTAGTAGTAGTTTGTGAAATATGGTGGTGGTATCATGGAGTATGTTAATCGTACCCAACATCATAATTGTTGGTGTTAATAATACGAAAATATGGTGGAATGGTGCGTAGACTTTCTGATAGAAGTAGGTCGTGAGTATCCCATGGGTTGTTGAGTCTCTGTGTGAGAGCCTACAACCTAGATTGTTTGCACTAACCACCGTGGAAGCCACCGCGTACTCGGAAACCTTGGGAGCGTGAAGCAGTGGGGTGAGGAGGTGGGTGAGGAAGGTGGAAGTGCGTGCGGCGACGGTGGCGGCGCCAGGCCGGAGGGCGCGGGCGGCTCCGAATAGTAGCAGCTGATTATCGCGACTGGCCCGGGGGGCTCGCTCGCGCGGACCGCGCAACCGCCCTGACCGACGGACGGCCGCCGCCTGCCGCCTCCCGGCCCGGAACCCTCGCCTGCTTGCCGCCCAGGGTGCCTCTGATAGGTTATTGAAATCTGTGTTGGGAGCCGGGGGGAGTGTTGTACTACGCAGAGCATAGACGAAATAAACATTTTAGGGCTCACCGGCTTGACGTGTGCTGTGCTGTAACATTCGTTGGCTGTCGATAACAACGATCAATCGCTAATTGAGAACTCGAAAGCAAAGGTTGCGTCCAATTCACGAATCGAATATTATGAAATATTATGTGTCAGTGTTGACAGGAAACGTCGGTGTACGGGAAATCACAGTTTATAACATTATCGAAAAGTTTTTTTAAGTTAAACTTTACTACGACCCAAAAATGAATATATTATTTATATTATGAAATATTATAGTACAATTTCTGTCACTTCATTTGAAATCTCTTAGAAACATACGTATCTGCTACGTTCGTATCTGCTTCGATTAAATAGTTATTAGTTCTCAAATGTATGTAAATAATTTTCTCTTTTTAATTAGAGGTAATATGATTATAATAAAACATTATTTTGAATACTTAGTGCGCAAATGTATAAAGAGGAGGTTTGATTACGAGAGAGGGCCGAAATTAAAGACTGTAGGTATTTTCTTTCAGATATGATTAAGAAAATAAATAATACTAATCGTATGATTCGTGAATCCTTTCTAAACTTCATTATATCAATAGACTTTAAATTTTTAAAACGAATATTACACAATATTGTTAATATCACTAATAATAGAGCAGTAATTAATTCTGAAACATTCTCATTCTCATGGATTCCAATGATAATAATTAATTTTAGCACTTTATTCATCAATATACATTTGTTTATAAATTAATGCAGCAAAGATGAAAATTTTGACACAATAATGTTGCGTAATATTGAGAGTAGCATTGAGAATTCATGAACCCCCAAAATTTGACTCTCAACGATTTCCTTAGTAACCACGAAAAAAAGATATCTCGGCTGGGAGAAGCAGAAAATGTATCCTACATTAAATATTTCAACGAATACAAATTATGAGTAATTCAAATACGTCCGATATCCGCCTCTTCCCACGATGATTCACAAAAATTCCAGCAGTATTTGGTATCCAGCCTGCGAAATACAGAACAGATATCAATCTATAATGCTGCTTATTACAGGATCTTTCTCGATTCAGTTGTCTTCGAGACTTGAACTTCTCTCGACTTGAAAACCTTTACTTTCATCATTAATGCGGTGATACGATTGGCAGGCACAGCCGCTAGGTGCAAACGCACGGAGGAATCGACTGACCGATGTCAAAGGGGCAGATCGCCCTACAAGAGTACTTCGCTGCATATTCAGTATGTACCTTCCGCAATACAAGAATCTTGAAGCCTGATCTACTCATGACCTTTGAAAAAAGCCTCAAATACGACCCTCGTCCCAAGGTCCAAAGGCAGCCTGAAGCGAAGCCAAAGGGGGAATCCCCGACGCCCTGTTGCGGGTCTGGCAGCCGCCGGGGCCTCCGCAAGCTGTTCCGCTACGCGGATTTCGGAATCACGCTGCGTGTCCGGTCCCCTCGCCTCCCTTGATGGATCGCGCCCCTCTCTCCACTCCCTTCCCCCCCTTCCTCCAACCCCCCGATCTCCACCGGTCTTTGCTGTCACGCCGCTGACCCCCACAACGATAGCTCTACGGCCGTCGCGGCGATTCGAAAAAAATTGATATCGTATGAATCAGAAATCATTAATGGAGCCTTCGTTTCCCTGACAGGGGGCTGCGGAACGAGTCGATGTCGCTGCCAGTTCTATAATTGGTTTCTAAAAGCGGATAAATTATTTCTGGAGCTATAAGTCTCTGGTCAGCAAAGACAGGCGTGCCGTATGCAACAATGGTCATATTTCATGATTCGTACGGGAGAGACTGGACTAATGTGCTGCTGGGAATTGCCTGTCAATGCGAGAGGAAATGTAGCCCGCCGGCGCCCCGGACAGCAGCTCTGCATCTTTTTTCCTGCTTTGAAGCGCGCCGAGCCCGCTCCAAATGGGTCTGATGCTGACTTCTCAGAATTGGAACGTGATTTTTGAGTTTTGTATTTTAGGGGAAACATATAGGGATTGATAACAGATTTTCTGATGTAAACGATCAGTTGAGAATTAATACTAAAGATTACGTACTCGTTTGTTACGTCACAAGGAATTTGATCACAGTATGACGATGAATAATTGCTGCTTTTTATTTTCTTTCATGTAGATATCTTCGTCTTAAACACAATCAAGAAATATATACTAAAGTGGTATGTACTAGGTTTGAGATAAATGATTAACATCAGATTATAACTCTTAATAAATATGACATTCCTCAAACAAATGATAGAAATCGATTAAAAGAGAATAGAAATAATGTTTATGATTGAACGTATTGTACTCTTGAATCTAAAAAATTAATGTCAAATTATTCTTAAAACAATTATTAAGAAGGTTGTTAATATATTTTTTCTCGTGTTTCTCGCCCATTAAATATTAAACATATTTTACTACTTACTATACTATTTAACTTTTTGCTAGCAAATGTTAAATTATGGATAAGGACGAAGTAATTTGTGTGGTATAGGGGTTGATTTACCTTTTGCAACGGCAATAGTCGGTTACACACACACACACACACACACACACACATACATACATACACACACACATACACACATTCGCAAAGTTTATAACTTATTGGAACTCTGAAACGAATCGCAGAACGTTAGACCACAGACGAGTGTGTACTGTTTATGTTGACATATTTTCAATACCTGCAAAAAAATATATGAATTCTTTCCTGAACCATTATATCACACAGTGTGAAGGAAAAAGAGTGAAAGAAGCCGTTTGCGCGACGAGGTAGTTTATCTTCATCGAACCCTGGACACAATACACACACATACACAAACACACACACACACAAACAAACACACACACACACCAATACACACACAACCCCATTCCTGCCTTTCGCGAGATTGTAAACCACAACCCCATTATCGAAAGAAAGCCTACAGGTGTGTGTTGTATAAGCGGACTTTTTCCCATTACCTGTATAAAATATTAAAATAATTATTTTCACTGCATGAACATTCAAAAGAGAGACATTTGAATGGAACCGATTTGAAGGAGCTGCACTCGGCGCATGTGAGAATCCGCCTCCACCTCCGCCTCCGCCTCCAGCGCCAGCTGACCCGCAATCGAGCAGTACCGCGCGTTTTTTGCCAGGGGTGGGGGGTGGGGGTGGAGGCGCATATCGGCCGCTCGCGCGCTTGCGTTTGCTTGCGTCAGCTGCTGCCGCGCAGGGCGCCGCCCTTCACGCCGCGCGCGCGCCCGCGTGATGAGAAAAAGGAAGTGACGTCATGACGAGGTCCACTGCTCGCGGACCTTCCGCCCCCGCGTGGCCGCCGCCATCTGTGCGCCGCCGCCACGCGGCGCTGGCACTGGGTTTCTGGGTCGCAGCGGCGTGGGGTGGATGGATTGATTAGTGATTCTCGGGGCGACAACTTCTAAGGGAAGGCTCGTAAGTATAGTGCATGTTTTATCAAGTTGGGTGCGGTGATCTTGCCTCACTGAATGGCGTGATCCGGAGCCAACCTACACGGCTTGCTGGATTTACCTTTCCCACACGGGTATCTCCCACCAGATATCTCCACCAACTGGGCATCGCCTCAGTCGTGCCAAGCTTTAGGATCTCGAAATATGCTCGAATACCTACATCTCTGCCGCCAGCCGCAAATGTATGTTGTGCCCACACAACAAAACCCAATAGTCCAAAGGGTAGTTTTGCGGAGATTAATCCTAGTGCACCAAGTGATTCCTTTTCGTCATGGAAGCGTTTGGCGTGGGGAATAACCGAGTATGGTACGACCTGGCGGAGTACGACAGGTAGGGATAGGGCAGGGAATAGGATAGGATAATATTACGAAAATGTAAAAATATTTAGGCGTTAACACCTTCAGATGGTGAGCGTTTTTCAGTAGTCACTAGATATGCATAGATATAATTTATTTATTTCCCGGCCAGGACAAAAATGAAGCTTTTTGATACAAATCGTCTGAGTTTCTATAGCTGTGCGACGAAAAAAATGTAAGCAGGCCAAATAAGATAGGTACAGTGATGAGAGTGCGCCATGGTCGCCACATGGCTCTCTTACGTCCAGAAGTGGATAAATAAAGTCTTGGGGACTCCACTAGCTGGTGAAAGTCGGATTCTTCCGACCCGAAATGCCAATTTCATATATACACACATACTTGTGTTAATTGAGTCAGTGTGCACGTTTCTAAAATAATCATGAAAAAATTGCCCAATGTTCCCAGAAATAAACATTGTAAGGATTTTAGTAATTGATATTAATTAGACTCCTGTTGGTCCTAAACTGAGATCACAGGAAACGTGCAAAATTAGAACCCTGAGACCAACAAAGAAAATCATCGTCCTTAAAAACTAAGCCACCTCCCCGCCCGTCACCCGCTCTCCACCGAAATTCCCGGCCGCCTCTCCATCTCTGGCGCAGAGCCCCGGGCCTTGCCGTGGAGGCCGATGGGTCTGCGCCCAGGGCGGGCAGCCGCGTCGCCCTGACGCCGTCCTGCGGCCGCCCGTCGCCTGTCCTCTATTCTTCACGTCCTGCAACGCCACCCGCGCGATCTGTCTGGCTAATGGCTCGATCCCAACCCCCCGCCCCGCTCCTGCCCCACCGCGCCCGCATAAAAGCTCCGTATTGTAAACCGAGAGCGCGCGCGCCCGAAAAACAACACGGCGGGCTATAAAAATACCTGAGATATACTTGTTAATTGATTGGTCATCCTTCCCGGAATGGAAAAGGGAACGAAATAAAAAAGAACATTCTCGAGAAAAAAAAAAAAAGATAGAAAGAGAAAGGTCGTGCCGGGAGGATTTGTCCAAACCTAGCGACCACCATCAACGTCTCACAAAAGACGGCGTTGTGTGCGTGTATGTGTCTCTCTAGCCTATTTGTGGGTGTGTTTGTGGGTGTGTATGTGTGTGTCTGTGTGAAGAATAAAAGCACGAGGAAGGCGGTCAGAACAAAAAGAAGGCGGGGAAAGAAATGAATCGAGAGCTATTAAAAACTGGTTTTTTACGGCTCCGAATTCACCCACATCCTTCATTCCTTTTGCTCCTGAGAGCGTTTACTGGCCTCTGCTGCGTGCGATACTCTGTCTTCGACCGCCCGCTCTCTGCTCTCTAACCATTCCCCGCTCTCTTAAGCGCTGAAAGGTATTGTAATGTGACGGCGTGGTACGAACGACGGATTTCGGAAGAGTTGTATTCATTTGTAATTCAACAGATTAATTCACATCGTAGAACATATTGAATTGCAATACTATATCGTTCTATGTTTAGATTGTTCTCTTAAAAAGTTAACTATTGAATAGTTATTCCATTTCTTAAATTTAGGCAAGTGAGAAGAAATTATTTGAAAGCAAACTGTAATATTCCAATGAAGGTCATACCCAATATTTGTACCACATTAATGTCAATAAAATAAAAGATATCTAATATGATCTGTGTTATGTTAATAGTGTTGTATTTTCTAAACTGTTAGCCAGTTTATTAATTCCGTTACTCTATTAATTTTTGAACTCTATCATTATGTCAAGAAACAAGATAAATGCCTTGTTTTCCTGCTAGAATACATGATTGTTGATAGTTTCACAGTAAGTACTTTACTATGTCGACATCTATTCTGTGCAGTAAGCTCTGATATTTAATACAAAAATTATTTGTTTTATCTTAGTGATCAAAGGATCTTTCAAAAGATAATTTTAATACTATTTGACTTCATTCAGCAAAATATCCGGCGAAAATAGTAGATACAAATGAACGAATAATACAAAATACGAAATGAAAAGTAACAAAAGCACAAGAAACGGTAATATTTTAAAGTATTGTACACCACATTTAATCAAAATTCTTAATTCAAATACAGGACAAATATGAATACAAATTTTACTTCGAACTTCATGGAAGTTGAAGACTAAATAAGACTAATAATTATTAGCTGGAACAATTAACAATGCAGAACATTTTAGGGTGAGAACTTAACATTTTACCCTACTTCACTGCGCTACACTTGCTCCTTTCTGGGAGACCTCCATTGTGGACAAAGGGGCACACAATGAGCTTCCAGGCGCGCCCGTCCGATCCCCTCTGGGCTTCTGCCGGCGACGCATCGGTCAGGTGCGCGATTCGCGTGGGGAGGTGCCAGCGCCGGGCTTCGAAGTCGGGTCCACCGCAGGCGGCGGCGGCGGCGGGCGCCGGCGGGGCGCCGCCCAATGCAATCAGGCACGCGCCCGTCGATAGCCGCAACCGCCCCCCGGCCCCGCCCCTCGCCCCTAGGCACTGCCCGCCGCCGGCCAGCTGCTTCCCCGCGCTGTCCGCGCCCGCACACTGGCCCGATGTGGGTCAAAAGACGCGAGAAAATGCCATCGCAATTAGCGCTCGCAGCCTGCTCGCAGACCTCATGGCGACAACCGATGCTACTGACCGGAATGTTCTAGGGTTAGAGTCTCGATGTTGGCGGATTTTTGACTTCAGATAGCTAAGTCAAAATCAGGTGCGGTCGAGGAGAATTCTTGCGGCCGCCTACTCCGGTAGTTTGCTGAGCTTTCTCCGAGCAGTACCATGCGAATGCAGGAGTTTTTACCCTAACAAATGGGCTAAGGATCACGTCTGATCTTTCTTTTGCCTCCTCCTCTCACTTCACGCACACATTTACACATATAATCACTGCACTATCACACATGTCGGAAGACCCGAGGGGTACTTAGAGCTTGTCCCAGCTGGCAGAGTCGGAGGTGCGAATGCCTGCTGAAGGGGGGGGGGGACCTACAATCCGACGTGTAGGTAGTCACCGAATCGTATTTTCTCTCGGGAGAGGAATACACATCTCCCGAGGTGGAACACCTACGATCTAATGAGCATAATAGTTGACAATCACGGACACATCAAATAATGAATTAATCAACCAACACTACGCTCACAAGTGTTATGAGTTTGATACATGCATTTATTTGAATTGCAAATTGGCACCCACTGCTAATAATAACAATAATAATAATAACTCGAAATGCAATATAATAAGTTAACTGTAACACCTTATTTTCTAAATCGCCAATGCAGGAGAGCAATGGTTCATTTAAAAAAATGGTGCATTACTAGTAACAATTTCGTAAAAATAGTTTACAAGGCAGCCTATATTTTTGAAAAAATATTTGGGCATTGCGCTCGAAAAAAAAGTGATTTACTCAAGATAAAACCGCTTTTGTGTAAAATGACTCTTTTGAAACTTTTAACTTTTCCATCCACAATATGAAGAACAAACAATAGGAATTCAAGATAATACAGCTGATTTTTGTTTTATGAAGCATTGTGCTTCTTAAAACTTGAAATAAATTTCATTCTATTATGATTTGCACTTCTACATAATTAAATATAATTGATAATATCACACGCTGTTATACAGGATTCTAGTCCTCTGAAAAAGTTATTGTAATATGAGAAGCAAAAACAAACCACTTTAATCATTCCTAACAGCTTTTTCAATTCACATTTTCAGGACGTAATATCTTAAATAATACCGGTATTTAGAAAATATTATTGACTTCCGAAACTAAGTATAGAATATGGATTACAGGGTGAATCGTGAACTCTTTTGACATTTATTGATTTCGGTTAAGCTTTGAGGTGGGCACTCACCTTGGAATACTAACAGTAAAATACATGAAGTTCGCAAGTGAGTATGACTACTCAATGAACATTTCACTCTGCGTTTTTGCTTGCTGAATAATAATTACGTGAATAATTTGCAGGTACAAGAATTTTATACGCCATCACTTTAAAAATGATTGAAATTTTGGACATTCCGTGTAATAAGTTTAAAAAAATAAAAATTATACTTTTTATAAACAAGACTTTTATCATATATATTTCTGCAGGTTATTAATAACAATTTATTTAACAGGAAGTAAATAACTCAGAATTAACTGAGGAACCAAAACACGCCATGTAGCAATCTTTTAGCTCTCGAGCACATAGTAAGAAGTAAGATTACCCCCTCCCCAATATGAAAGGCTGAAAACCAGAACACTATATGTGACATTTTATAAATTTTAAGAAATCTTTTTATTTAAGACAATATCACTGTAAATTGGTGGTGCAATATTTTATCATTAAAATAACGGCATTTGAATTGTTGATTAAAACAGCAAAAATATATTAAATCTAACCTAAAATATACGGTTGTTTTCAGAATTTATAAAATGTCATACCGTTCTGGTTTTCACCCATTCCTATTATCCAGGTTATCCTATACGAGCCGCGTCTCTGTCATGGTGGATGACGCTTCGGCTAACATACTATTGTGCTCTTCCTCAGAGCGTACTGCTGCCCCTCCCCAATATTTCAAACAAGGCCTCGGGTTCTTCTTGAGGAGTCACTATTGGTATCAAACGTTTGACCCTCATCTAATTAACATTGCTGCCTTTCGAGGTATGCCTTATAAGATTAACGTGACTGCATAAGAGAAAAATGAAATGAGCATAACGCAATAAAAAGTACACTATTTTGTTCCTACAAAATGTAAATATACAAACAATTATTAAGACTATTCTGTCAGACACAGAATCGCTGTTGTTGTATCTTTTCTTTTTAAGCTCAACACTTTTCTGAACAGTTCATCAAAATAAAGTGTTGGCGTGCGCGGATGAGATAAGTGGTTGTAAGGTGTGTAGGTGATTCGGTGGCATCTGCTGACGTTTAAATTCCACATCGAAAGCATTCACGCCCATCCAACATTCTTAAAAATCTATCTGTTAACCTGCTTGGAAGTCATGTCGGACGAAAGTTATGAATAGCTGATGTGTAGTTGTAGTAGAACTGAAGCGAGGTTTCAATGGTTCTGCCGGAGGCGATACTGACGTAGGGTACTCGTTTCTTAAATTAGGATTTTGAGAACCTGCAACTTCATGACATCTGACATGATCATTGACATCTGGTAGCGACGAAGGCACATTCATATGTCTCATACCCCCCTCCAAGCCAATGATGGCATACTGAGAAAAGCACAGCATACTAATTTCTGTACCGGCCTAGTGGCAGGGAGTACCTAAAAAGCGGAGACCTATATGGATCCGAAATCTTCGAAAGCCGCAGCGATTTCCGAAATCTCCCGACTAATAGCGTCGAGATTCATTCGTGTGCCGGCGAGAATTCTAGCAGCCGGCTGCCCTGATCGGTAATTTATTCTGTTTCTCTGGTCAATACCTGAAAAATCCACAGCAGTACCCTATCACACATATCACTTCCTTGACATATCCTCTCCCTTACATACTGGACTTAGTGAAATAAGAAATAAATTTCAAATAACAAAATAAAAATAATATATTAAAGATATGTACAAGTACAATAAATGCTATATTAAAAAACTCGCCAACCTTTTCCTTTCAATACCCTGCTTTACCGCAGAAAAAATACAAGCACGCGGGGATGCGAGCTGTCGGACCTCCGTCCCGTACAATAACCGTCACATGGTCCTGACGCCAAAATTTAACCCTCGTGCGCACCGTGTGCCTACAGCACGCGAGATCGTCTGCCCTACTCTCCGGACATCTCGCCCACACTCCTACACCCTGTACATCACGTACAAGCTTCGATGTCAAACTGATGAGAGCCGGGCGCAGATGGCGCCGCGTTAAATAGTTGAGGCTGACACCCCACCACTGCTTCATAGATAGGCTCGCGGCTGGCGCTGCGAGCTCGCGCCAGCAGCTGGTTACGCCCACACACAGATTCTCAGTTGGCTCGCCTGCTTCCGTAAGCGAGGGCTCGCTGGTAGCATCCTCGAGTTTACAGCCCACGGTATTTTTGGCTCATGCGCTCTACCTGAGCACCCGCCAAGAGCGCAAACTCCCGGAAGTCAGGCTCAACCCCCTTCCTCCCCCCGCCAGCGTACTTTCACCGACCTAACCGTTCTGCCCTCGTGTTAAACGACGCCACAATTACAACATACAGTAACATCACTAACACTACCCCACATAGCGGATACTTGTCAGGAGCTTAGAGCTTTCCAGGCTGGGCGGAACTCCCGGAGGAAAAAAAACCTGGTTGGGAAAACCTCGCAAGATTGACGGAGATCGGCGCTGGATTCTCACCATTAAGCTAGCAGTTGACCGTCCGAATGATTAATAAATCAATCAACTAATGTTCATTTTTAATTGAAAGTAATGCAATATATTAATCAAATACGTAAAAAAATATTTAACCATAAGTCAAACAAAAATAAAAAATACATCTTACATTCACCATAAATGAAGAGAGAGGAAATAAGAGGAAAGGGAGAAATCGCTTTGTCACCACAAATTACACCAGAGTTAGTTTCCGTGCAAAGTGGAGGTGGTGGAGGCGCAGCCCTGCTGGCGGTGGTTGTGTAGGGCGGTTGTGTTGAAAGTTTAGCATGAGATTGTGGTGTGGGCTGGTGTAGGAGCGGCGGCGCAGCGCAGGCCAGTGGTGTTGTGATATTAGCGTTGTAGTGATTGGGAAAGTGTTGAACAGGTTGTAGTTGGTTTGTAGTTGTAGTGGGGCTGGTGGTCCGTCGGGAGTAGCGAAGCCACAGCGATGCAGGCGATGTGGCTCGGCGGCGGCGATGGTAGCGCTGCGGGTGCAGCGTGGCGGCAGGAGCAGCACCGTCGCGCCCGACCGTCGCAGCTGAACGAAATATATGTTTATCCCGACGGTAATGAAATAAAATATCTCCAGGCTGGCAATGTCGTCCATAATGAGCGCACATAGCTCCCCAGGGTGCCTCAATGAACCACCCAGGCGCACGCCGACCATGAACATTGTCACGCAGCAAATGAACATTTCCCGACTTACGACGTTTATCTGACGAAGACTCTCCAATTACTGTTCCAGTTTTTATGTTTAGCCCAGTGAATCAGAATCGATCTCTATTCCAAAAAAATACTTGTGTATTATTATCAATGCATTATAATTTAAGAAATAACCGTTCCCATTATGTTTAAAATCATGAAAGAAATCATTTTTGAGTCCGATTTGTTTTGCAAAAATGAAACTATGCCGCCAGAGAAAGGCTGCAAAGCCTAGCGATATATAGTCTTGAGAAAGGGACATCCCGTGAGCGAGGGCACCATGAGGTCACCACAGAGCGGTGGAATGGCAGGAGTTAGATATGAGGTGCAGGGTGGGTGAGGCGTTGAAGGGTGGGGGCTGACGAAGCAATGAATAGCGCGGAATGCTGAGGAGGGGGAGCATTTTGGTGGAGGGAGCGCGAGGGCGGCGAGGGCGCGAGTGGGCGGCGAAGCGGCATGAGGGCGCGAGGGCGGCGAGGCGGGCCTGAGGGCGGCGAGGCGGCGGAGGCGCGAGGGCGGCCCTCGAGGCGCGAGGGCGCGAGCGGCGAGGCGGCGAGCGGCGAGAAGGCGAGGGCACTGTTTTCGCTATATGGTCAATCCCACTGGGAAGACGCTGATCGAAAGCAGTGGCGGAAGAAAGGCGGCGGTTCGATGGGTGGTGGCGGGGCGGCCCAGGTATTGCAATAAAGGCCAGGTAAGCGATGGTGGCAGGCTCAAGCGCCCAAACAGGCAACGAACCTCAAACCAAACAGGAAGCCTCAGAAGCACATCCGAATGGAGACAAAAGATTCAAGCGAAGCAGTCCCGCAACAAGCCGAAAGTAGGGGCTGCAGGTCGTCGCACCCGACGAGTCGCAGTAGCGGGGCGCGAGGCGGAGGCGCGCGACTGCCAGTGTCCAGCGCCACCGCGTGAACGCTCTCCAGCTCGGCGCGGTCCCGCCCCGGAGGCTCTAAATCCCCGGCACACCGAGACCACAACCATCCCACACACCGTATCAATATCCTTCAAAATTGAAAATCCTCAACAAACCGTCCCAGCCCTTTTAATACAACACGCTACGCCAGAAAATTGCTATGTCGTGAACCAACCCTGCAAACACGACAACCTCGTAAAGTGCGAATAAGGTTTTCTTAAACAATGACCTAATTAAGCTTATAAACTTAATCTACTTTGATTTATTTCCAAATGGGGCTGCTTACAAGCAGGACAGTTAATCGGCAAAAAGAACACTATTTCAGCCAAATGTTTGGCTACCCCTTAATACGAGCCCACCATGTAAACTCATTTACAATAACACATCCACAACCTCAGTACCCACAAACAACGCCACGAACATCAAATGTCTAAATTCTAAACGTTAGATTTACAAACAATAAGAACTAAAAATTACAATCGAAAAAAACAATTATCTAGACCAAGAACCGTCCAGTATCTCGATAACTAGAATTTCTTCCTGAACCATTAAAAGCAAAGCCTTAAATAAATATAAAATTCAGAACAATTTTCGTTGCCTTTAATAATTTATAGTTCAATAACTATCCTCTCTCTGAAATAATTAATTTTTCTTCAATATCAACAAACCTAAGAAATGAAGAGAAGAATATTAGTTGAAATCGTGAAAATGAAAATGGATGTAAATGCTAAAACATATTTGTATCTTCATCTAAATCTGTAACAACCGCCCCTATCACAATATCCCTATATAGTCTTCACTGAAACCACTGAAAGTTTTGAGAGCAAAGTAAGAAATAGTAATTACGATACAGAAAATTAGAATTTTTCTATAATAATAATCAAACTTCTTAATCATTTTCCTGCAACTTCGTTTAATTGTCGTACTATATATACGCAAATTATTCAGTTTGAAGTCTACATGCAAAGTCGTAAGAATTTAATATCTCTTAAATCAGTCTATACGTCATCGTATAGTAGACTAGTACTCGTAGATCTGTACTTATTGCCATATTTTTTTAATGAGATTTGGTCGATAACCCCACCCATTATCACGCATCTCTATTAACATCAAGTCACAAAAAGTACAGAGAAAGTTACAGCCAATAGAAAGAAGAAAGTTAATATATAGGCTGACGTTAAAGTTGAGCGTGAATAGTGTTAATGAACTAATGGTTTATTTGAGATGCACCCGCAATCATAGTCATAGAAGGTTTTTGCTAAGCCTATCATCATAAGATATTGTCAATACCCAACATCCAGAAAACAAACACTCCTCTTTGCAAACCCGCCTAGTATCTCTCCAGCTCTCAGATCGAATGAAATTGAGCCAGCCGTCGCCCCCCCCTGTCGATCCCTTCACTCACGCGTGGTACGCCGCAGCGCACCTCCGAGCGCGCGGCCGCGTGCGAGGCGGGAGGTCCACAGCTTCAAGACAGCGCCGCGCCTACGCGCCGGGCCGGGGCCTGCCGGGGCGGGCGGGGGCGCGGCGACTGCGCGTCCGGCTGCGGCGTGCCGCACGCGGCGCCTGTCCGAAAGCCAGGCCCTCCGCACACCGCCTACGCCCCGCCGACCAGCACCCGCCCCCTCCCCTGCGCGTCCAAGACAGCCGTAAACGAACAGCCCCCCCCCGCACAGTGGTTCCCAAATAACCCACAAACGCCATTCAGGGGAGCGATTCCTTAAATATAGAGATATGACAAAGGAATTTCAATTATGATTTAAAG
>BOPP01000075.1:1676204-1709420 GCA_017312745.1 Gryllus bimaculatus
TCTTCGCCGCACTGTGTGGCCCGGCGGCGGCTACCCGACGGAATGGCGGGGGGCGGGGAACGAGGCGAGCGGAGCGCAGACGGCCGGGGGCTTTGGCGGAGGCGGGCGGGGGCGACCGTGGTGAACGGGGTGAAGGCTGGCGGGCGGGGCGGAAATTGCCGGGGACGGAGGTGGTGCGGGGGCGGGCCGGGTAGACGGCTGGCGGGTGCGGGCGAGTCGATAGGAGGCGGCGGGCGCCGAAGCGATAATTAATTATTTGCATAAAATGGAAACGAACGCGGCACATGCGCGTGAAAGACTTGAAAGAGCGCAGCGGCGCCAACTCCGGGCGACGCGACGGTGGCGGCGGGGAGGGGTCGAGGGAGGTGGCGGCGGCGGCGTCCATGAACCGGAGGCAACACAGTGGATAATCGAGGGCCGCATGCAGAGGCCCGCGCTGCCCGCCGGCCGCGCTCCAAGGCTTCGGCGTTTTACGACTGGACTGGACGCGGCGGCAACGGCTGCACTGCGGCTGCACTTAAGCCCCCATGACGCATCCACGACCATCGCCGGTAGACCCAACACCCGCTGTAGATACAGCTGACGCTCCTTCACCACCCGCGTCACTACCGTCAACATCTTCGCAATTACCATTATCATTACCATTCTTATAAGTATCATTTACACTGCACTATCACTACCAGCACTTCTACCACAGCCCCCAAGTGATCCTCATTTGAGATGTTGATGATTGTGGGGGTGTGGCAAGCTTGGAAGATATCTTGAGATGGTCGTAGAGATCATAAATTGGTGATGTCATTGGACGAAGACCATTAAAATGATTTCCAGGGTAGCAATGGTAGCGGGCATGCGAGGAGCGAAAACGGCGGATTTGAATTGGGAACGCAGATATTGGCGATGGGAATAGCAGCAGTGGCGATGGAGGCTGTAAAGTTGGCAATGCGGTAGAAACAAAGGTGGTTGTGGGGGCTTTAGTGACTGCTGTTCGCAGCCGGTGTGTCGCAACTAACCGGAGTGGAACGCGTCGAGCTCGGCGGCGGTGCCAACAGCAGTAGGTGTTGCAGCGGACAGAAAAATAGAATTATCTTGTCTGGTAATGTTGATTTTTCCAATCGCATGTTGTCAAAGCCATCTCAACAAAGATGTGATTTCGATCAATTGAAACTAATATTTTAATACGAATATCCACAAATTAAAAGTAGTCGCACGAACAAACTTTCAGTGTCACATCAACAAAAAGAAATGTTTCCTTTATGTATCACCCTTTTTTATCCTTTTTTTCCAATATGAATAAAACTACAATGCATTTTCATTGATTCAGAAAATTTGTATTACATATTGTGTATATTTATGAAATTATTATTATGTGTTACGATATAATTGTAAATTATGCCATATGGAGAAATATAACATTAAAACCTTTAACTATTAATACAAAGGGATAATAAGTTATCATTTTTCTTATAGAACAACAATATCCAAGATATTTCACATCGCGCATTCGTATGCTATGTCAGAGTTGTTTTTACTTGTTGTTTACTTGTTGTCAGAGTTGTCACTACATGATGGTTGGATTTGGGAAAGGTAAATGACAGTTTGTGAGGAAGACGAAAACTGGAATGATCGTGGATTAAATAAAAAGATGATGAGTGTGTCTATTCGGATGGAGAAAATGGTATTACAACAAAGGCAACGAGACCACAGAAACGCAGAGAGTATTACCCAGTATTAGTGGAAAACTCATTTGAGCCACAATGGTTATATCTGAATATTATTAAGACAATACTTGTTCTTTTTCTCTTCTGGCTATTCCTGTGCCTCAAACAAGTTAATTTTTGTTTCAATGCAGAAGCCTGCAAAAATATTTGGATAATTAGACAAGATGCTTCAAAGAGACTGAATAAATACCACTCAACATTACCAGCATCGTAAACAAAACCCACTAACAGCGTCATTCAAAACACTAGAAGAATATCCTGATGTCGAAATAGAAAATACTTGAACCTACGCCACAATTTTTGTCTCCTCCGATATTATTCTTTAGGTAAATTTTTTCCACGAAGACAATAAGGGATACTACTTGAAGGAAAGATTTCGTCACAGGAACCTGCTGGGTCAAAGCAGAGTTAGTGGTCACTCGGTGAAACGAATATGGCCTGACATGAATGTGTTTCTGTCTCTTCCGACATATTCAGGGACAAAATCATATTACGCTGTGTCATTGCCGCCAGAGAGAAAGGTTACGAGATCGAGGAGTATAGTAAGATCTGCAATGGTTGGGGATGTGACAAAAAATAGCACGTCAGATACCAGAAACTGCAAGAGATACAACCAAAAAAAAAATTTTTTTGGAGAATGTACAAAAGGTAGGAAAGTGAACGTCGTACGTAGCGTGAAATTTTAACAGGCGTTGTACGCATTGGAAAGACCAGGTATAGGGAAATCAGGAGCTTCATCTGAATATATAGCATGAGTACACAAATGAAAGGGACTAGTGAAGGGTCAAGAGCTAAAAAGTATTGCACTATTCGGAAGAGTAAAAACAACAGTGATGATGAAACTTTTTTCTCTCAGAAGGTTTAACACATTAGAACTAGGTATTAGATGCATTCAGAATTCTTACTCGAGTTAGGGGCGGATTCAGCCAATCATTTTGGTGGGGTTGATCGTATATTTTTATTAAAAATTAAACATATTTTTATTATATTGTATGTTATTTAGGGATTGTAGATATGATACTCTTCAATATTATTGTTTAAAAAATTACATATTTCAGACATAAACGAACATTTAATTCAATTTCGTCAATAATGGAAGATAAACGATAACTCTAGGCCTTTTTTGAGGGGTTGCATGGCCACCATGCCGCCCCCCCCCCTGCATGGATCCGTCTGTGGCTCGAATATACACATTTGTTACGTGAGAATCGGACAGAGCTGAAGATGGATAGAGGCATTGGAGATATCAACATCAATCACAATCAATTACAGCCAATTGTAGGGTAAAAGTTGAACATAAAATGTTCATTCTTGAAGCCCAATCACATCTTCCATTTGTAAGAGTTACTGAAGTTGAGTCAGACGAACGAAATTAGAATTAGTCTCCAACTCCGCCCGTATTTGCTCGTTCATAGTGTTGCCAAATGTGGAATATAAAAACAGCGGATTGCAATAGCGCAAGTTCTTTGAGGGAGTATTCGACCGAGCAACGCCTAAGCGACATCTTCTAGGTCCACCGTACTTTACTTTTCACAATCCACAAGATTGATAGATTTCTCAACTAAGAATACTACGAAAATAATTTCGAGTGAATACTGCTTATTCCGTTCTCTACTAGGTAACAATTCAACGCTGTTGGGTTCTCTCACATCCAAATGACGCATTTATCTTGAATAGCACGGGAGAGTTGAGCGACCTGGATGAGAGATTTCGCAACGGAACCGACCGCATGAGCGCTGCTCTGTCGGAAAGGAAGGTGGCAGAGCGGGGCCACACCGACCTCTGCGTCGCGTCGTATAATCAATTGCAGATGGAAAAACCCGCCCGCGCCGCCCCCGCCTCGCCCCAGCACAGCCACGCACCGCCCCGCACGGCCCCGGCGCCGCACCCGCGCCGCCCCGCTCCGCCCACCAAGCTCGCCCCGCTTCGCCCCGCTCCGGCCCCCGCTCCGCCCCGCTCCGCCCCGCTTCGCCCGCGCCGCCCGCCGCTCGCGCCGCGCAGCCGCACAGCCTCCCTTGCGACGAATTCCTTCCGACGAGGCGACTCGCCGCTGTATTACGACACCGATTTGTAATTCAAATTTGTCGAAGTGTGAAATACACATGACGTTTGTGCGCTTCGATGCCGCCTTGCGCTTTCGGAACATATGAATATTAACAGGCCGCTCCACTCGGCGCGGCCGGCGCGCCCAGTGCCTTTGAGGCGGCGGGGCCGCAGTTTTCGATAGACAGATCCGCGGCATCCGAATTCACGCCGCCGCCGCCGCCGCTTCAAAAAGGCCGCGAAACGAGTCGTCTCGGCGGGGCGTTTATTTTTTGAAAACGAAAAACAAAAAAGGGGCTGGGGAGCGTACCACAGCGGTGCGTCAGAACAGAGCAGAAGTCCGCGCGCGGCCGGGACGGACGAAACAAGAAAAAAGAGCTGGCGAGCGGCGGAGGCGGGCGGAGGAGGCGAGCGGAAGGCGCGCGGGGGCGCCGGCCGCGCCCGTGGTCGTCCCTTTGTCACTCTTTCGTCACAGTCACGCCGTGGCATTAGTCACATCACATATACACGTCACTTGGACGGGGGTTGGGTGGGGCGGGGGCGGGGCGGGGGCGGGGCGGGCAATGGGAGTAAAAGGGTTTGGTCGCTGCCGCCCCACGCGGACCGATATCGACTTCGCTTGCGATTTGAGTCGGGCTGTCTTCTTTGCTACATGCCGAAATGCCTTACTGAAGCGATATGTGCCAATCAGGCTGCTGTCTTCGTATTATGCCGATACCGCCTGCGGTTGCGATTTGAAGTCAGTCGGGCTATCTCATTCAGTGTGTGCCAATATCGCCTTCGGATATGATTTGAAATGATTTCTGTCTGTCGGGTGGCCTTCTTCGCTCTATGCCAATAGCGCCTCCGGTTGTGATTTGAATTCGTTGCTGCCTGCCGGGTCATATTCCCTGCAGTCCTCCAATATCATCTCTGGATGCGGTCTTAATTTATTGCTGCATGGCAGATTTCTTCCTCGCCTTCTGATCTAAAGGTATGAGGCTAGACGTAAATAGGTTGCTGTCTGGACAGCTCTCTTTTGTGTGGTCGTTTAGGTGTCGGTTGGCCGTTTCGTTAACTTCGTGCGGTACGGAAATGGAGTACAATTATTTGGTACAGGAATAGCTATCATGTTCAACATACCAATGTGTTGTCGTGCTCAAATATGACGTGCTTTCACAATTGATCATTCCCCTGCAATTCTCTGCACATACATCAGTGAAACCCATTGACTACTCTGTCATGATGCTGATTGAAAGTGTCCACCTATTGGTTTGCTGCTGATAATACTACTATTATTTGGTAAATCAGCCATAGATTATTTCATTGTCAAAACTCATTTAAAGCTCTCTGCAATATCAAGTTGACGTCAAAAAGGAATTGCTGCATAAGTTTTCGAAATAAATTGTGTATTTTATCGAAACGGAATAGGGTTTTGTTGTTTATTACTTAAAATTAATTTAAAAGAGCGAGATTTCTGACGTAAAAAATACAAAATGCTTTCACAATGTCAAATTACTTTCAAAATTTGTGAGTGTTACCCTAAAAGAGCTTTTGTCTTAGTAGCAATAGAGAAGATTAATGGGACAAAACTGAAAAAATCTGTTGATTTACAAACGTTTTTCAATGCCATTACAAAAAGAATGAAAGTTGTCTTCGGTCAATATTATTATAATATTTTTTATAAATATATTATTTTCTTTGCAATAGTTTGCTCAAATGTCGTTAGAAAAATATTTAGCATCTGAACATAACAAAGAAAAATTCAAATATTCTTGAACGCGCCTTTAATAATTTTCAATTCTTCTGTTATATTATTTGGCTGTTGATATTGCACAGAATTACATTACACAGTCCACTACAACACGCGATATCCCAACAAATTCAGTAATGTGTCACCACACGTCATAGCGCGATTTCCATTTGCTACCACTCGCCCACCCCACCTCACCCCTCTCACGCTTTACAAAAATTGTTTGATGAACCTATTGGGCCGGGCACCCCCATCCCACTCGGACGGGCGATCAGTCAGCAGGCCCGCAGTGGCTCACCCTCCAGCTAACCCCTTTTGTGCCATAGGACCCATCGCGTGAACCATCAGCAGAGGGTTCCTCCGAGCGACGACGCCTCGTCATCTGCCAATAACCCTGTCCCTCCTCCCCCGCGCCACACGCGACCCGCATTTGTCAACATTTGCTTTGCGTTTTACGGCGGGCGGGAGCGCTCTCGCCGCGGCTCCCGGGAGGGCGCCTGGTGATACGCGGCGATCGCCCCTCCGTCGCCATTCTTTGTCGCGGCGTCTGTTTGTGCGGGGAGGGGGAAACGGTGTAATGGGCTAGGCATTCTTCTCTAGAGTTCGAGAGCCAAAATAGTTTTGGCTGATGTGAGCTAGATTTCAAGTGGCCACTTTCCGATTAAGGTGCTGTAAATTATTGCAGTGCATGTTCTTTGCTTCATTTGTCGACTGCGAGTCATTGTTCAGCGCGTCGATTTTCCACAGGGAAGGGTAAATGTCATGGATTAGAACAGACGTTCTCTTACAGAATCTGTGTAAAGTTTGTGTTTGTGTAGTACACGTGTTGACGTGGGCTAACTCGGTGACCAATGAAATGGTTGATGTTGACGTGACGTCTTTCTAACAATGGTGAGATTTTTCAATGCCTATTCTTTTCGTCATTTGTCGAGTTTATTGAGGTATTTAAAACGGAATTATTACTCTAACCTTTATTTTCTAGAATCTGGAAGGCGGGGCGTTTTTGTTTGTGTCGAATCACATTAATTCTCTGTTGGTTTCATACGAGTGCTTCTATTTCGCTTCAGAAGGAAAAAAATAGTGCATTAAGTTAAAGCAAATGTTTTTCTCTACATCATGGAACCTAAAGGACTTGAATAATATCAATACCAACCAGAGGTTTCTGTGGTAAAGCCTCCTTTCGTATTTCATGAACAATATTAGCATCAGTGTTCTTTTTTCTCTGAGCACATTAACTTTTAAATCACACTCACAGACACACACACACACATCCGCATTCCCATAATTTCAACACTAACACATTATTGAAAACATAAAGTAAAATTATTTCCTAGTTACTTTATCTCTTTTTACCTCCGACCCTGTCCATTCCCCTGTAGCTGCCTTTACCGCATTTACTTGCCACCCTGGACTTGTGTATTTCTGAACACACACGGTTCCGGAATGGCACTGGCGCTGGTGAGAGGGGGGGGGCGCGGCGCATATTGGCGCCCAGTCACAGCGCGGCGGCGAGAGGGCTTCGGCGATGAAGTCCAGCAGAGAGCGCCTCCAGCGGGCTCTTGGAGGCGGAGGGACTGGCTGCGGGAGTAGGTAATGGTTCTCTTGATAATCAGTATTTTGTTCTAGTAAATACAATAAAATACGGCCTAGGGATGTCTATGTGCTAACCGCACGTACCCTTTAATCCATGGCCGCAAAGTCGGGATGCCGCTGGTGCGCCTTAGCCCCGTCAGAGGCTGTTATTGTTGGTGACTCCAGGCACGTCAGCTGGTAGGGTCTTTACTCCCAGAGGCTATTTTGCCACTATAGACATACAAATAAAATTTAAAAAGTGTTTTTCGAAGATATTTGACTCTCTTCGACTTGAAATGTGAATTACTCTTACTACTTCGTTTGATTTTATAACTAGCTCTTACTGAGGTTTATAAAAGTCACCACAAAAGTACAACTTTATAGTATGTAATACACATAAAATAGAAATCCTAAAAAATTTATTAATTTCCTTCAGTAGTTATTCTTTAAGAATAATAAAATAAGAGGTTCACTAATTTTGGAGCTACATAATTATTATTCACTGCGAACACAGATTTAGGCATGTTTCTGAAAATGTAACAGTCGTAATATATGTTTTTCAAAATTTGTGCATGAATATTGTTGATACCTACAGCAGAAATTTTTCCATCCACCGTAACGTAAAAATAAATTTAAATTCGTTTCTGAAAGTGGAAGATATGTTAGATGACTACTTGATGTCGAATTTACATACACGCACATGCGAAGGCAAGTAAAACAACTATTTGATTTTCGAACTTAAACATCTCTTTAACTTTGCTTCTGTGACTATAACCTCACTCTCCAGGCTAAACAACTATTCTTTCAGTACATCATTGGATTTCGCACCTCAAAACGAAGCTAGGCAAATTACTGTTGTTGGTTCTGAAAACGCCGTAAGGAACAAATGATATACGGTAACCCTTCATTTTATTAACTTGAGATATTGTTAAGTATAGTTTATATTATTATAACAGGTACAAAGATCAATTAATTACACTACCATTTATTTAAGTAGATAATAATGAAATTTGATAGTATAATCATTAAACGTCCTTCTAAAGGAAAACTCTTAGGATTTTAAATAAATAGATATCCTCGTAGACAGGTCATAAAATATGACACTATTGTTGCATAGTTTGCTGCTCATTTTGTGTCACTACTACAATTGACTTTTACGCAACGAGTAGTCTCAAGTTTTCAAGAGCACAAAGAACTAGATGGTTACTATTTGGTCACCTAAGTCATTTATATGGCAGAGAACAAAAAGTAACACGTTGAAACGAACTTTCACGATTACAAACATCTCTGACCACTTTCACCACCACTGAATTCTCTCATCCTCTCGCACTCACAACAGAAATTTACCCCCCACACACACACATACATACACTCGTCGCACACCCACACTTATCGTCCACACACGAATCTCCCTCGCCCGCCTTCCCCTGGCCACTCGCCTCTCGCCCTGCAACCCCGTCTGCCAGCCGTCGAGTAATCACTCATGGCGGAACGGTCATCCCCGAACAGCTGTGACGCCCGCAGCCGCATCTCTTAGGCTATAAATGGCCGTGTGTTGAAACCCACGTCAGACTCGCGTGTTCTTGCTTTGTGCGAAGAGGAGGAAGAGCCAACTCCTGTGGTTTCATTGTATTATTGATGTCGTATTCATTAATAAGGGTTTTCAAGAGTCGCGTACCAAGCCTCGTGATGTATTTTGATCACCTAGTCTGTCAATGACCTGCTGTATATGACACATGCAACATCCGAAAATATTAACGTATGTATAAATGCCCCCTGGTCATTCAATCTACTGCTGATTCCTATTGCCTTCCCACTCATCCATCCACTCACATACACTACGCACACACGAACACTACACATCCAGACTATAGTCACTGGCGACACACGCTCACCATATATTTCACTCACTCGCACTTTCAACATTCACACACACTCTCCACCTGCACACACACATACATACACAAACACCAACACTTGTCTCAAACACTGATTTCACACCTCACACATCACTTACACTCCACCTCTCTCTTTTTCTCTCTCTCTCTCTCTCTCTCTCTCTCTCTCTCTCTCTCTCTCTCTCTCCTCTCTCTCTCTTTCTTTTTCTCTTTCTCTATCTTTCTATCTCTTTCTATGTCTTTCTTTCTCTAGTTCTCTCTCTCTCTCTCTCACACACACACTCACTCTCACTCTCTCTCCCTTCTCTCTCCCCTCTCTCATCTCTCTCTTCTCTATCTCTTTCTCTCTCACTCACTCCCCCTCTCTCTCAAACACATATACAAACAAAGACACACGTACAAACACATACTCACATACTCATACCACGCTACACACATTGAACCGCCGCTTCCCCTCCCTGTCCACTAGCGCGGCGTCCCCGTCTGTCGGCCGTCGAATAATTAGTCATCGACGACCGTCGGGGCGCGCGACGGCGGCGGCGGCGGCGTGTCTTGGGTAATAAATGCTGTCACCGCGCGCCCGCGCCGCGCCGGGCAGCGCCGCGCTGGGTTGGGCTGCGGGGCGATCAAAAATTGCGGTCGCCCTTCGCCCGGGGCAAAGGCGAGGGCCGGGGCGAGGGCGGGGCTAATCCCGGGGCCCGCGCTAAACGCTCGCCCCGGAGAAAAGTGCGGACGCCGTCGCTCCGGCCCGAGGGGAAGGGGTGGGAAGGGGAGGGGGCGCGCAATGCGATGATGAATTGTCGCGCGTCTCCTGAGGGCGGGAGGACGCCTCGAAGGGGCAGAGGCTGCGGCGGAGAGGGCGTGAGGATGAGGTGGCGAGTGACGTGGCTGGCACAGGGGGGGGGCGAGCTTTGATCGGGATCGATTTGGACGGTGAGGTCGTTACGATGTGGCTGGGAAGAGAGGGGAAGAGTACGGGCATAGTGATCGAGAATAGTTTGGTATGCTTACCTATGGGGATGAGATGGAAACGTTGTGAGAATGGGACATTGGGAAGAGGCATGGCTGAAGTAGGGGGAGTGATAGGGATCAATTTGATAAGTAGAGCTTCACTGAACTTTTCTAAGAGGTCATGGTGGAGCCACTGTGAGGATGTGGCGGGAAGAAAAGGTGTCTAAAGATGAGGAATAGTGATCGGATTCGTTTTAGTGGTTGTAAGAAGTGACATTGCAAGAAGATGCGTTGAACTTTTCTTGAGGATATGACAAATAGAGAGGTGAGGAGAATGGGAATAGAGATCAGGAATGTTGCCTTATGATAGCGATTTCCTAAGAAGTTACGATGGAGAAGTTGTGAGGATGAAGCAGGAAGTAATGTTCCTGAAAAATATGGTAATAGTGATCAATAATGGTATGGTATGATTGTGCTTATTTATAAAGATCTAATGAAAAACTTGTAAGAATGGAGCCTAGGTAAGATGCAGCAGATGGAGCAGAGGTGGATGAAGAGGAGGGAGTGGGATCGATTTAATAAGTGGATCTTCACTGTGAGAAGCTGCAATGGAAAATTCTTTCTTGATGATGTGACACAAAAGACAAATGGCTGAAGACGATGAGGATGGTGATCAGGAATGGTTTGTTATGACTGATCACCGCTAAGTGAAGCAGGTGTGGAGAAGTGAGAAAGACAGACAAGAGAGGTGGATGATAGGATGATGGATGGGCAGTGATCTACTTCAAGTTGATAGGTGGGATTGAACTACTTTCTCCTCCTCTTAATAAACGCTCAGTTCCCTTGTTTTCCTTCCCAACTGAACCATTGAAATTCCTTCGCGGTGCTCAGTAATGCAAGGAAATGTAGCAAAGAGCAACTCCGCGGTAACGAATCAGGCCATCCGCCTACGGTGATATTTCAGTGTTAAGAGTTCTACAAATCTTATTTTTTGATGAACCACTGAAGATAGATATCCAACCACAGAAAAAAGACAAGAACAATGTAGAAAGAGAGAAATAAATCGCAATCCATGGATTATTCGTTTTTTACTGAGAAACTGCTGGGAAATTTGATTCGAATAAACAGCTTAGGACAATAGTACCTCTCTTATGTCAATTACCTGCCTTTAAATGTACCATCCAGGGAACAATTTGTTATTTTTGTGGAACCGCATGAATGAAATCTTGTTCTTACGATCTTCCTGTATCAGAAGCTTCGTGAGTACATTAACATTTTTTTTCGTAACTAAGTTTTTTGATTTCGACAATTCTTTTGACTATCGCCGAAGCCTAAAACTTTGTTTTCCCATGCGTTTAATTCGATATTGTGATGTCAAGAAAAATATATGTTCTAAGAAAGTAGTTGTTAGGATTTAAAAATCTAAACATAGTTAGAAGCGATGCGTTGAGATTAAAGTGGATTACGTTTTCAAGAGTTAAAAGCGATTCGCAATCTTAAATTAGAGATGAATTAAATAATAATATTAAAAGTTAAATTATTTTCTAAAAAGTAATTTTCTAAAATGTCAAGTAATTATCTAGACCTCTCTTTCCATGCAGCTTGAATAGTAGCTTGATGAAAATTATTTCAAAATCTTTAATCATTTAAAGGATAGGTAAGTTAGGATTAGGATAGATATGGATCTGTAAAGTCCTTCCAACCTCATTAAAAAAAATTCGTTTTGTCAACAAAGATTTGAAAAAATATTTGTTTTAATGAGAAAAATATATAAAAATTAATTTATTATTCTTATGTATGAGGTTTTTGGTCAAATATTATAATACTACCGTCTAGTAATTTTTCAAAAAATGAAATTTTTCATGAAAATTTACCTGAATACGTTTTGAAAAATATCACCTTGACTAATACATAATATAATTTTATTTCAATAAGAATCAGATATTTCTTTGGATAATCTGTTGAATCCATCACTTTGTAACGATACGTTTGATTTATCACTCGGCCAAATAAATAAGCAAATCCCCGAATGTCCAAATATTGTTTTCCGTAGGCGACAACAGCCGTCGTCTTGAGGTGCCTCCGGGGCTCCGGCTGTCCGGCAGTGGCCCTGTGGGGCTCGGGGGCAGATATATATATATTGAAAGCCGGAGGCAGCAGAGGAGACGGCCGCGGCGGCGGTAGGCAGCGTGTTGTTCGGTATCATCTGTCATCGTCTCAGGGGCTTTGGCCGACACTCCTTGTCTTGTCCGGGGGGCGGCTTGGGATTACAATGGCCGCTTGACAAGTGAAGAGGGTGTTAGGAGCGCGAGTCGCCACCGCCGCCGCCGCCGCCGGGGGCGGTCCGTCCACCGCCGAGGTGCGCCCCACCGCCGCCTCCGCCCCGCCCCCACCGCCGCCGCCCCCGCCGCCATCGACAGAGCCCCGGGATAAGCGAGGTTTGTTGGTCCCTGGAGGCATCCTCCTTCGCCAACGCTGCTGCCGCCCAGGGCCCGTCGGAATTGATCCTGAGACAGACACAATGCAGGGGCTCTGCCCTTCTCAGTATTGTTTATTGTTCTCCTGGAATTCGTGATACTGGGGATCTCCTTCAGGTGAGGTCATCTTGTCTTCAGCTTCACTGTTTTCTTACTTCGAAATGCGGAGAATCATGTTTCTTTTTTAGATCACTGCTCTTGATTGTGCATGTGGGTAAAAATAGTGTGCTCATCACTGAAAATGATACCACAATAATGTAGTGTTTTACCTTTATAATTAAATTGGAAAGTATTATCTACTAACTTTCTACCTCATCAGCAACATTCCGTTTGAAATGAAAAGAAGAGAGAAATAGTACAGCACTGAGAGACGATAAATCATTCCAGAATAAAGTTCTTTGTAACACTTAAACAGTGACATATACGTGCAAGTCGACAGTGGATTGGTGTGTATCTTGACCGTACATCTTGAAAAATAAATTGTTTTCACATTCTCCCCCACAATATAATATTTCAGGAACTAGATTCAATTAAAATCTGTTAACTATAACCTTTCTACTTCGTCGCCAACATTCCATTTGAAATATGGAGGAAAGAAGACGCTAGGAAAAGTCAAATAAGAGATGTCAAATGTTTTCAAAATTAAGTACTTTGTAACACTTACGAGTGTGAACTCGTGGCATATACGTCTGCGCATTGGCGACCCCCATCCGCTGAGCGGCGGCAATTGCTCATGCGAGAACGGCGGCGCGCGGGGTCGAAGCCCGGACTGGCGCGTGGCGGAGTGGCGCCGCGGGAGTTCAAGTGACGGCCGCCAGAGGTCGCCGGGCTGCGACCCCCCCCACACACACACACACGTTGCGCCGCCACTCTCGGCGTCGCGCGGTCGCGCTTAACACTGGACGACTCGGCTCCATTCAAAGCGACTCGCACGCCACGCGCATGGCCGCGCGCTTTGGGACGCGGCCATAATGGTTGATTGATTGATTGCTTCGTGGCACGTGAACTGCTCAGGTCAGTAGCCACGAAAGAGTAGTTTTCTAACCAGTAGTGGCGGTGATCTCTCCCCTCTAGAGGATGACATCCGGCGACCACCTACCAGTCAGCTAGCAGTGTTTTCCTGAACTAGGTATCTCCACCAGTGGAGCACCGCCTCAGCCGGGACAAGCTCTACATTCGCGCGGTCCGTGGCCCGTGTGTTAGTGTACTGCTCCCACATTCGCCTGATGTTGATTGGAGAACAACCATGGAAAACAACCGATCAGAGCAGCCGGCAGAAAGAATTTTCCTCCACACAGCGATTGAATTCGTCCTAGCTATCTAGTTGCCACCGTCGGGTCTCAAACAGTACCACCTCCCTGTTAGAAGTACTGCAATGTCATTAGTTGGTGCCCTGAGCCACCTAGGCCGGTAATTTAATTACGTGTTTACTATAGATTACGTAAATTATAAGTTAAATTGAACAGAATGAACATGATTAGTGACATACTCGTTCCTAAGCGAAGATTCAGAAGGAGACTTACACTTTTCCTGCTTAATGATTCCACTGGTTTTTCTTCATATTGCTCTGAACAGGATGGCACGAGAAATGATGATTGTAGATAGATAATTATGAATGAGATGTTGAAATGAGCGACGTGGGGGGTATGGTTAGCAAACGCATTAATATATTACAGTATTTAATTACATTAATTTAAACACAATTCACAGTTAAACTTTAAACATTATATTATATATAATACCATTTCGTACATAATTATAACTACTAAGTACCCCGCATTATCCACATTAGTTACTTGACAAGCAAATGCACATACACAAATAAAAATAAAACACCCATGACCTCACAATGTCTTGTGGCCGCAACCTTGGGTTATGCGTGTTTGGATATTGCTCCAGCCCCTGTTCTTCCTCTAAACAGAATATTTACACTTTAATTTTTTTTACTTCTTATGATATATGTCAATTATTCTTATTTTTATTCAGTAATTCATGGACAGAAGTGATTTGACATTATCGTACAAATCGAGGAAGTAATTGCGAACTAACACAACAAGCCAATCAGTTTTAAAGTAGCATACGAAAAGACATTCGAAACTCAGCGTTTCATCATTTAAAGGATAATTTAAAGGTTCCGAAAGGTTTTATAAACTTTTATAGCGAGCATCTGTATTCCAACACGATGAATTAAATGACGTAAAACATTTACAAAAATAAAGGAATGTGTACTATCTTTGCGTTGTGCTCGTTGGTACGTAACGAACGCCACAATACACCGAGACTTACAAATGTCAACAATAAAAGAAGAAATTAAACAAGACGGCAAAAAGACTTTACAACACACATAACCATCAAAACATTCTTGCCAAACTTACTAGACATGGTGACACTACAGACGACTAAACGATATCATACTGTAGACCTGACTATTATCGACTATAAATTGTTGTATTATTTCTGTTTTATTATTATATATCTTATCATCTTATATCTTTAGTATGTAGTTTTAGTTATCAAATTTTAGTGTGTGTTTAATCTGAAAAAAATGGTAATATAAGGATCCGTCCATGGACTTAACTCTCTCCTGTTATTAAAAATTTACATTTTTGCCAAATGTTTGTACTCAAACAAATTGCAAAATAAAATATTATAAAAAAAATCTTTGCGTTGTGGCCCTTGGAACGCTTTCATCTACAAGACCGAAGCGGAATTACATTCGCCTGATGAAATGGGAGACCTGGGCACAAACATTCCAGAAACAACTTGAATATTTAACTTAAATGTTTAAATCGCAATTATATCACGACAATTTTACTTGAATATCAATTCTTGCACATTTTAAATTAAAAATAAGACTTCAATGCGCAGTATATTATTTCATAGACGTTTTAGTACTTCTTATTTTGTACTTGTTTTTGACAGTTGACACGTATTTTCCTCGTCCTTTATCAGCGCTACAAAATCGTAGAGGATTTGGTTGCACGGTTCCATTACCGTCGTTGAATATTTTCTCCTCCTGCACTAAGTTGAAATTAGATTCAGGAAATAAGGGGAAAATATGATAATAAACAAATTTATTCACGTTTGCGGTCTTTTCACTGACAGAATCTTTCAGATGTTAGCTTTCATAATAAAGATTTCTTAAACTTCGTCCCTTGCACTAGTGAAGTCTCAGAATCTTAATCAAGCTCTCCTCGGTGATATTTATGCTGTTGTGACACAATACGTGTTTCCAACACTACTTCAAGGAATCTAAAAACGCGCCACACTTCCATAGTTCACGCTTTTCCAGAAATAAACAACGCAAACATGAGGAAGGAAATCTGAATATCAGAGATGAAATGTAGCTCGAATGAAACTTGATTATTTAGTGCACGACTCGAGATTTACCCACTAATGTCATATTCACACGTGTTAAGAAAGAACCACTTCTGGAAACATATTCTCAGAGAATTACCCGATTTTTCGCGATAAATGCATTTCCATTTTTCCTGACAACACATTGAGGAAATAATGATGATATTAAATCAGAGGACAGATTTGTGAGCAAAGCTCCCAATATAAATTTCAAAGGAATATGTTTATTGGGAGTCATTACTGCTAACAGACGACCGGTCGCGCAAGGTAGGGTCTTGGCACACTCGGGAGAGCTAGGGAGACAACTTATTAGTCACTTGCGCGATCACTTCCTGGATAAAGGTCTCGGCTATCGCACGCTCACACGCTCACCCGCTCACCGCAGACAGCTGACCGCTATGCGCCGCTTGGCGGGCAGCGGGTTCGATTCCTGCGCAGCGGCCAAGGACCCCGTTGTCGCTGATTTATGACCAGTGTCACAAATACTTGCCAAATACAAATAAACGTAGGGAAAGAAATAATTATGAGTTACTTTGGTATGGGTCTGTTGATGTTATACTTAAAAATCAAGAAAATTGTTCGTTGGGAATGAGTTTTGCTTTTAGAACGAAATCGCACTAGTTTACCAACTTGATTTTTTGAGGTCACTTTGTACTGGGCTTCCCACTCTCTGCGGTCCGTGCTCATAGCTTCTAAACGGTTCACGATATTGAAATGCAGTTTTTGCTCAACAATGCGGACTCGTGAGGCAAGTAATATACCGTGTAGACATAATAGTTTAGTTTTTGGGAAATTTAATCATTTTTGATTTCTTAAATAGAACTGCATGTTTCTCACTAGCAGTGGATATATAATAAAAATGAATTAAATTATATAACATTTGTTAATGCTTTAATGGTAATTTTAGTAAAAAATGTACTTTATGATGGGTCGTTTGAAATTAAATGCACAATATTTTCTTTAGTAGTAGCCTTCGGGGAGGATGGCCTTCACGGCCAATGCTGTTGTGATGAGAGGGGTGGCGATCATTGATAGAAGCGTAAAATAGCAATCCATTCCAGTTTTGACGCCAAGGACATAAACTCAAACATCAATATAAACGATCAGAATGAATTTTTTTCATTTATTCACAGATTCGAACTTTTCCTCTTCTCAATGAAATCATCAGCATTGATTGTAGCTCCATAAAGCACAGCAGGTAGTTTTCAGTCTTTGCTCACATGATTGCAGATTTGAGTTGCTGTTGTTGAGGGAACATACTAGAACATAGATGTGAGTAATTTATGTACTTTTTTCTATTGTTATTTACATTTTATTTTATTTCTATCAATTTAGTTTGATTAAGTCCAGATAATCAAAGTTGTTTCTTTTCAACGGTATTTCGAAGTTTGTTTTATTTTATTTTTTTGTATACTCTTGCACTAAGTGAGAAGTTGAGCACAAGTAAATAATAATACAGAAGATTGTTGTCTACCTGTGATCTGATCAATTATCTCGAGATATTATAACGAAATTTTCAATCCTTCCCTTGTATACAAAATGTTTTAAAAAGTCAGCAGCCAAAGAGGTTTGATTTTTGTTAATTTTTAAAATCAACTTCATTATTATCTACTTCACGCTACCAAATTTTGTTCTTTCAACGTTCTTTTCAATAATGGATGCTTTGGAACCTCGATCAGAGGAAAAAATGTTCAATTCTGATAAATTTCGCAAATTGATCGTTAATATTGACTTTGTTCCTCTATCCTTCGTGTCAAAATCATGAAATTCTGCATTACTCTATTCCTCAGTGCCACAGCTCTCCCCGAAAGTCTTGGCGCCGTGATGCTCACCTTCCCGAAATACTTTCTGTTATGAGAATTAAAATTAAATAAAGAATATTTCCTTTAGTACCCGCCTTTGTGCAAGATGGCCTAGCGCTGAGACTATAATGGGGGGAGACCACCATAATAACCGTTGACTGTTGTTATGGGGAAATGGTTAAAAATATTGTTCGTTTAATTTTAAACCTCATCTCAGAAAGTATAATTTTTTACGTAAATTACTAGCAAAACATTAACAAATAATACATTGTGTTCACATTCGAGTTCGAGTCATTGTTTGGTATA
Source organism: Gryllus bimaculatus (assembly GCA_017312745.1). Taxonomy (NCBI): domain Eukaryota; kingdom Metazoa; phylum Arthropoda; class Insecta; order Orthoptera; family Gryllidae; genus Gryllus; species Gryllus bimaculatus. Next base: position 1,694,061 of record BOPP01000075.1, read on the forward strand.
AAAAATTAATCAACAAACATAACAAAAGGAAACATTTTTATAGTTCAGAGCTAAAACAAATAAACCACTTAAGTCATTCAATGTTTCATATTTCTGTTTCCCAACATCGATGACCTCTTCTTTTCCTTGTACCTCAGGTTCCTGAGAATACTGTTCACAATTCTTATAACATAGCAATCCGTCAAATACTTCTTCTACGACTGTGCATTATATTTCTTTTTCCATCCATGAGTGTGCTTACAAAACGCCCCAAGAATGTGGAAGGACCACAAAAATCCACTGATCACGTTACGAACGCGCACGCGTATATTTCGCCGAAAAGAGAGGAGCAGAGGGTCTTGCAGAGCGAGACTCGCGAATGTGAACGCGGCGTGCGATAGAATCGTGGGAAAAGAACGTGGACGTCGGAAATACAGCGCGGCTTCTTTCGGAGGGGCCGCGCACCGTTCAACGACCCAGCGTGACATGAAATGAACGACGCAGTTATCAAGCTGGACGAAGACAGAACCGTAGAACCAACATGGCCGATGGCACGAAGTAAAAAAGTCAACTACGTTCTCATATTCTTCGTCAGGACTTTTTTTTTCCTCGGTATTACTTTATATGGGACTTCCAGTAATGAATGTTTCATTACCAAGTGTAATTTGCCATTAAGATTAGATGACAATACTTTGAAAATATTTTTTTAGAATCATGACGATATTTGTAATAATTATGAGAAAGTGAGCTGTTGCCTTCTGACATTAAACCTACAAAATATCTATGATAGTGATCTTAAATGTCATGTTATTTAACTATTGCATGGAATAAATATGTATGTAGTTAATAAACGTCGTGGAATACTGTACTACTGAGTGCAATTTATTTTCTTTAGCTAATTAAGGTACTCTTTCTTTCAAATGAGAAAGTTATTAAACTAAACTTCGTTTGAGTGGTAGTATTGGTTCTTAGTATATATACTTTCAGAGAAAAATATTGTCAATAAGCATCAAAATTCAAACATGTTATCTTAATTATTGCCTTCTCAATACTATTTAAAAAATATGAAGTAAATCTGACACTCTGTACGAACGCAGAAAATAACCCTTAAGTCAAGGCTACAGTATCCTGGCAGACAATTTTCATCATATATCATTAAAGGTAGGGTAATATCGTAATTATTAAATCATATATGAGCTACAAACAGTAGTGCATGTAAATGAGAAAATATAATTTTAATTGCAGCAGCACTGAAGTCAAGAAATCTCTGTAAATGACAGATCTCAAAGTTAAAGGAGCAATTGAGGAGATACGTATTTCGTAGTCATTCATCGAAGACCAGATTTTTTTTAAGGTATTTGGAAGTATGATAATATTCCTTCAGTAATAAAATATGGCAAGATTTCAAGTTTAGAAACCTGCATAAAAGAATGCGGATCTTATGCGAACAAGCTTTGGCGATCTTGTTCATACCACATATACCCCACAGACAAAACCCCACAACCCTGACATGTACTCTTATAACGCAAGTCTACCTATTCACCATATTCTTTTATGATTACTGGAACGACAGCCGAGAGACTAATTTATAATTATATGTGGGAATTAATTCGGACCATAAGGTCTCCACCAGACGACCTATGCTCATCTGCTCTTCTGCGTTCATAAATATAAATTCTCCGTAATGAACAGAATCCTGCATTCCTCATAACTATTCTGCATCAGGTGGCAAATGTCACTTTCGCTCCCGACATTTCGGCCTTGAGAGGCTCTCACGTGCAGCAACCTGCGCGAAGTCGCCCGACCACTTTCTAGCGCGCCGTTCTCGTCCCAAAACAAACCTCTGTCGATGCGGGGGCGCCTGGGCGATGGCCCGGGGCGGGGCGGGAGAGGGGGCGTCTGGAGGCCAACCAAGCACTCACGCGGGACCGTCGCCATTCGCGCCCCGCGCCTCGCCTGTCCAAAGGGGGACGCGGCCCGCGGCGCGCGCCGGCGTCTTCCGGTTCGGCGCCCGCCCCCCCCGCCCCGGCCCCGCACCCTCCCTGCCAACCAGCGCGCACTGGGCCCGAACGCACCCACAGCAAGCACAACGAGCAAAAATAGCACCGGTGCTCAACAACAAGGACAACTTTAATTAGCTGATAGATCACACAGGCACACAAAATTTTAAAAAAAGGTAGTCAGACCCAAAGACATGACACATGTTTCTACATGTAGGTCGACGCGCTGAGTCCGAGTATGAAGCCTGAATTGCGCCACCATCCTTCAGTTTTTCAATCGCGTACAATGTCGTAAATTGTAAATTTCACTGTAGTGTTTTACGATTTACAAAAATAAGGTTGTTGGTTGATAACGGCTGAAAATAAGTAATATTTGAAATGATATGCGAAAAAAATGTTTTTATTGCAAAACATAACTTGTGACTGTTGAAATATATTAACCACAACAAATCTCGTTTATTATAGCTTGCCAATGGATCGACAGTTTACAGCTCCTAAAATTGATGAAATGCGTGCTAGTTGTAATGAAAATATGACTATATCAACCAATGTTCCTGCAGGAGCGATTCCTGTTGAGAGGGGTTGATAAACTGTCCATCCTTTATTCCTTGTGCCTCGGGCTGTCGTTCGCACCCACTGTGCCTGGCGGCGCCGACTCCCGCTCGCTGATGCGTGTGGGAAAGAAGGAAGACGGATAAACAGCCCACAAATATTGACGTATCACACAGGCGGCATGACGCGGGGCGACCGGTCGTTCCCTGGCACGCTCTCGACGGCGCCTCTCCTTCCCCCTCCCCTCCCCCTCCCTCGTCACCCCCGCCCCCTTCCTCCTGGCAGGGCCCCGGACGGCGTGCACAGTGTAGCGTATGTGTCCCTTCCCCGGGCTGTGTGTTTTACGCCGGGTTATGATGTTTGCCTAACGGTGGGCGTCTTCGGCGGAAAAAAAAGTAGCCGTCCGAGACGACTGTGACGTTACCGTGACGTGCGCGGGGGGAAGAGATTGAGGGAAAGAGGACGGAGGCTGGATTGGTGAGAATGGATTTGGAGGGGGCAGTTGAGAATGCGAAAGAGAGAAAAATATTGGGTAATAAAGAAGGGATAAATGAAGGTAAAGAGGAGAGATGTGGGAACAACATATCGGAATGCTGTTCAAAGCGAGAGCAAGGTTACAGTACAAAGGAGAACATACAGTTTAAGGAACAGAATTGAGGATAAAGTGACGCGAATGAAAGAGAAAGAAAGCAACTTTATTACAAAATACGTATAAGCGTTAAAAAGATACTTTTTGAAATAAAAATTGGAAAGAATAGTAATGTAACTGCCACAATCTCGTTATAAATATAAAATGGTATTAATTTGGTAAACAGCATTAAATACATTCTTTTTTTCAGTGGTGCTCACTACCATTGCTTATTCTTAGGACGGAAGCAACGTAATATGTAGAAAATTGGCTGTCCAGTAGACGCAACGCCTTACCACAGATGTCAATGTTTGGGGCTCCATACAAGCGAAATGCCGACGTTTCGGCCGTCTTACTGGAACCTTTTTCAGAGCGAAATTCTTGAGCAATTGCGTAATTCGCCTCGAGAAAATGTCCCGGCTTTTATTGACTCCGTCCGCGGAAGCTCACGACAAGAGGTTTCTGAAAAATAGTAAAATAGTTATATGTACTTACTTTCATAAATTTGGATTTCCTCTTGATAACCAAAATTGCATGCACGTGAGACTTCACTATGGACGCGATGCCTTCATTTCTAAGTTGGAGAATGCCAAAAAAAAAAATCTCAACAATAATAGACTTTACTGTGGTGATAGATGAAGGAAGAGAAATTTACGGTATATTAGTGCAGCTACAAAAATATAATAAATAAAGTTTTTTTTCAATTAAAAAAGGAAAAAGGGGAAAAAATTGCTGGTGCCTTGCAGTCACCTCCAAACACAACTGTTTCGTGTTTACGCGACAGATTCTGCGTCGTGTCATTCTGCCCTGCCCGCTCTCTCAGAGCAGCCCTCGGGCCCAATCGCCGGCCCTCTTAGGCGGCCTCTGAGGGCGGGCTGGCGCCGAAGCGGCGCGGCGCCCTTGGGCCGATCGACAGCAGACGCCCTTCGCCGTCGCAGAAGCGCGGCGCTTCCCAACAGGCGGCCCTTATCAGGGCAGGGGGGGGGGGTCGCGGCCGCGAAGCTGGCGGACTCCTCGCAGGAACAGGCCCCGGGGAGGAGGGAAAACGTTAGGCAGCAGGAGGCTTGTTTGTATTGCCTTTCCAAACAACAACTCATCTCTCATCATCAAGAGTCGCCGATGATCTGATCGGTTACTTTAAATCGTGTGTTCCGTGTTCGTAGATTTATTATAAAGAAATTAAATAATAAAACCAGTTATGGAAAATACTCTTTTATATAGAAAAATATGTTAAAATCGAAATTTTTCATTTCAGTGTATTTCCTATTCAATAATGTAACCTTCAGCCGAGACATTAAAAGTATTTGAAGACAAACGCCACAAATCAATCAAAATATGTTAAAGTTTCTCAGGTAGGCTTTTTACGTTTGTACTTGATATATGCCCAAGTAAAACTTGTTAAAAATCTAACTGCATATAACAATTTTTTATCTATACATTTCTTCCGCGTTCCTGAATGCATTTTAAATGTTATACGAGTATACTGAACTATGTTTTATTTTGAATTATGCTAGTGTTACAATACCTTCGTAATCATCGAAAATTTCGCCCTGGCACGCAGGGTACTGATGTATTGCAGGATTTATCTTTTCACCCTCTAACATGTTTAATGAAATCTGCAAAAAGAAATTCAGTAGATGACTTTACGTTTATATACCAAAAGTATTTTTTCAAAACACAACTTTATTCACTGTTGACATTAAGGATGGCAAAAACATCTATGTTTTTGAAACGACCAAATATATCGACGTTTTGGCTCGGTTGTTTTTGTTTTTTTTTCACCGATAATTTTTTTTTCAGAAACATTGATGCTTACAAAAACAATTCTCATGTTATAAATAAAATTTCCAGTATAAACGTATTTGTGAATTGCTGAAAACCATCAGCTACTGACATCTATCACTATGGTTGATGCTCAGACGGCAAGAAACACACTATTCGCAACGTTTTTCCAGAGTTACCATTTTTGGGGACTTAATTTGGATGTTAATTACTTGTATATGTAATTTATTTTTGAGGGAGGTGAGGGAGAGATTTCTTAATGGTTAATACTGGGGTGTTGTTCAGGATGTCTCACTTCATTACAATTTTAACAAAATACCTATTATGTTTCATTCGAAGAGTAAACGATAGACGCAATTGGAACTGGTTCAATATCTGAGCAGACATTGGTGACAGAGTGGTTTAACGCTGAATATACTTAAAACTAATATGAAAGTATTATTTATCACTATATATCCAGAACATTTTAATTCATTGATATTAGAATGAAAGCGAATAAATAGAAAAATATATATTCGCGTTGTCCTTGACTTTTTGTTTTCCTCTTTACGTTCGATAAGTATTATTTTTAACTTATTATTGATGCATGACCAAATAATAGAATATAACTCGTCAAATACTATAATTAAAGTGGAATCAGGCAGGGAGATAGCACCTGCTTTATTATATTTTAAAGATCGATGTTTCTTGTCGATAACTTCATCGACATCGAAAACATCTTGGTGATATACGTGATATCCATATATACGTGTGTCGATGTTTGCGTAAAATTTGCCATCACTAGTTAGCAGTGGGCAGTCAATCCAATGTGCACGGCAGGTTCCGAGATGGCGCCACCGTGGCCGAGGAGGAGGGTGGAGCGTGGGAAGGGGTGGCAGGCAGGGGTGGGGGTCGCCATCGGGGTGGATGTCGCGTCGCACGCGGGCCGAGACGCCTCCATCCGTCCCGAAAGCCCGCGCCCGCGCCCGCGCCCGCCAGCCAAACAACGGATTCCTTGTGCAGATCCACACAGTTTATCAGGGCGGCGGGAAATTTAAGGTTGCTTTTAAGCCGGCTGTTGGTAAAATTGATGTCGTTACTCTTCGGGCGGTGGTGCCGCGAGTGGTAGCCCTGCTCGTGCTTTATTATCTGGCGTGCGCCTGCGCGGGAGCTTCCCAGCCACCGCTTGGGGCTCTTCAGTCTTCGCTGCAGCCTCCGCCACCGTCTCCTCTTCCACCCCCGCCTCGGCCTCCACCTTTGCCTCTGTCTCCGCCACCAACTCACCCACCGTTACCGCCACCGCCGCGGACTCTCCATGTCTCCGTCTCTCAATGTCCGTCACGGTCATTTGTGTCTTCGTCTCTCGGTCTCACGGTCTTCGGTGTCTTCATGTCTCCGTGTTTCCCTATCTTCGCGTCTCCGTCTCTCCGCGTCTCCATCTCTTCGTCTTTCCGTCTCTCCTCTCTGTCTTTCCGTTTCTCCGTCTTCCTATCTTTCCATGTCTCTGCCTCCACCTCCGATTCCGCCAGTACCATCTCCGCCTTCGCCTGCCCCGTCGCCTCCAGTTCTGCTTTCGCCTTCAGTCTCGTTCTCCCTAATATTGGCTGTCCTATCACTGCCCCTCCTCTACCTTCTTCCCCGTCCCTGCGCCCATCTCTTTCGTCCCCACCCCTCCATCTGCCCCTGCTTCACCCCTGCTGCCCTACCCACTTCTCCGCCTTCGCTATTGTATCCTTCATGTTTTCCGCTGCCGCTTGTTTCTTCATCTGCATTTTGTCATCGCCATCATGCCCACGTTGCACTCCTTTACATCCGTGTCGCCTTTTCAATCATATTTGTTAATATATTGATAATCATCTGCAAGTTAGCTCACTGATTTGCTGTAAAATTATGCTGTACCAAATTCGTACGTGGAACATTTGAAGGCTGGTGATTTGCTAGGGGTAAATCGCAAAATTATTGCTCGTTGTCACTATTGCTATTATTTGTCTTCACAATCAATATTATACATATTTTACAAGGAAAAAAATATAAAAAAACAGTGAATGTATTTTGTGGTATAATTTAGTAAACGTCCAAAGAGAAGGCAATTGGTATTAATTCGTGGAATTTATTTTCTTAATATTCTTTTTTCTGCAAATAATTTTTAATGTGGTTGCGTATGCTTTCGAATCTTCTGGAATAGTTTCCAAACGCTCGGGTTTGTACGAAAACATACTGAATACACAAATACAATAAGAAAATAATTAACAGAGTCATCTTCATCTTAATTTATTTCAAAACACGGTTTTGAATCATAGTTTTTCTTGCTTACCTATTACTTTACCTTTCCTTTGCAGAGTAGATGCGACACTGTAGAGTAGATGCGACATAGATATTTATGTTTTCAAAAGATCGACGTCACTAAAAATACATCGTTGTTTTAAACAGTTATGATAGTTTTAAAAAATGGTTTTAGGTGCTTGATGATTTTGTGAATGAAAAAACCTTTAACAACAATTTTTAAAAATTAAAAATGAAATAATAACTGATGATACCTCTGGAAGTTCATATGTTCCTATGCTGACACATGTTTCACAACGCTCGTAATGTGGGAAGGGAGATTTAGGGTATCTCCTACCCGCGTCTACGGAGAACTTTGGGAGCTATGACTTCTTGAAATGACCCAGTCGATTAGAATTTCAGACTGTTTTGTTAATTGGTTTTATTATTTCAGTTTTTTACTCATTTAAATCTTATTTATAAATTAATAAATACGGCCGCTGTCGGATTCTCCCCAGAGCGAACGTAAATACACACGTAAAGGTTATAAAACAACTTTAAAAAATATCCATGTGTAAAGAATTTCATGAAATTATGGGATGTCAGCGTAGATGTTACAAAAATACTTTTAAAAACATAGAAAAATGTCATGACATTAAAAATATCATGACATTAAAAAATTTCATGATATTGAGATGATGTAAATGCCAAAGTAGTTCAGAAATCAATTTTAAATTCATCGTAGTTTAAAAAACGCACGTTTTTGGGTTATGTAAATTCTGACGTAGAGGTTACATAAATTTACTTTTAAAAAATCCCATGATATTAGGGGGAGTGTGTAAAATCCAACTTAGAAGTTACCAAATCAGGTTACACAATCTTTTTTTTTTAATATTTTAAAAAATCTATAATTTTTGGGCGATGTAAATGCCAACGTAGAGATTACAAAAGTACTTTCACAAACGTCGATGATTAGAAAAATCCATGATTTTGGGTCGATGTGTTACTAACACCGATGCCTTAATGTTGAACATCTACGTTTTGAAACATGCACGTGTTTGTGGTCGATCCACGCCGTGAAGGAGCCTTCGCAGGCGGAGCGCGTGCACGCTCCGTGGGCGCGAGAGGCGTCGTGGCGCGTGGCGCGGCTGCAGCTGCGGCGCTGGGCTGACCCACGGGGCGTCGCCGGCTCATTGACGGCGCGACCTCCCAGGAGTGCCGATACCTCATCGATCGAAATAGATCTCGACTCGCAGGCGGCGGCGGCGGCGACGGCGGGCGGGGCCGAGAGACACCGCTGCCAGCACCTACGGACCACTCCCGACATCCAGAGAGTAATGCAAGCTGAACGCCCGCTGCCTTTAATGTCCTCTTACTCGACAGCCCCGCCAGGACTGCGGGAAGGATTGATTTGTGATTCCGGGAGCGTCAACTGCTTTAGTCACTAGCTGCTTGCGTCAAGTGCGGGGGGCGGCTGACACGTGAGATCCGTCACCGACCTTCACGTCGTTCCCTCTCCGGGTCTTTCCTCGGTGAGGCACCGCCCCAGCCGGGACAAACTCTAAGCTTTAGGCTGGTGGCAATGTAGTGCATGTTCATGTACGTGTGTAAGTAAAGGGAGAGGATAAGACAAGAATGATGAAGGAAATATTGCGCCCGGTCCATGACTCGTTTCTTGAACTACTGATTCGGCATTCGCTTGTAACCTCGGAAAACTACTGATCGGAGCAGGCGGCTGTTTCAATACTCATCCAGACAGCGGCAGAATTAGACTCGCTACTTACGGATTCAAACCCTACGATCTCCCAGTCAGAGACGTTGCAGTGGCATCAGTTGTTGGCAGTCGATATACAACAGTAGAAGAAAGTATGAGCATTATAGAAGGTTTAGTGTTAATGTTAGTATTGGTATTGGGTAGACTGATAGTACTCAAAACCATTGGAACTCTCTTACCAACGAATTAAAATGGAGGAAATGACGGCCGAAAAGAATACTCCTCTCAATCTACAACTCCACTACACGTTAATCTAAGAGGACGCCTGTGGTAGATAGAGAGTGGGAGAGTAATTGCGAGTTCAATAAAGAAGTACAATGAAAGAGGATTATAATAGCGAAAGGAATTCAAAACATTTCTTTAATTTTTAAAACCGGCACAGATATATTTCATGGGGGTCTCGGGAAGCGAGAATAAAAGTTATCAGTTTTTCATTTTGTTAAAGTTATTATTTTTGCAAAGAATAAATAAGTGCATCCTGGAAATTCTACTTTGTGCATTCGTTTTGTGTATTCCATTAATTCAGATGAGTTTTCTTTCATCGATTACATTGTGGCGTTTTTCCGAAAATACTTTATTTTTCATTTTGTTGAATACTGTTGCGTGAAAGTGTCTTGTTTATAGTTTTCATTTGAGTTTACTATATGATGTATACATTTCGAAATAAACATTTGGGTATTAGAATAATGAACAAAGTGTTTATTATTGTACAGCATTTAACCATTTTCGGGAAATTATTACAATAACATTATCTCAGAGATCTTCATCTGAATTATTCCAACACATTTTCAAAGAAGACATTTTTCAATAAGAAAAAAGGATGGTTTTTCAAAAGAACCCAAAACAAAATTAGACAATCTGCAGTTAAATGTTACATTTTTTCTTTTATAGATCAAACCGAATAAATAAGTGTATGAAACAGCATTTAGAGAATGTTTTCCTTTCAGTGGTTATTTCTAACTCCATATTAAATATTCATTATGTTTTATTTTATAATATTCCTTCAAATTCTATGATTTTAAGCGTCTGCTACACATGTTGGGAAACTTAAATTAATTGCGCCATGAACTCTGAAAATGGCCTGACAAACCTGCCTACTCACATACTCCTCATTGAATAGTTCATAAGCTGTTATGAAATGGTCTTAATAAATTTGAGGTAATTGAGACGGTAGAAAATTTTCATCAGAAGCATCTTAGGGACTGATTCTAAGCTTGGAGAAGCTGCCATTACTTCTCACCGACAAAGAACCTGTACAACGAAAACGAACGTAGATTAGCCCATACCTTCCACATCTGCTACAGTCGGTTGTCATAAAATTTTCCGACGAGGTCGTTAGAGAGGGGTGTCTTGCGCTGGGCACAGAGACGAACCGCTGGGCAGTGCACGCCTGCCTCTTACTGTCCCCGCGCGCTCTAGTTTATGATGAACGCCCATCCAGCGATCTTCATTCCAGCTTTCTCACACTTCCGCATGTGTGTGTGTACCACTTCAAGCAGACCCCTGTTTGCAGGTACTGAACACAAAGTCGTGATTTTGTTCGTTCAATTTTGCTTTCATTTTGGTATTGTTAAAGCAGGTTTAATAACGTCGAACCTAAGTCTAAACCATCACGTCATTTTTAACATCAAAAAGTTTTAATTTTAGTTTTCTTATTAACTTAAAAAATAAAAAGATGAATATGTGATCTTTTGTTTTGAACCTCTACGTTGTTCTAATCGTCTCTCATTTGACGCAACGTGTTTTGATGAAACGATCAAAATACTTGTGAGCTAGGTGAGGATTTACAGTTTAATTTCGAACGACAGAAAATGTATTTTTATTTTCTAGTTAACATACCACGAGACAGAGATGGCTCTCCACTCAGCCAGTCGCAAGGCTCTGAAAATGAGACTGGTGAGATGATGGGAAAAGGAGAAGTTGCGTAGAGATTATTCGTCTGAAAATTTGAAGGGAAAGCGAACATCATGAAACAGCTAAGTCGTGCTACGAACTCAATTCCAAAATCACACCTACACAGTCGACAAAACTGCAGAGTAGTTTAGCACAAGCAAATTTCATGCACTTGCCTGGTATGGAACTTTGCGCAATCTTTGAGTCTCCGGTCCTGCCTGGCTTTAATGTGTAACGCTTGCTTCTAGGGGTTAAAAATAACAAACAAATCAGGGTTTTTGTCTGAATGCTCAATAGGATGAACTGAACCCAATACTTTTGATGATATATTTTCTTTTATTTATGAGGTTACAGATACTTCGTATTAGCCAATAATGGAAAGCTGTTACATACCTCTTTCTCATCTTCGGATGATATTTTTTACTTTTCTTCCCTAAGCCTAGTATAAATATTGGAATGACTTCCACAACACGCCTAAAACTTTCTGTCGCAAGTTTAAAGTTCTTTTCGCACACACGTCAGTATTAAGACCTATTAATGTTCTACGAAATATGGTAAATATTTGTGTGAGTGGCGAGGAAATTCACACAATTTTCAACCTAAAAAACCGAGATATGTGTGTATGGACGAATGGATGTCTATCTGACAAGCAGATGGATGTGAATGTCTCGTACATGTATCACGCAGAACTGTCAAATTAGAATCTTTTGACCCCAACATAGTAAAATGCATCGCAAGTCAGATCTAGTTGCGCATTTTTGCAGATCATAAGTTATTGCATTTTGAGGTAACTTTTCACAAAGCCAATGTGCCATTTTCAATTTTTCTACAAAATCTTCGCAATTGTATTCTTTAATTGTTTGCTGGAAAAGAAAAAAAGTGCATTTATTAAACTGATGTAGTGTCAATTTTCGTTAAAACGTATGAAATTTTGCAAACTATATGTCATGGGCACCCAATAATATATTAATTTTGTATTGGACTAAAAATTGGAATAAAATAAAATATTTCACACGACGAAAAAGACGCTGTTTTTACTTAACAAATATCGTCAATGAATTTATAGAACAGAATAGTATTAGCTTTGAAGACGAAAGGGAACAATGCTGCTTGAAATCAAGCAAATGTTTAAGCGACGAAAGCACTAGGTCACATGGAAAAAAAAATAAAGCAGATGATAGTATGTTGTAGGTATAACGAGTTGCGTCCTATAATAAACCATCAATAATTAACAATGAGTTTTAAAATTGAAACTGAAAATTCCAAATTCGAGCTTGGGGTAGGGCTGACTGTCTTGTCGCTACATCAATACAACCAAACTAAATTAACACTTGCACATTTTCCTAATTATTTTACACAGAATTCCAAATTCCTCTCGTCAATATCGTCAGCGGGATTTGGGCTACCTCACGAAGCACGAAACAGCCAAGCCGCAGAAGAGCGCCATCACCGGAAATCGACCACCGCACACGCGACGGGAACATCTCCCAGCGCCCAGAGAGAGACCCGCCGCACAGTCCTCCTCGAACTGCTCACGAGACAAAAAAAAATATCTGAGCCATAATCGTAAAAGGCACAAAGGAAGGGCGAAATCTAAGAGGGCGGGCGCTGAAAGCAGAGGAGAAAGAGAGACGGAGAGAGAGGAGAGTGGTGCGGCGAAGGCTTCGATGCAATTAGGCGACCGGAGGGCCCCGAAGCGTCCACTTCTCCGCGGGGCATCCGCCCGGGAGGCCCAGGCACAGCGCGTCGCCAGCGCCACCTGCAGACAAGCCCGTCAACGTCACACACAGTGGGGAGAGTCGCTGTTGGTCTTGTCGTTGACAATTGAAGGGCGCTCTCACTCCCTACATCTCACAACAATGATCAATTAAAGGGCTCGGTAGAACAAGGGGTACCGAATATTTTTTTCTGAAATTGAATTATTTGCATTAAATACTTTATATATTATTCTTTTAGACTAATATGTTATATAAATCCTGTATGAACATTAATGCATGTGTACTGTGTTTAAAATATTAAAAATGCACTGACTTATAATACGAAAGTTCTTGTAAAACCCTCAATGTCTCATGACTTGGTCAATGTGTGATAGTCATTTGTTCTACTGAGCCCTTTAATTGATAATTGTTGGTAATAGGGAAGAAATGTGATCACTGTTGATGGCAACAGACCTTTGTTGTTTCTGTTGTGACTATTGCTAGAGATTTGGAAACAAGTCAATTAGACCACACCAATGTAGAATGAATTGTTTGTAATTAACTCCTTTGGCACTTATAGGCAACACTGCCAACAGATTGGAACTTCCATATTTGAAATAGTGACGAACACAAGAATGTCTTCAATAATTTTGATCCTTTACTTTTGTCTTGTCCTCCAAAAAGCGGATCTGATACGGGCGGAACTTGACAAACAATTTAATTATGCGAGTATTTAGTCAGAGTTGTTTTACATGCCACGAGGATGACGCGATTCTTTGACGAATTTTTTCTCTTCGCAAATCCGCTACCCCTGGCCAAGAGTTCCATGAGCTCGGGTTTTGGGAGCCTGTGTGCCCATTCTTGGGTCGTTTTTATTGGGAAGACATTCGAAAAATTTCTTTGTCTCGCGTGTGTGACAAAAATTTCTGTGTGTCACATCAGTGACGTCACATCAGTGACATCATAAACGCGATGTGCATTCACACCGTTTGAACCGAAATTTTATTATTTCCGGAAAAATTAATTATTTTTGAAAGCATGAAATAGAAGTTAGTATGTAACCTTTGACACGATTCACAACTTGATTTGTTTAATTCATTTTATAAAATTCTTGAAATTTCTTTGTGTACCGTAACCAAGAAGATAAACATTTACTTACCGAAAATTGTCATGTGGGAACAAAACAAATGAAATAAGTGGCATTCTCTCGCAATATTATTCACAAAATTGGCAATGGCTGTATGTAATTGTATGTAAAATGGGATACAAAAGATGATAATGACAAGGCAAGTAAGTCATGGTATGAAATGTTTAGTGAAACGCAGTCCCAGGTATCTGACAATCTACTATTAAACCAGGAGTTTGAACCTCCAATTACAAAAAATAATTATTAATGAAATTACTAAAACATATTTCTTTAAGATGTATAAGTATTGAGCAATATTTTACGTGTTGTATGGTGCAATTAATGAAAATATCTGAATTAAAAATATACCAACACTTTCCTTTTTGCACACTCTTACATCCCCCACTAATTAACTACGTCATTCAGCCTAAGACTGTTAATTGAAATCAAGTTCTTGACGTTCATATAGTATTAATATTGCTTGAGAATATCACGCATGTTCGGATTGTGGCAGATTTGTCACGCAGTAACTGAAGAAAGACGAGTAGTGTATTATTAGAAGCATTAAACTCTTGATAGCGTTTTTGGACTCCAGTTCTATCAAATAGATACAAAAATACACCAGATATGCAACACATACAACATTCAATTCTTATTTACTACATGAATGGACAAGAACACAAAAATACTGTTATTATATTAGCATCCTTTACCAAGACTTCGAAACGCGCAAATCTACACTCTGTGATGTTTGGAAGAATTTTCTCCAAGTCCCGCCGCCCGTGGGAACCAAATGCACCGAAGCCTTGATCTACTGGGGGCACGGGCTTTGTCTTAAGGAGGCGCTATCCGCCCTCGCGTCTCGGCCGCGCCCGCGCCATCGCCGCGCCGCGCCGCGCCGCGGGACGACGAAGTCATCTGTTGCGGTTTGTGCCGCCTTCCCCGGGAGGCTGGCGGCGGCGTCTGCTGTTGTCAATAAATCATAATTAGGAGGCTTTGGCTGCTCTGGCTGCAGCCGCCACCGCCACCGCCGCCGCCGCCATCGCTTCCGAAGCGAGAGATGGCCGCTGCCGTCTCCGCGGCTGGCAGTCGCTCCTCTCGCTCCACCGCGCCGCCACTGCCACCCCACCACGCGGTCTCGCCCCGCCCCTTTTCCGACCCACCCGTCCCGTCTCGCACACCATCCGCCCCGGCCCCGCCCCGGCCCTGCCCGCCGGTCGCTTCGCACGCAAGCCCGCGCCCCGCCGCCGCCCCTCCCCGCCCCTCGCCCCGCCTGGCCCCGCCCGCCTGCCCCCCCCTCCCGCCGCCGCCTCAGCAGGCACGCTGCCCGCGTCCACTGGACTCGCAGCCCCACTCGTCTCGGCCCCGCCTCGGCCCGCCCACCCCACCCGCCGGCTCACCCTCTTCGACCCCACCCGCCCCGCCGTCGCACCAATCCGCTGCCGCGTTCCGTACCACCCTGGCCCCGCCGTTCCAGTTGGCTCTCACCGAACTCGGTCTCGCCCCCAACCTCGTAACGCCCCCGTCCCACCCCACCCGCCCGCTTTAACCCGCTCCGACCTCCCCGCCGCCGCCCGCCCTGCCCGCTCCATGACTGCCACCCAATGTCTCGCCGCCCACCCCGCACGCTCGCGCCGCCTCGCGCAGTGACGCAGCTGCTACGAGTATTGGGCTCCGTCGTGGCTGGT
>BOPP01000075.1:1709445-1751287 GCA_017312745.1 Gryllus bimaculatus
TCGCACCTCCGAGGCCATGCCGTCTCCGCGGCCTGGCCAGTCCTCCTCCTTCGCTCCACCCGGCCCCACTCCACTCACCCACCCCATCGCGGCCTCGCCCGCCCCTCTCCGACCCACCCCGTTCCCGTCCCAACACCATCCCGCCCGCCCCGCCCCGCCCCTCCCCGCCTCGCTTCGACACCAACCGCCCCGCCCCGCCCCGCCCCCGCCTCTCCGCCCCGCCTCGCCCGCCCCGCCTCGCACCACGCTGCACCGCTTCACTGACTTCCACCCCCACTCGTCTCGCCCCCGCTCGCCCCGTCCCACCCCACCCCACCTCGCCCCGCTCCACCCCGCTCCGGACACTCCCGTGCCCTTGCCCCGCCTTGTACCCCACCTTGCCCCGCCGCCTCTGACTCCACCCAACTTCGCTCCGCCCCGGCCTCGTCCATTTCCCACCTACCCCGCCCGCTCCGCCCTCTCCGGACCTCCCGCTCTGCCCTCTCCGCCTCGCTTCGCCCAACCGCCCCGCCCGCCCGCTCGCACCACGCTGCCCGCCTCCACTGACTCACCAAACTCGTCTCGCCCGGCCTCGCCAGTCCCACCCCCCCCGCCCCGCTCCACCCCGCTACCGGACCATCCCCGCCCG
The DNA here is from genome assembly GCA_017312745.1 of Gryllus bimaculatus. NCBI lineage: Eukaryota > Metazoa > Arthropoda > Insecta > Orthoptera > Gryllidae > Gryllus > Gryllus bimaculatus. Next base: position 1,710,074 of record BOPP01000075.1, read on the forward strand.
CCTCGCACCATCCCGATCCGCGTCGTACCACCCGGCCCCGCCCTCCACCGGCAAACTCGTCTCCGCCCCACCCCGCCACGCCGGCCGCCTCGCGCAGTGACGCAGCTCTACGAGTATTGGGCTCCGTCGGGCTGAGTCCTGCTGCAGCACACTATTTCCATATACTATTAAAAATAGCGATGTGGGCGCTGGTTCAGTTAGCGTCAGGAAACGACCTTACTCTAACAGTAACACTGCACGGGCATTGTCCCAGGATTTTGCGTTCTGGTCTGTGTGGGTTTTCGATTCAGTGTGCATATCTAGGTCAAGATTCAACCGCTGCTCTCTCTGAGGGAGAAATATAATGGCGCGAAGCTATTGACCGATATTTGTCTGTGGTTTCTACAATTGATAACCAGGAATGCAGTAACGGGCCATGGACAGCGCGCGATTTTTGTTCTTTCTCAATCCTTGTACTTTCCTCGTCATCTACACCAAACTCTTCATGGCACTTCATTCCCTTGCACATATCCCGAGAGACCAGTCGTGAACTGGGTCCCGGCAGGAGGGTGACCGCGTTTGGGAGATACCTGAGGAAAAGAAAACCCGGACTTTGGTTGGAACACGGAGATTCCGCGTAGGTTGGGCGCCAATCTCTGGCCATACAGCACAGGGGGGGGGGACTCCGCCACCTCCGAGAGATATAATAAATACAACTACACTCACGGACCAATGGCCATACGCCAGCCGATTGACAATTGATTCACTCCATCTAAAATCAGTCCCGAGATTTTTGTTTTTGTTCTGTGGATTTCTTCTTCACCCTGACCTATTTGCTTTTGTTTTGCTGGTTTTTTCCGAATCGGTATTTGTTTTGTTGCTGGTTTTTTTAACCCCTGTTCCTGAAATGTATTGAAATACGCACACAGTACGCTTGTCTTATCCGACTCTGGTGGGACCAGGCTGCCGAAGGAAATAATCCGTTGAAAATGGAACACACAGGCATGGAATAGTTGCCGCAGTAGTAGCGACTCAGGGTTAGGCGGCGTTACACTCAGAGATTGCTAGTTTATCTCGGACGACGTCTCCAATTATAATAATCCGGATTCGCTTGTCAGACATTGGTGTTTGTGATTTATCATTGTCACTATCCGTTTTAAATGTCTCCTCTATAGTTGAAGTGAAAGCAGTCTTATATATACGGTATTATATATATTTATATATATATATACAACATTATATATATATAATATATTGTGGGGTGTGTGTGGGGGGTAGTTGTGGTGGGGTGGTGTGTTGTTTATCTGTTAAAATTCATCCTAGGACTTTCATTAAGAGTGTCAGAGCCATTTTTGAGCGTCCTGAAAGAGTAGGTTAAAGCGTTAACATTCCTTTTTGTGGGCAGAATGTAATCATATTAGTTGTGCATTGTCGCTTCACTATCTTGAAAGATCAGCGAATGATTGATAATGTCGATTATGCGGTTTTATGTTATTCAATTGAGATGAGAATAAATATGAATGCTATAACAACCTATATTCAACGTCAGGTGAAATAACCTGCCGACTGTCGAACTTTCAGAATTCACATCAGCGTACTTATGGCTCTGCTCAAAGAGTCCTCCAAGTGTTAATACGTAACGGTACATTAGAGCACGAACAAGTTCCAACCTTTGGCCGAGTGTGATATTCATTTTTATCTCTTGTTCTCATTTCCAATCGTTCTTCCGCTAAGCACTGTCCCCATTTGATAATCTCATAACATTTTGTCACATCCTGCATCCATCCATCTGTAGTTCCTCGTTGTCATCTCTTCTCTCTGACGAGTTCTAACATGTTGTCATATGGCATCCACTTCTATTCCTATTCGATGCCAGCTGTTTACTTGTGTCTTCTTTCGCTCCATTATATGTCTATCACTTGTCGCAGGGCTCTGCTTGGCTCCCGGTTCAACGATCATTTACCACCAATTCCTGCACCTGCGATGGGTTCACCAACCCATGTTTCCCTTTGCCGCCATCATTTCGTGGTGTGTTCGTGTTCACATCCACTATTCCATTGCTTTGAAAATCACTCTATCCAACAGCAGTTGCCTTACTTCCAGCCATCTTTCTTCACGCAGCCATCTCCTTATACGTCGATTTATTTTACAGTGTCTTCGACGCTCGTCAGCTGTTCGGGTGTCATCCAATCGAAGGCTATAGCAGGTGATCACAATACCGTATGTTTAAATACGAGGATAGGTCCCGATTATCTGGAACTACTCACTTTGCTTTCGCACAAAATACTCCCTTTATTTTGTCTACCTTGCCACTCCGTTTCTCACCCCACCTCAGTTCATGGACCATTCCCACCTTAATCAACATCCTCAGAAATCCTCTCTCCGGTTATGCACCCATGGGTCCAATCGTATCGTTCAAACGTCTTCAGCCATCTGCAGAAAGCCTCACTTACAATCACCACCGCCGCCGCCGCCGCCGCCACGCATTCAGCATCTCTACCGCCCGCGTCGTCGCCTCTCCGTCTTCCTCTTGTCTCCGCGCCGTCGCCTGCTTTATGGCGGTGACGTTCATCGACGAGGGGGGTTCGCAGGCGACAGAGACTGGCAGGCACATGAACGTGCGCCCGCGTCCCCTCGGCCGGTCGTCTGACGGGGCCTCCTCGCTTTTCGGTCGCTCGGATGGGACTCCATGGGTCACATTCTCTAGCTCCTAGGATTTTTACTCTTAATCAGAGATTCACACAACAAGGTTATATCGACCGTGGGGGTCGTACTATTCTGTACTGCAATAGTTTACAAAAATGTGAGACACATTACTTAACAATTATTTTAATAATAGCATACGGTATTGGATATAGGGTTGGTTTGAACTTCAAAGACATATACGTCCCTTCTTCAACCACATATTTGCCGTAACGTCATGGGAAATGAGGTTAGTAGTTGTAGTTAGTATAGTAATAGTAATATAGTAATTGTTATTTTAAATTTTTTATCATAGTCTCAGAGCAAATGGATGGGGGTCAAACAAAGCACATACGAAAATCGAAGGCTGGGGTCGGGTCGTCCACCGATGCGGTGGCGTCATGCTGGTTGCGGCTTGATTTTCATACCTCCACGTATCCCGTTTGTATCACCATTCAACCTCAATCGTACATCGTAGCATCAATCACACAACAATCTCTTTTCATACCCCTGGAAAAGCAAGTTCAAACCACTTTTTGCAATCTCCTTGGGGCAAAGAAATTTTTTCGCTATGATCCGAAACGAGTTTGCTCATGAGACATCCCCCCACTTACTCTTATCATTTACATGATCCTTTGGGGGTAGAACGCCCAGCGTAATGTCGCTCTATCTTCTCAAAAAGCGTGGCAAATATAATCAACCTATTTCCGCGCTCCGTAAGGCTCCCGGCCCGCCGGTTCGTATGCAGGCGGCGCGCGGCGCGGGCGTCGAATGGCTTGAGGATATTGCCATTTCGCCCTCGCGTGCGCCGATGTGTGCTCGTTCATTACGTTATGGCTTCCGTTGCCCCACCTGGGCCGCCGTCACGGCATACCCGTAACACGCCGGGCGGGAATATCGCGCTTCGAAAGGATGTGGACCATTTCTGTTTATTTCATACGGCCACCACTTTCTCGCTCAAGTTCCCCACCCACGGCCGCCCGGCACACTTCCTCGCCCCGGCTCCCGCCCCCGCTCCCGCCCCCGTCCCGGCTCCCACCACGCCCCGCTCCCGCTTCGCTACCCCGGCCCTCGCACGCCTTCGCACCCCGCCACCCGATCCGACCCCGCTCTCGCCCCCTTTTGCCTCTTTCCTCAGCTCCCGCACCACGTTCCCGGCCCCCCCTGCTCTGCCCCCGACCGTCCACTCACTTCCCACCCCCGATACCGTCCGCCGCCCACCTCCCGCCCTGCTATCCGACCCGCGCAAGCTGCCCGCTCCTGCTCAACGCCTCAATCCAAACCCCCGCTCTCGGCCGTCCCCACTAACTGCTCACTAACGCCTTGCACCGACCTTCTCTGGACACTGCTTCGTGCCCGCCCCGCCGCCCTCTATCTCTGGCATGCGACACGCATCTCCACCTCTTCTCTGCCTCCGTTCCCCGCGTTCCGTCTCTGCCTCCGCTTCCGCACGACTGCGGAAACTAGTCCACCGAACGCGCCTCCCCAGTGTCCGTTCCGTTGCCTTGCCAACTCAACCACCATCTCCACCACCATCACCCAACGCACCACGAGCACTCTATCCCAGCTCTTGCACCACCACTGCCAATGACTTCTTCCCCTCTCGATCATCAGCGCCAACCATCACCATCACTCCCTGCCATACCCCTGCCATACTCCGCCATGTTTCCCCGCTCGTACCTTCATCCGGAACGTCGAGAGCTAACTCCTCCAATAAATGCCATCCACACTTTATCCCAATTTTCATACAATATATACCACCCGTCGTTATTGAAGACTGTTTACAGGTCTACTAACTGCCTCCAGCGTATAGTTGGCCACAACACTTCTTAAAGCTGTTACACTTTTAGTACGCTATCGCCTTGAGTTTCCGCTCATTCTTTTTTCACTCACCCACGATCCTTCATTCCTTGATTTTACTCACCAACGATCAATTTTTCACTTCTCTTCACATCTTCCTCAAACCGAGTGCACTCCACAGCCACTTGCCTCAGTCCCTTCCCCTTGTACCTCCGCCACCAGTGGCGAGGCGTCGAATTAGAACGGGCCTGGTTTCGGTCTTAAGGCTAATGCACTTTGCCGGGCGCACTTTCCAAAACGAAATTCCACCCCTCCCCCACTTCCTCACCGTTAGGCGTTATCAGATTCCCGCTTTAACGTAACCCCTGCTTCTGCGGTTCGGCCTCAAACATTCAGCGTAGACGCAATGCGCGTTTACGGTCCGAATTCCATTAGGGGTGTAAACGGGATATATCTTCTATCCGAGTGGAAAATATGTCTCAAATTTTCGTCGGCTCCCGCGATGCGCTGCTTCTCTCACCCCCCTCCCCGCCGTCTCTCTCTCTCTCTCTCTCTCTCTCTTCTTTCTCTCTCTCTTATACAGTGCTCTGCGCCGGTTGGTTGCCATTAAGCCTGGTCAATGTAATTAGTATGGAACGCCAATAAACACAATAGTTGATTTTAAGGTTAAGTGGTTGCCCCAGCGCTATCTATAGAGCGCGCGGCTGCCCGTGTGGTCTGACGATGTCCAGAAGGCCCTTCCCGCCGGCCTGAGGCTTTGGCTGCGGTCCCTACGTCCCCACTCCACGCCTTCTGCAGCCCTTCCTTCTGCTGCTACCTTAACTACTGACACTCCCTTGCGCTGGACTAAAACGTTTCTACTCTATTTTTTCGACTTTGATTTTTAAGGCGAAGAGTGCAGAATTAAATGGAACAAAATTGTATTTTATTTGTTTCCACTAGACAAGAATAGTTATATACTGACTCACATTGCAACCCTTGCATATCAGTCCTTCGTGGACACTCGACTCATCTATAAAACATGGCAAACAATTCCGAAGTACCTCCAGGTTATTTCGGGACATTTTTATGCGTATTTATATCAAACTCTTCGCCTCTTTCCCTTCGCCGTTATCTGCAGCCACCGTATTGCTACCTTATTTTATTTGTGGCCAATAGGTTTCATTATTTTCCCCTAAATCGCGTCCTAAGTATAGTAATATTCTACAATACTTCTGTACAGAATTCTCGCCCATTTCCTTCCTCGTAATGCTGATAGGTTTCTTGTTCTCGTTCCTCTTTTCCTCTAGCGTTCTACTCAGTTCACTCTTTTTCTCGTATCGTCTGACCTCTCGTTAAACTTCCGTTTTCTCCGGTTCTTCAAAAACAGAGTGTTTCATCTGGGATCGCCACCCAGCGCCCAACGTTCACAAAGAATGAGAGAACTATTTTGAAACAAATTTGTGGTTATAGAGTATCATGTTATTTGTCTAGATTAACATATGTTATCCCGGTTGCCATGAAAAGAAGCAAAATAATAGATTGCCAGGGATTTATTTTGAACTTAAATATCCTCCACTCAATTTTTTTTATATGTATCAAAAAATTATTTATCTACACTTTAAGGCTATTCACTCTCGTTTTGTTTGCTTTGGTCGTTGCACCTCATTCACGACAGAAATAAGTACTTTCTTTCTTTCTCTGAAAACGTCAGATGATATTCTTCAATGAGTCAGACGTCTACTTTTGCATTGTCTTTTTCTGTATGCGTCCTTGACACTGATCTCGCATTCAAGGTACAATTCTCAATTAAGTTAATAGAGGGTTTTTCTCCACTCATCCAAGAAAAGCGTAGGTCGTTTTGCTTTTTTTCTTCATGCCTGATTCTAGCTTAAGGAATGCATTTACTTACGAGAATGACTCTCAACTATATTAACATGATCCCATACCCTATCGTGTCTTTCTTTGGCGTTAGACGACGTTGGATTGGTTTGGTTCTTACTTCTTGCGACAATTTATTTTGTTATCGTATTGGTTTGCTTTTTTTTCTGAGAATGTAAATCCCCTTTCAGCATTTCTTCATGGTAATGTCTTCCTCAAAGATTCATGCATTATGCTAATTGACATTATTTTCACAGTATTCTACTTTATTTTTCTGGCAATCATTATCGTCCTATCTTCGCTTAATTATCACGTCCCTCTATAGCTCTTCGTATATTACGTGATTCTCCATCTCTCTTCTCACCACTACCTCATCGTTTAATTTGCCATTTCTTCCCAAATCCTTCATACCGTCCATTTCTAATGTTTCACTGCGTCCCCACATGCTCCAATTCTATTGTTCATTCATTCATTCGTTCTGTTATTGTCTCGATTTTTTTTGGTTACCTACGAGTGGCATCAACCTGCAACCAACCATAATCTATTGGCATTGCCTTCCTCTTAGAAGTGATAATGGTTGCCACTTCATTTCAATGCAATTAATAGCGCTTGTGGCGTCCACCGCTCTTCGCCGCTCCTTCCACCGCTCCTGTCGCCGGCCTGATCAGCCGTGTTGGCCCGCCCCCGTTCCGTGGGGCAGCGCTGCGGGCGGAGCGGCGCGGCAGCGGCGTGGCGCGGCGCGGGGCCTAAGCCCAAATGATGACTAGGCACCATCCCGGCAACAAAGAGCCTCGCGGGAGACAGGGCCTCCCACAGTAGCGGCCTTAAGTAGTCTTAATTCCCTTCAACAGCTCACTACCGTGGGCTGCTGCCGTTGGGCTGCCGGCTGGGCACCTGCCCCGCTTTGCAGCGCGGGCCGGGCGGCGGCGGCGGCCGGGCGACGTGAAGGTCGCGCCGAGAGCACCACCGGGCGCGCTGTCGCGGCGGCGGCGCCCCCACGCTGGCCGCCACCCCACACCACCGCCATGCCCCCGCCGTCGCCGTCCCACTTACCGGGACTGTGCCAACGTCCACCCCTTCACAGCGCCTTTACCCCCATCCGAGCCAGAATCCTTCGCGCGAACTCGACACCGAACTCGGACACTGGCCGAAGTGGCCATTGCGGGTCTCAAGACTGTCTCAACCCTTGATTTCACCATTTGGCCCCTCATCTCTCGCATACAGGCGGAGCACAATTTTAGGGCGATACTCATAGAACATTTTGGTTCTCCACCTCCCCCGGCCAGAGCAAAACCTTCTTCTACTTCCCTTCAATCTCTTGGTCATATTGAATGTTTTTGTTAAACTCCATTCCTTGGACATCGGCGTGCCCAACTTTTCTTCATCACGCCCAGAAAAAAAATTCCTCGCCACACGAACTCACCTTCTCGAATCTATAAAGCGTCGCACTTTCTTGGTTGCAGGTCTCACCCTCCATCCAACACCAAAACGTCGTAGCTTACTGCATCTCTGGAACCTGCGCTCATTTATTCCCTGCCATTTCCGAATGTCTTGATTCTCATAAACTGTTTTTGTTAACCCAGTTCTTTACTTGACATTTACCCCGTAACCTTTCATATCTGCATCATACTTCCTTGCCAACCCACTGTCTTCCGCTACCGTCGGCCATTACTTGCTACGACCCTGTCGTAGCTTGGGCAGACTCACTAATTCCATTGCTTTTGGGGACTTCTCACTGTAAACCACCGGCGCGTCTTACATCAACCAAACTCGACTCCGATCCTCCGTCTCACCCTATATACTCTTAACCACCGCCTTCTTCCCCTGTTTTCTTATCGTCACACTTTCAGAACTTAACATTTCATATGATCTCGTATAAACTGACCCTGGGCTCCGACAATGTTCTTGCCATGCTCATTGGTCAGAACCTCCAATTCGTCTCCACCTTCAGTAGCATCTCGCACTACCATTTTCCCCTTTCCTTGCGCCATCCCGCCACCCTCCACCACTAGGCTCCCCTACTGCCTGCATTGCGTCTCTTTACCCATGCGTCTCCAATTTAAAATCATAACCACCTTCCCCGTACCCAAATGCACCACCAGTACATTCCAGCGCAGCACATTTTCGTCATTGCATTCCCTTCTGTCTTGCCAATATTTACTCCACAACCAGCACTATCCACCACGGTACGCACGTCTTGTGTTCCATCTCTCTCTGAGTCCTGCTCAGCACAGTATTTCCTATACTATTAAAATAGCATGGTGGGCGCTGGTTCAGTTAGCTCAGGGAAACGACCCTTATCCCTACAGTAACACTCACGGGCATGTCCAAGGATTTGCGTTCTGGCTGTAGTGGGTTTTCGATTCAGTGTAGATATCTAGGTCAGATTCAACCGCTCCTCTCTCTGAGGGAGAAATATAATGGCCGAAAGCTTTGACCGATATTTGTCTGTGGTTTCTACAATTGATACCATGTGAAGCAGTACGGGCCATGGGACACGCGCGATTTTTTTCTTTCTCATCCTTGTACTTTCCTCTCATCTACACACAACTCTTCAGTGCACTTCATTCCCTCACATATCCGAGAGACCAGTCGTGAACTGGTCCCGGCAGGGGGTGCTACCCGTTGGGAGAGATACCTGGAGAAAGAAACCCGGATTTGGTTGGAAACACGGAGATTCCAGCGTAGGTTGGCGCCCGATCTCTGGCACTACAGCACAGGGGGGGACTCCGCCACCTCCAGAGATATAATAAATACACTACACTCACGGAACCAATGGCCCTACCACAGCGATTGACAATTGATTCACTCCATCTATAAATCAGTCCGAGAATTTTTGTTTTTGTTCTGCTGATTTTTTTCACCCCTGAACCATTTGCTTTGTTTTGCTGTTTTTTTCCACCTCGAGTATTTGTTTTGTTCTGCTGGGGTTTTTAACCCCTGTTCCTCGAACATTATTGAAATAGCACACAGTACGCTTGCTCTTATCCGACTCTCGGTGGACCCAGGCTCCGAAGGAAATAATCCGTTGAAAATCGGAACACACAAGGCATTGAATAGTTGCCGCAGTAGTAGCGACTCAGGGTTAGGGCCCGGCGTTGCACTCAGAGATTGTAGTTATACTCGGACGTCTCCAAATTTATAATAATCGGATTCGCTTGTCAGACATTGTGTTTGTGATTTATCATTGTCACTATCCGTTTTAAATGTCTCCCTATAGTTGCAGTGAAAGCAGTCTTAATATATACGGAGTTATATATATATATATATTATATATTATATATATATATATATATGTGTGTGTGGTGTGTGTGTGTGTGGGGGGGGGGTATGTGTGGTGTGTGTGTGTGTGGTGTTGTGTGTGTGTTGTATTATGTTAGAAATTCAGTCTAGACAATTTTATTAAGAGTGTCAGTGTCATTTTTGAGCGTCCCTGAAAGAGGAGGTTAAAGCGTTAACATTCTTTTTGTGGGCAGATTATCAATATTAGTTTGCATTTGCCTTCACTATCTTGAAACATCAATGAATGATAATGTCTGATTATGGTTAGTATGTTATTCACATTGAGATGAGAATAAATTATGAATGTATAACAAACCAATCCAACGTCAGGAGAAATAACCCGACTTCGAACTTTCAGAATTCAATTCAGCGTACTTATGAGCTCTGCTCAAAGAGTCTCAAGTTGTTAATACTAACGGTACATTAGACACACGAAACAAGTTCCAACCTTGGCCGAGTGTATATTCATTTTTATCTCTTGTTCTTCATTTCCAATCGTTCTTCCCTTAAGCACTGCCCCCCATTGATAATCTCATACACATTTTTGTCACATCCTGCATCATCATCTGTAGTTCCTCTTGGTCATCCCTTTCTTCTGCCGGTTCTCACAATGTCGTCATATGCATCACCCCGAAGCCGCAAGAGAACTTTCCACTGTCTATTCCGAATTCGATGCAGCTGTTACTTTTGTCTTCTTCGCTCCATTATATGTCTATCACTGTCGAGGGCTCTGCGGGACTTCTTGGCCCCCGGTACAACGATCATTACCCACCAATTCCTGCACCTGCGATGGGTTCACAACCCTGTTTCCCTTTGCCGCCACCATTTCGTGAGTGTGTTCCGTGTGTCACATCCACTATCATTGCCTGAAATCACTCTACCAACAGCAGTTGCCTTACTTCCAGCTATCTTTTTTCACGCCGCCACCTTCCTTATACGTCGATTTATTTACAGTGTCTTTCGACAGCTCGTCAGCTGTTACGGTGTCATCCAATCGGAAGCTTATAAGCCAGCTGATCAACAGACACTATGTTTAAATCGAAGGATAGGTCCGATTATCTGAACTACATCACTTGCTTCGCACAAAATACTCCCTTTATTTTTCTACCTTGCCACTCCTTTCTCACCCACCTCAGTTCATGGACCATTCCCACCTTAATCAACATCCTCAGAAATCCTCTCTCCGGTTATGCACCCCATGGTCATCGTATCGTTCAAACGTCTCTCAGCATTCTGCAGAAGCCTCACTACATCCACCACCGCCGCCGCCGCCGCCGCATTCAGCATCTCTACCGCCCGCGTCGTCGCCTCTCCGTCTTCCTCTTGTCTCCGCGCCGTCGCCTGCTTTATGGCGGTGACGTTCATCGACGAGGGGGGTTCGCAGGCGACAGAGACTGGCAGGCACATGAACGTGCGCCCGCGTCCCCTCGGCCGGTCGTCTGACGGGGCCTCCTCGCTTTTCGGTCGCTCGGATGGGACTCCATGGGTCACATTCTCTAGCTCCTAGGATTTTTACTCTTAATCAGAGATTCACACAACAAGGTTATATCGACCGTGGGGGTCGTACTATTCTGTACTGCAATAGTTTACAAAAATGTGAGACACAAATTAACTTAACAATAATTTTTTATAATATAAGCAAAATACGGTTTATTTTGGAATTATAGGGTTGGTTTGAACTTCAAAGACATATACGGTCCTTCTTTCAACCACATATTTGGGCCTAACGTCAATGGAAATGAGGTTAGGTAAGTTGTAAGTTTAATATAGTAATAGTAAAATGATAGTAATATGTTTAATTTCTTAAAATTTTTTAATTCATAAGTCCCTCAGAGCAACAATGATGGAGGTCAAATCAAAGCACAATAACCTCGAAAATCGAAGGGCTGGGGTTCGGGTCGTCCACCGCATGGGTGGCGCATGCTGGTTGCTGGTTGATTTTTTCAATACCTCCACGTATCCCGTTTCGTATCACCCATTCAACCTAATGTACATCGTAGATCAAATCAACACAACAAACTTTTTCATACCCTGGAAAGCAAGTCAAACCACTTTTTGCAATCTCCTAGGCTAAAGAAATTTTTTTTTCGCCTATGATCGCGAAACGAGTTTGCTCATGGACATCGCCCCTCACTTACTCTTATCATTTGACATGATCCTTTGGGGGTAGAAACTGCGTCCAGCGTAATGGTCGCTCTATCTTCTAAAAAGCGTGGCAAATATAATCAACCTGTTTCCGCGCTCCGTAAGCTCTCGGCCTCTGCGCGGTTCGTATGCGCGGCGCGCGGCGCGGGCGTCGAATGGCTTGAGGATTATGCCCATTTCGCCTCGCGTGCGCCGATGTGTGCTCGTTCATTACGTTTATGGCTTCCGTTGCCCCAACCGGGCCGCGCACGGCATAACCGTATACACGCCGGGGGAATATCGCGCTTCGAAGGATGTGGACCATTTCTGTTATTTCTAATTACGGCCACCACTTTCCTCGGCTCAAGTTTCCCACCCAGCCGCGCCACTCCTCGCCCCGGCTCCCGCCCCCGCTCCCGCCCCCGTCCCGCGTCCACCACCCCCGCTCCCGCTCTCGCTTTGGCCCTCGCACGCCTCGCACCCCGCCAACCATCCGACCCCGCTCTCGCCCCCTTGCCCTTTCCCAGCTCCCGCACCACTTCCCGGCCCCCCCGCTCTTGCCCCGCGACCGTACCACTGCACTTCCCACCCCCGTATCCGTCCGCCGCCCACCTCCCGCCCCTGCTATCCGACCCGCGCAAGCTGCCCGCTCCCTGCTCCACGCCTCATCCAAACCCCCCTCTCGCCGTCTCCCACTAACTGCTACTAACGCCTTCGCAGACCTTCCTCTCGACACTGGTTCGTCCCGCCCCGGCCGCCCTCTATCTCTGGCATGCGACACGATCTCCACCTCCTTCTCTGCCTCCGCTTCCGCCACGACTGCGGAAACTAGTCCACCGACGCGCCTCCCCGAGTTTCCGTTTCCGTTGCGTTGCCAACTCAACCACCATCTCCACCACCATCACCCCAACGCAGCACGAGCACTCTATCACCAGCTCTTGCACCACCACTACCATATGACTTTCTCCCCTCTCCATCATCAGCGCCACCACCATCTCCACCACGGCCGCCATCACAACCTCCAACATCAGTAATACCCTCAATACCAATATCACTGGCGCCACCATCATCCCGACTCCACCCCTCGCTACTCCTGCCCACTCACTCTTACCTTCCACCCACTCGTACCTTCAATCGGAACTTTGTGAGCTAACGCTTCCAATAATCCTGTTCAAGAATGCCATTCAGAACTTTAGTCCCATTTTCAGTACAATATACTATACCCGTCGTCATGAAGATGTTAACCAATCTACTACCTCCCTCCAGCTATAGTGGTCACAACACTCCTTAGCAGCTGTTACACTTTATTATCCTATCGCCTTGAGTATTCTCCCATCCTTATTTCTCTCAACCACGATCCTCATTCCTGACTTTTCTCAACCACGATCAATTTCACTTCTTCACATCTTCCTCAACCGAGTGCCTCCACAGCCACCTTTGCCTCATTCCCTTCCCCTGCACCTCCGCCACAGTGGCGAGGCGGGAATTAGAACGGCCGTTTCGGTCTTAAGACTAATGCACTTTGCCGGCGCACTTTCCAAACGAAATTCCACCCCCCTCCCCCACTTCCTCCACCGTTGGCGTTATCAGATTCCGCTTTAACGTAACCCCTTGCTTCCTGCGCGTTCGGCCTCCAAACATAGCGTAGGAGGCAATGCGCGCTTATAACGGGTCGAATTCCATTAGGGGTGTAAAACGGGATATAATCTTCTACTCGAGTGGAAATATGTCTCAAATTTTCGTCGGCTCCCGCGATGCGCTGGCTCTCTCACCCCCCTCCCCCCGCCGTCTCACTCTCTCTCTCTCTCTCTCTCTCTCTCTCTCTCTTTCTCTCTCTCTTAGCCAGTGCTCATGCGCGGGTTGGGTTGCATTAAGCCTGGTCAATGTAATTAGTATGGAACGGCCCAATAAAACACAATTAGTGATTTTAAGTTAATTGGTGCCGGTATCTATAGAGCGCGGCGGCTGCCCGTGTGGTCTGACGATGTCCAGAAGACCCTTCCCGCCGCCTGAGCTTTGGCTGCGGTCCCTAGTCCCGCTCCACGCCTTCTGCAGCCGTCCTTCTGCTGCTACCTACTACTGAGCACTCCCTTTGCGGGGACTAACGTTCTACTCGAATTTTCGACTTTAGAATTTTTAGGCAAAAATAAGAAACAAGATAAAAAAGAATTTATTTGTTTTCACTAGACAAGAAATAGTTGTATACATCCCTTACATTTGCAACCCTTGCATATAGTACTTCCGTGTACAGTCGACTCTCCTATAAACATGGCAACCAATTTCAAGCTACCTCCAGGTTATTTCGGGACATTTCATGCGTATTTATATCAACGTCGCTCTTTTCCTTCGCCGTTATGTGAATCACCGTATTTGCTACCTTTGTTTTATTGTAGAGTCAATAGGTTTTTTTATTTTCCTCTAAATCGCCGCTAAGTATAGTAATTTTACAATACTTCTTATAGGATTCTCTCCCCTTTTTCCTTCCTCGTAATGCTTATAGTTTCTTGTTCTCGTCTCTTTTCTCTAGCTTCTCTCAGTCACTCTTCTCTCGTTCGTCTGACCTCCTCGTTAACTTCCGTTTCTCCGGTTCTTCAAAACAAGTGTTTCATCTGGTGTATCGCCACCACGCGCCCAACTTACACAAAGAATGGAGAACTATTTTGAAACAAAATTTGTGGTTAATAGAGTATCATGTTATTTGTTACATTAAACATATTTCCGGTGCTATGAAAAGAAGCAAATAATTAGTTGCAGGGATTTATTTTTGAATTAATATCCTCCCACTCAATTTGTTTTTTATATTATCAAAAATTATTCATCTACACTTTAAGGTATTCACTCTACTTGTTTGCTTTGGTCGTTGCACCTCATTCCACGACAGAAATAGTAACTTTCTTCTTTCTCTGAAAACGTCATCATGTATTCTTCATGAGTCAGACGTCTTACTTTTGTATGTCTTTTTCTGTGTGCGTCCTTGACACTGATCTCGCATCAAGGTACAATTCTCAATTAATTAATAGTTTTTTCTCCACTCAAGAAAAAAGCGTAGTCGTTTTGCTTTTCTTTAAGCCTGACTCTACTAAAAGAATGCATACTTAAGGAATGACTCTCATATATTACATGATCCCTACCCTATCTTGTCTTTCTTTGGCGTAGACGACGTTGGATTGTTTGGTTCTTCTTGGGATAAATTATTTTATATCGTATTGGGTTTGCTGTTTCTGAGAATGTAAATCATCTTTCAGCGTCTTCATGGTAATGTTTCCTCAAATGATTCATGCATTATGCTATTGACACTATTTTCACAGTATTCTACTTTATTTTCCTGGCAATCATTATCGTTCCTAATCTCGGTATTCTCCACGTCCCTCTATAGCTTTTCGTATATACGTGATTTCTATCTCTTTCTCACTACTACCTCATCCTTTAATTGCTATTTTATCCCAAATCCTACACACATCCATTTCTAATGTTATCACTGCGTTCCCCACATTCTCCAATTCTATTGTCACTTCCATCATTCGTTCTGTTATTGTCTCGATTGTTTTTGTTACCTACGAGTGACCATCAACCCTCCAACCAACATCATCTATTGGCATTGCCTTCCTCTTAGAAGTGATCACGGTTGCCACTTCATTTCACATGCAATTAATATCGCTTGTGGCGTCCACCGCTCCTCGCCGCTTCTTCCACCGCTCCTGTCGCCCGCCTGCTCCGCCTGTGGCCGTCCGCCCGTCCGTGGGGCAGCGCTGCGGAGCGGAGCGGCGCGGCGCGGCGCGGCGCGGTGCGGGGCCTAAGCAAATGATGACTAGGCACATCCCGGCAACAAAAGAGCTCGCGGGAGACAGGGCCTCCACAGTAGCCGGGCCTTAAGTGTCTTAATTCCCTTCAACAGCTACTACCTGTGGGCTGCTGCCGTTGCGGCTGCCGGCGGGCACCTGGCCGCTTTGCAGCCCGGCCGGGCGGCGGGCGGCGGCGGGCGACGTGAAGGTCGCGCCGAGGAGACCACCGGGCGCGCTGTGCGGGGGCGGCCGGCCCCACGCTGCCGCCACCCCCACCACAGTCATGCCCCCGCCGTCGCCGTCCCCACTAACCGGCTGCAGCAACGTCACCCCTTCACAGCGCCTTTACCCCCATCCACGCGCCATAATCCTCACCGACGACGAACTCGACACTGTCGAAGTGGCCATTGCGGGTCTCAAGACTGTCTCAACCCTTGATGTCACCATTGCCCACATCTCTCCCATACAGGCGACACATTTTATGGGCGATACTCATGGGACATTTCGATTCTCACCTGCGGCAGAGCAAAGAACCCTCTTCTACTTCCCTTCAATCTCTTGGTCATATGAATGTTTTTGTTAACTCCATTCCTTGACATCGCCTGTGCGCCAACTTTTCTCATCCACGCCCCAAAATCCTCGCCACCAACGAACTCACCCAGTCCAAGCTATAAGCGTCGCCACTTTCTTGGTTGCAGGTCTCACCTCCATCAACACCAAATGTCGTAGCTACCGCATCTCTGGAACCTGCCTCCCATTATCCCTGCCCTTTCCGAATGTCTTGATCTCATAACTGTTTTTGTTAACGCCATTCTTTTATTTCACGTTTACCCCGTAACTTTTCATAGCTACATCATAATCCCCGCCACCGCTGTCTCCGCTGCCGTTGCCAATACCTTCCTATGACCCTGTCGCAGCTGCAGACTCCACTAATTCCATTGCTTTGGGCCTCTCACTGTAAACACCGGCGCTCTTACATCACCAAACTCGACTTCGACCCTCCTTCTCACCCATATATAATCTTAACCACCGCCTTTTCCCCTGCCTCTATCGTCACACTTTGACTTAACATTTCATATTATCTCTACTCTGGGCTCCGACCCAATGTCTTGCCATTGTCACTGCCACTACTCATTCGTCAGACCCTCCAATTCATCTCCAACTCCAGTTGCATCTCGCACTACCATTTTCCCACTCCTGCGCCATCCGCCACCCTCCAAACCAGGCTCTTCTCCTGCTGATAGCATCTCCTTTACCCATGCCTCTCAAACTGAAATCATAACCACCTCCCCCGTACCCTATGCCACTACCAGTACTTCCAGCGCCAGCACAACTCCTTCATTGCATTCCTTCTGTCAGCCAATATTTACTCCACAACCAGCACTATCCACACTACCCATGTCTTGTGTTTCTTACGTCATCTGCCACGTCCAAAATTCCCACCATCACAAACTTATCGCCACCAACATTTCAGTTTTCAATTTCCACACATCATTTTCCTTACCCTCGCAACATTCCGGATCATCACAATCATTGCCACTGTAATCACTAGCATCATTTTTACTGTCATCACTACTTCCTCTGCCTTCATTTCAAAGTTCCTCTTCAAAGTTCTTAACTCACTCCAAAATCACAACTAACAACATAAAAGCCTCCACAAAATGAGCCACCTCCCTGATTACCAACGACCATCTTCGCCATCGCTTTCAGCACTGAGGCCATCTTAAAGATCATACTATCATCGTCTCTGGCCTTAACATTATTCCAACGCAGGCGACATTTGACATTATTACTGCCAATTCTATCATAATGAACCAAGACACTTCACGTCGTACTCCCTAGAGTCACCATCACTATAATTTACACTACTTCATCTCCACGACCGTCACCACTGCAAGGTAAGGAGAGAATCAAGTCGTTTATGGCCAGAGCTCCTCGTTCACTTTGTGAAGGGAAGGGAACTTCAATTTCCTAGAGTCCGTGGGTGTCTTTGAATGCATTAGCACTAGATTTATAAATATATCTTCCTCAGAGAACAAGTAAATACATATGAAAACATATGTCATCGCTGACATTCACGTGTAATAAATCATACGAAATGCTCACCGTAATGGACATCAAGCAACTCTAAATAAAAGCATTGGAAAGTAAGAAAGGGAAATGAGAAATACACGTGGCCGACAAGTGAAAGGAAGATAATGAGAACTGTAGGAAAAAAAGTGAAGTCTCATGCTCTGCTCTTTCCATTGTGTAGCTAGGTTGCCTAAAATGCAGCATTCATAAGACGTTTTGATTTAAAACAATCAGATTGGATAACGTAGAAAAATAGTGTGTTTTCTTGGTATTAGAAATTGACATTTATTTCTGAGAATGTAAAAAATATAAATTCTGTGGCCAAAAGGTCTTCATTAAACCTATAAACTCCAGAACATTTTGTGAGTTTCCAAGGAAAAGATACTCGTATTATGGGAAGTTCAAAATCATGGAACTAGAGACCTTCACAAGAGAATTGCGTTTTTGTGCACATTATTTCCTGGACACATTTCTGAAGGCGTATTTATTACTATTATTATTATTATTATTATTATTATTATTATTATTTACTCAGGAATGAATTCAAAAATATGTCCGCAAAATCCTTTCTGCAAAAACACACTTTTCATCTGCAGGTCTCTAGTTCCATGGTTTTGGATTTCATATCATTTCCTTGTGAATCCACAACTTACCCTACGACCACAGAATTTTTCATCGGGAGCAAACACTAAATGAGAGAAGGATGGAAGAATTTATATCTGAAGTTTCCTATCTCCATTTCTGTTTGTATATTAGTTTTCAATAACAATAAATTCTTAAGGAATTTCTCCACCATGCAATTTTTTTTTCAAATGAAGTTTCTCCTATGTTAAATGTTGTTCGAAAACATTTGATATTTATGTAAGCTGAATTTGAATACTGTATCTTCCTAAATATCGTATTTCTTGAACATTTGTCAACTTCGGAACAAGCTTATCAATTACAAAATGACACTCTTGGGTTTGGGCTCTTATAGGTACTCCCACTATGTACTAAGTGTGGGACACGAGAATCTGCAATTAAGACTCGAATTCTATTAAATTACAATTTGCTGTCATATTTTATGTTATGCGGTTAAGGGGAAAAGGGAGCAGATTTTCATTTGAGAGATATCTCGCATAGATAGTGGGGTTATCGCTAGTGGTTCTTAAAAATTGATTTCATGGAGTTACGCCCCTGTAGAAATAATATCTTCAATTTTATTGCATCTTGCATATTTGCGTTCTTTAGAATCTCATCTATCATTGCATTAGACAAAAAAAAAGATGTGAAGCTGCTACTCATCCGTCTTTTGTCGTTTCAGCTGGCGCTCAAATGCACAACTGTCAGCTTGCTTTGTTCTGGCTGTCCCTTGCCCATAGGTACGTGAGTGTTTCGGCTGAGTGGTCACGAAAGCAACTATGGATAGCCGAATATTTGAAGTGAACTCCTCGTCCGTACCTTGCCAGTACTCGTATTCAAAAGCTCACAAGCGTCGGTTCATCTTGTGTTTTTCAAGGGATGACTGAGCTTGTGGGACAACTCTTCGAAGGACATGTCAACCTGCTGATCTCTTCATGTGAATATGAGGTTCTATAGTCTCAACTAAATTAATTTAAACGTGAAAAGTCATGTATTGATGTGATTTCCTATTTATTTGTTATATCCTACACAGCAGATAATGTGTAATTATTTAATAGCCTATCATTGAAAATGGTCACAAAATGTAAGGTGTTTTGTTTATTATTTTGCTTTAAACAGTCTGTTTAATAGAAGAAATAGTTAATATTAAATATTTTTTAACAATTGTAATATAATTTTTCATTATATTGTTTTCTTGGGCATTGCAATATTTTAATCAAAACGACTCCTGTTCTTTAAATAGAACAAAAGTTTTATTTGATGGTGCATCGACTGCACTACTCCGCTTATATTATTGTTAAATTGCACAAAGAAAACAATATAAATGGCTGTCCACATTTAGGGTAGTATTGAACATTGGTATTCCTTTATTTCAGTGATATGGATGACAGAGAAAGAAAGTGAGAAATAAAGAGAGAGAAAAAAAGAAAAGAGGAACGAAAGAGATAAAGAGAGATAAAGAAAGAATGTTTATATATATATATATATATATATATATATATATAGAGAGAGAGAGAGAGAGAGAGAGAGGGAGAGAGAGAGGGAGAGAGAGAGAGAGAGAGAGATGGAGAGAAAGGAGGAGTTGGGAAATCAGCAGAAATCTGACAAACAATCAGACCGAGAAAGTAAACTGACAAATGTGTATGAATTTCCTTTCAGAAATCAGGTACTTTTTACCTTCATCTTACTAATTTCGTATGAGCTGAAATTGAAAGAAAACGGAGAATTTTATGGCCATATGTGAGATATCAGTCGTTTCATTACATATCCGGGATTTCGAAAAAAAAACAACAAGAAATAGTTTCGATTTTACCCCAAAAATCCAATGAAAAAATATCATTCAGGATACTCCGTTGTGCTCAGCTAGCAAGCTCTGGCTGGCGAGTTGCAGTTGACTATTCCGATTAGAATTTATATTACTAATTTCATATGCGCGCAGAAATTAAGAGAAAATTTGCGCAGGCCGTAGTCCACGTGAAGGGAATCAGTGGTTATGCGAGATACGCAGGATCACGGAAAGAATACAAAAACAATTAAACTGTTTCACTTTATTCTGAAAAACGCAAATATTTCATTATTTTGCCCCTATAATTATATTTGTTATTCTGCCACTTCTTGCACCGAACCTTCCGACTTAATTCTCAAACTCAATGTGTCACCACGTTAGAGGCAGCAGACGCCAAGCAATAGCAAGGCTCCTAAGAAGAGGCAACACACCATGAAATATTTGATGTTCCCGTTTTTCCTTATTAAACAACTTTTTTGAACTCGTTTGATTCTTCTTGTGTATAGAACTATTGTACTGGGTATCCTAATATTCTACACGAGTTAACTACTGTATTCTTGAGAAGTTTGTGTAAAGTGTTAGTTAGAAGAGTGTATAATGTAATAACTGATATTAGAGAATATTCTATTTATTCTTCTTCACCAGTGGGTGTGCTATTTTTGGAAAACCATTTTGTGTGGTTTTGATGAGCAGCTGCTGCAGGCCACCAGTTTTATTTCCCTTCTTCACTTCTCCTCTCGTGCCTACCGTCTTCTTACTTCTCTTTTCCCAGTACTATTCACCTCGCGCCCTCTTTCTGCGAACGAGTCGTTCTCGCGACCGCCGCGCCGCGCCGCGCCGTCCCGGCCGTCGTCGCCGGCCGCGGGCGAAGCGAGAGGAGACGCGTGCTTTGCGCTGGTCGCCGCCGCCGTCATAACCGCGTGTAGTCGGCGGCTGTTTTACAGCGTCGGTCGCATCGCAGACAATTAACTCGTGCCATATGCGCGAGTCAGGAGGCCGTTTATGTCAACCAGCCCCGTCCTACGCCTGCCTTTTAGGGGACCACCTCCTCTCCTGGAACGACTTCATCGTCCAAGCTTTTATAGGTTATCCACTCTGTGGAATCGACTTGGTTCGAAGCCGCTGCCTCCTAGGCTTTATGCTTACAACGAGCTTGGTGCTTGGCACACGTGTGGTCATGTTGCAGATTCGATTTCGTCGAGCACTGATGCGAATAACGTAACATTTCTGTTTGTTACGTGAGCTAGCTACAGGACCGGAGTTGAAATCACTATTCGTCTTGTAGGTAGTTTCTAACAATAGTTGGTAAAAAATATTTTCTCTTCAATGAATCTGAAAACTGTAAGGGTCAGGATGAGTGAGGCTAGACACTATACTCTGAAGTGCCTGAAAGTATTGGTATATTGATTTATATCTAGTACCATACAGCTGTGCAACACAAAAAAAATGTATGAATACTATGTGGCAGACAATATTCGATTCTTGTGAAAACAAAAGTTTATTTTCGAACAGTGAACGTCTTACATTCTGAACATATTCCACTATGTGAGCTCTCAATGGAGGTGCCGCTATTCAACAAGACGACTTCGCACTTCTTCGACAACGTAGAGCATTTTTTGAATACTTTCAAAGAAGAAATACATTTCTCTATGATACGGCCGGCCTATTAAAAAAGCAAATAGCTTTCTGTTTTCAGGCATATTTGAAGTAATTCATATAAGAATTCGACTGAAATGTTTTGTGATTGATAAATTGTTGCAACAAATTAAATATTACTAAACCCATACTACATTGGATAAAAATAAAATATGGCAATCAATTTAGAATGGAGATAATTTATTACTACTTGAAAGTTCGTTTCGGCTTTTTTAGAACCACTTTCATCACTGTCCATTCTTTCTGGATCTGCAGTACTCACAGTAGTGTTTAATTTTTTGTGTGAGAAAACGACTTTCTTCTCTTCAGACTAGTTGTCACCAGCTCTTCGGTTGCCTTTCTCTCGAGACGATCTTGTAGCTAACGTACTAAGATTCATATTTATTTCTCATTTGTATAATTGATTTAGTGGGTCTAGATATTATTATTATTGTTATTATTATTATTATTGTTGTCGTTGTTATTACTGTTATATTATTACTAGTGGCCGTCAACAGCAAAAATGCTGCTGACGGCCACTAGTAATAATATGTTTTGAAAAGGTAGAACGTATACGCCTCATGAACGAGAAATATATTTACCCTCGTTTATCAATTCAATGAAGTAAATATATTTTCAAAAAAGCTCCTCACAAATATCCAATAACAAAGAATGGTATACATGCAACAGTTCTTTGCATAACAAGAATATCAAAAAAGCAAGAGATCATCTGTTCCACAACGCTACAATATAAACTTATGGTTAGCGACCTCTTCTTTGGTACCTCGCTGTCGCACGACGACAGCTGCGTCGTAAGGTCATGTGAGGTGCGCGCAGTATGATAATAGGGGTAAAAACACAATTAATAATTTCATTTTTCAGTCACTGTTTCGTATTTTTCTCGAGTTCCTGGATATCTAACAAAACCATAAACACATCTCGCATTGTCCAAGGCTATATTGTTTCCTTTCTATTTCTGAGCGCATTGGATATTACTACAGAGCGCAGATTCTGACCTAAAACGTCTTTGAAAATGACCTATAAAGTGACTCAATGATAGGAAGAAATACTTAAAAATTAGAGGAAAGACATTATTTACAAAATTTCTATGAAAATATTAACTTATTCAATGAATTTTACAATTTTAAAATATATATATCAATTCTTTATATTAGGGTCAAAGGAAACCCTTAGCTCCGATCATCTGAAAAAGGAAAAATACCTCTTGAAGACAGAAGAACAAGTTACTTAACTATTTTAGTAGTATACAAATAGTATTATTGTAACGCGAAATGTTAATGTTGGAATTACTTAATTATTTGAAAAAATAATATTGTAAATCATCATATGTGCACTATGAAAATAATATACTACATAATAACATATGTTTATTATCTACCACAAATCTATGAAGCCCCCTCCCCAAACTGATCGGCAGTATGAGTCCCTAATGATATGTCTCAAGGGAGGAATTTAGTAACGTAGCGCAGGAATTTAGTAAGGTAGGTTATTGGGCCGCAGCGCCAAGTCGTCCGTCAGCGCGCGTCGGCCTGCGTGTACAAAGCTGTCGGAGGCTCCTTCAACCGCGACGGCCCCCCCTCCCCCCCCTTTGCCCTTCCCATTCTCCACGCGCGCCCTCAGCGCCCCGCGCCCCTAATGACTGCGCCTCCGAAAAAAGCGCCCATGAAGAAGATTGAATTTGGTCGATCCTCCACGCCCAAGTCATCTCCCGTCTTTTTGATCGATTCTTGGCACTAATCGATTTAGCACGTCCAATCGAATCGGCTCGGCCATTTGATACAATGGTGACGGCTGATCGCGCCGGCGGCGGGGCCGCCGGGGGCGGCGGAGACCGCAGCGTCAGGCCCGGGCTGGTTGAATGAAGCCAGCGCTGACATTAACGAATGGTTTTCCTAACCTGACCTCGTGTCCGCTCGAACCCCGCGTCCGCCCGGCTACCGGTGGCGGGCGGGTGGGCCGGGTGTGGAGAGACGAACGGGAGCTGGCACGTCCTCACGTCCATCCTCCTTCAATACCCCCCGCCGCCCACGTCCTCGCCCCCGCCGCCGCCGCAGCAGCAGCTACTGCCACATCGAATGATTTATCTTCTTTGCTGGAATGCGAGGCGCAGGCCCGTCGCTGTTTGCACAACTGGCCCTGATTAATGTATACACGATGTTGCAGGGCAGGCTGACTGTGTTGTGATGGAGGTCTGGGCTCAGACTCGGATGATTCCATTATGTCTTCGGAACGGAATTCCTTCCATTGGGTTATTTTGACGTCTGCGTTGGGTCGTGAAGGACGTCTTAGAAAGACTCAAGGCGCGAGCAGTGGTACCGGCTGGATAAAGCGATGGCGTGGGGGGATTTTAGAGAAATGACCTCGAAGAATTCTTTTGTGTGAGAAAAGGGTTGATGTGGATGATAATTGTCATTTGGTTCACGTAATATTGATAATACGGAGGTAATTCGTATATATTCGTTTTTTTTGACATTTTAATTAATTATTTCAGTTCTTCTCATGACCGTACAATGATGGCATATTCTGCAAATTCATATGAGATTGTGCCAACAAGTGGATAAATGCATGATCTTACTTCAAAATTGAGGAGGCTTATCTGATTTTATTGGCCGCCTTTATTAGTAGTGTTGTATAATTTTAATTTTGTAATTTATAAAAAAATATATTTCAATGCACTCAGTCCCATAATCGATTAAATTTACTCCATTCAAAAATAAGTAAAAAGCGAACCAATCTTTAGTTTCTTTTTCTTTGTAAACTCACCTTGTATAAATATATCAACTCCAACTGATTTACCATATTGAAGCAATTTCTGCTCTTCTCTTTTCATTTAACTTACAATCACTCTATCTCAAATCTTGTAGTCTTAGTATGTTTGTACGTGAAGCAAATGATGATTTACAAATATTAAAAAATATAATTTCGACATAAGTGAATATCATTAAACAATTTTGAAAATTACGATGATGCAAGTACACTATAAGAGCTTTTGCGTCCTAAGATCATCCTCATTTTTACTTCATTCCTCCTCTCTTACGACATCTTCTCATCTTCTGCGAAAGAGAACATTACAGTTTTTACTCTGAGGCACGTATTGTGGATATTACATCACTCAAGCTTCTAAATTGTTTGATGTGGCACATCGTCTGTTTGGTTTTGTCTGTCGTTCCACAAGATGAATTGCTCAAAACTATTAGAAAGTCGTGTCCCTAATGGGTTAGAGACATCGAGTTCAAGGCTCGAATGTATTCGTAATAGTTTTGTGGAAATGATCATTGGAAACTTTCTTTAGAAATAAGTTGTCACACCTGCATTGCGGTTATACAGAAAATTGTCATTATTTATTTACATTCAATATAGTATATCCTGTTGATTTATAAAAATAACCTATTGTATTTTTTGTAACACTCATGCATGGATAATAATTATTTCATAATTACTTTAAAACATTTTACTTTGCGGTACACGTATGGAAATTTTGCGTTTTTCAAGATGTGTATAGCAGAGCTAATAAAACACAACACTGCTTATAACAGAGTAAAAAGGGGTATGACGTGAATCAATGCGGCATCCCACTTATTGTGAAAAATACACTTATACATATCCACGAATTCGTATTAAAAATGTTTTCAACGCGTAAGAAAGTGTCTCTGGCACAGTCATTTCAAAATTCTGCTCCTATCGACAGTTTCAGTTTTGATTGATTGAATGAATGTTGTCCTATTGATCTGCTTCGCGACAGAAATATAGTTTTTACTATCGCGTAAGTTTTCGCTGTTTGCTGAAGGAATACGGTCGCAGTAGGGGGGGATTTTGCTATCAATACTCTAACAACAAATCTACAGTTCATTTGGTGTTATAAATACAAATACATTTTCTATTACTGTGAAGCAAAAAGTTATAGCTTTCCAATGCTGCCAGTCAGTCTTATTGGTACCCTTATTCATAATTCAGTTATCACTATTCAGTATTTACGTAAATATCTTGAGTGTGCAGACGTACAGATGTGTGATTTTGCCATTCCGTCACTGGCGTCCAGACCACTTCCCTGCACCAATCGAGACGTATGAGGTGTCGTCTTTTGATGGGGAACTGATAATTTGTTTTCGGATCTCGTTATAAAATTTGAAGAAAATCCCAAATCGTGTTTTTTTGTTTTGGTGCTTCGATCTTAGTGATAATGCCAGGAATTACACCAACGCCTTCTAAATTGATTTATGTAGGTGGCGTAGATAAAATACTAGAACTCAAAGTCATTTTTTGCTTATTTCATCATTATGTTTTTAAGGACGTTGGCAACAATGATGTTGACATCTTTAAGTACAGAAATAAAATACCAAGTAAACCGCACTGGAGTTTGATTTCAATTGAGAGTCGAATTATTATTATATTTAAAAATACTTTGCGATAATAAAATAATTTGCGAAAACCTGCAAACAGTATTGTCTCGGAACTTATTGAACTTGAAGAATTTCAAGTCAATATGGAGAAAACAAAACTCCAAGTAATACTACACAATGAATGAACGTAATGTTCGACTTCGCACTTTTACGTTCTTACATGCGTGCAAATACCAATTTTTAAATATATGTGCATTTATGTGCGTATTACCAAAAAAATTGTTTAGGATTACGATTCGAAAAGGAGAAATTCGTACAAGAACAAGCGTACGCAATTGGTATTTATACATTATTAACGTTGTTTGGATACATATGTACCAAACTTCTGCAATTGTTTAATTATGAAAAAATATTGTTATTTATTTATTCTGTTAGCATTATCCTTCGACGTAGGTTTCAAATCGCATGTACAACGACAATTTATTGTTTCCTTGTATTCGAAATTTACCTCATATTGGATATGGTAAACGATCCAGATTAAATGATGACAATGATGGAATGAAAGGAAATATGGAGCAAGAGAAGGGGACACAGATCTCTAATGGAACCTGCTGCAACACCCTTTTCCTGTACACCGATTGTTGCACTTGCGGTGCTCGGAAGTTTAACACCAGCACGTACTCATAGATAGAAAATAAACACATTGATCAGTAAGTTGGAATATGTAAATTGTACTAATTGTGAGTCTCGTGTTTAACATGTGTCCCGCGATAGGCTGGACCAAAACGTCGTATGAATTTGGAACTCGAGGAACGCTGCCTCCACGGAATGGTTCTCGGGCAGTGACCTCCGCGAAAAGTCAAGTTGTCGCCTGCGGCAAGGCCATGCAGCCACGCCACGCCCCCTCCTGGACAAAGCAACGCTCTTGCAACCTCCCCGCGGCACTTCCCTGCCATTTCATCCCCCCCCCCAATCTCTCCTGGATCTTGCCCACTCTTGCATTAACTCACTTCGTTGCGATAAATAATAGTTTGGAAATCATTTATTTCTAATCATGCATTAAAATAATCTGGCTAGTTTGTTGGAAAATACCTAAACATGTCTGCATAATAATGATTGCTTTACGCACTGTTTTTCAAATTGTTTAAACATAGTTTTCATATTGATGTAAATGTTTCTTTTTAGTAGCATCTGCAATAACGTAATAGGCTGATAAACATTATTAAACTATAATTATATTCAAAATTAATATATCCTTTTTTTTAAACGGAGTCTAATTGACACCTGCTTTTTAATTTTCAGTACTATTAAGTACACAGTAATACATGTATTATTGAGAAAAACTTCATTGTTAAAGAACTTTAATGTATTTAAGGTCATATATATTTTACCAGAACTTTAATGTTGTTTACATATATTTGTAGTATTTGTGATTGAGCGTTACAAATTATTCCACCGATTTCTCTCTCCTCCGTGCCTCTTCTCTCTCCACCTCACCCCGCCTCCACTGCTTCGTTCCGTTTCTCCTTCGCCTCGCACCGCCCACGGGGTCCACCCCGCGGTATCTCGGTCACGGCTCCTCCCACCAACGCCACACGTCGGCTCTATTTCGCCCTCTCCTTATCCTCGCTTCTCCTCGCCGCCCCCGTTGCCCCGCCTCTGCCCCGGCCTTGGCCCGCCTCGCCTCGCCCCGCCCCGCGTCGCCCCGCGTCGCCATGGCCCGCGTCGCCTCGCCCGCGTCGCCTCGCCCGCTGTCGCCACGCCCCCGCGTCGCCTCGCCTCGCGTCACTCGCCCCGCCGGCCGCCTGCGCCCTCGCCTCGCCCCTCTTCGCGCAGCCTCACCGCCTCGCTCCGCGATCTCCTCGCGCCACCCTGTCGTCATACTTCACCCCGCCTCGCAGCGCCACCCATCGCTCTTATTTCCCCCTGCCAGTCCTTCGCCCCGCCCCGCGGTGCAGCCACGTCACGGGCCTGGCGGTTCGTCGCCTCCGCGTGAGCATAACCACTGCACGCGCGCGCAGGGGTGCCGCCCGGCTCGCCTTGGCGATGTCTGCGGCAGGGTGGAGCGGGGGTTGCGCCACTTCTCGGCCGGAGGAATGGACTTCAGAGGCGACACCGGGGAGGGATGTTCTGGCGGAATTTGAGTTTCTCGTCATTACAATTCTAGTCGAGGCCGCTACGGCTGAAGCGTCGTGACTGCCTCGCGGGTTCGAATCCGGTCGCCGGTTCGAATCTCGCCTCGCCTCGGCCATGGATGTTTGTATGTGTTCATGTTGACCTCAAACGTTCTTCTTACAGTTCCCCCTACACTTAAAACAATCACAGTGATCGCTATATGACCCATGTTATTCAAAAACGACCTTTAAAAACCCTTGTACATGCGCACTATGTGTACTTTCATAAACAAGGTCAAACTTGCATCGCAATTACCCCCTGTACTTTTTCGTTTGAGGCGGTTTCTCGGAGTGCTATAGAAGCAAAGATGTCAAATGATCAGAAGCATTGAAGTTAAAGAATGCCGCTTTAAAACTCATGACATCGCAAAGGAAGCATTACGGATTCACACAAGATACAGTTCTATAAATCATCTGATAGGCGCATGGCAGTGATTTGTCAAAAGCAGGAAGATACACTTCAAGTCTTTACACCCTTGAAAAAATATTAATAAACATGAATAAAACAGCTTCAAAGAAGCAAAGCAACTCATAAATGTACTGAAAAAGGGTTAAGACTGAGATAAGGAAATTTTACCTTAATAAATATCTTACACAAGTAAATTATTCTAAAGTATTTATCTTCAATTAAATTTTGAGACTTGCAGAGAAGTGATCATCAGCAACCACTTAGAAAATAGATTGACCCCAAGAATGGAGGAGAATGAATTATATTTGAACTTTATTATAGTAGAGCTCAAAGAAGATTGAGGATAATTTACTTTCTTGAATGTGAGATTGATTGTCTACTCTGAGCTGTCTGTTAGCCTATGCGCTTTCTTACGCTAAACAAGGCAGAATAATAATGCAACACTCACTAATTCCCAGGACTAATGCAAGATCATCCGCCTCCAAACCTTAGTCATGATATTCCATTCTATCATTGTTACTTTCTCCTTCATCAGTCTACTTCATTGTGGACACGTACCCCGTCCATCACTTTCGCCTTGCCAAATCGTGAGAACTAGTACACACCGCTCTCTTCTTGTCATTTGGCGGTAAAGTATGGCGCTCTTCCTCACAGAACATAAAACTTATGCAATAATGGGAGATTGATGTTTTGTGCCCAAACACCACTAATGGGATCAAGTCTTTAAGATCCGGTAAGATGTGAACGTCTTCGGTACGTACGGTACAACACGACTTATTCGAGATAAATGGGGATCGGTCTGCTTCGAGCAAGAAGAAATGCAGTTGAAAGCGTAGGCAGTTCTTACTTGGCTATTTGGGAGATACCGCGCCCTAGGCACCGAGGACGCCGTTTCAGCCTTCATGGTGAGACTCAAAATTACTCATATGTTTGGCATTAATATTTTTGCCATTTCAATGTGCCTCAAAATATATCTAAAATAACGATATGAATGTTTTGTCTGAAGGGAAGAGTTTCTAGGTACAATGTCTTCTTATGCTCGGTACTACTTAACTGAAGGGCGATAATATACGAACAAATGTCATTTCTTTGTAATAAAAATCTACGCATCTTGACATTTTTCCTTTATTATTTTCGCCCCACATTAACAGAGTTACAGCAAGGACTGTGCAATGCTTATATGTAACTTAGCATGCGATATATTATTATTGGAACTGAAAATAACATTGTTTCTTATGAAGAAATATAATCACATCTGCTTACATTACTTTCTTACACTTCATGTTGATAGTTTTTCATGGTTATTTTTCACTCTTAAGATGTAGTTCCTGGAGTTTCGAATAACATTTGCCAAAGAATAAGTGAAAAACTACGTCACCATGGATTTTTTTCTTCCTTAAAAATTGTTGAACTAATATTTGTAAGTAAGAAGCAATACAACTATAACTGAATATATTGCATTCCGATTACTGTATTCGAGACTCTAAAAGATTGCTTTTCTTTTTTTGCTTGGATTTTAAATACCTAATAGACTAACTGATACTCAATAACGTTCTCCCTTCCATTTTCCAGCTATTTAGCCTTCTAATTTAAATGTCATTAGTAAATTATGCTTTATTGATTTAACTTCGAATTTTTGGTGAACTATCACCTTTTTTTAAGAACATTAAATTGTCATACGACGCAAGTGGCCCAGTTCCTAAAAGTATGATCAGCTTCCAAAGCGTGCGGTTTTCTCCGGCCACGTTACGCCTTTTCGAAATATGACAGTCTCTCTTGAAAGAAACCAGCCAAATACCAAAAATACAAAATTTCTTATAGGTGAAACTAATGTTGTTCTTCTGACTTAAGATGTTTTAAGATGTTGTTCTTCTGACTTCAGATTCCACACGTTTGGGAAAGTGGAGTTTTCCTGCGTTCAATCGAAACATTCGTAGTTAAATTAGCGTGGAATTAGCCCTTTTGAACATTTGTTGAATTACGGAAATGTTAGGTTAGGCACGAAAATCCAGTCACTGAAGAAAAGGAAATGACACCTTTCAAAATTCATCGCATTTCATAGGCAAAGACATATTTTAACTTATTTCATAAATTCCTCTTTAATTCCATATTTTTCAAAACTACGAAAAATGATTATTAGAAGCCAAAAAATACGTCTGGACGCTTTTTTTTCACTTGCACCTTTTAAAAATCTTCAATACTTACTATCCCTCTGACAAGAACGTTCTATATCGAGGTGAAAACAATTCCTCAAATGTGAACACACTTTTACAGTATTTTTATCATTCACCTCTAGTTCAAAGATAAAAGTAAAATAATTATGACTCAAAGCTTCTTTTTTCATCAACCCCATCCCGGTTCGTTTGCTAAACTATGTAGGAACCCCCTCCACCCTTTAAAATCAAATGTAATTTTTGTACGGTCCCAATAGTTATATTTTAAAATGTCTAAATAATGTCCTTAAAATATAACGTCTTCACTCATGATTTTGAAATACATTAAATTTTCGATGAGTACTGAGGAGACTTATATAGTAAACAATTGAGAAGCGCTGTTTCAGGGCGAGCCTTCACCGCCACCCAACCACCTACCTCAAGGCATTGACCATCTCGTCGGTCACGAACACAGCAGCCAGCGGTTTGTCACCGACAAAGCCACTTCAAAACGACACTTCTCGCAGCGGCACAGTTTGAACGTTGGCAGCTGTGTAGCGGCGCCCGCGCTAGGATCGTGCGCACGCGCATAAAGCCCCCCTGACGTCGTCGCACTTTCGCGCAGGGCTGCCACCCTCCCCCCCCCCGCGGCTGCCGATCGCCCCGCGCCGCAGCCACGCTCCTCGCTTCGTATTTGTTTCTTTAACAGATCTTCAATTGTCCGAATGATTAGTTTGCAATTCCTCTTTGAGTGGTCGCTCAGTCGCCGGTATTGTGCGATATTTGCATTGTTTAAACAAGCCACTCTTTTTTTTTTCTTTTTCCTCTTTTTTCTCTTCCTCTCTTTTCGCGATTCTGCGCGGTTCTTCTTTTTTTCTCGCGAAAGACGCATCGCGGCAGCTCCGGCTGCGGCGGCGTATAGCGGCATGATCCCGACCAGGCAGTGTGGCATTTCTGTCTGGCGTATTTGAAGTTCTCATGGCGGCTTTCCGTGAAATATTGCCGACTCACGGAGAGGCATCGGTAATGTTGATGGTTCCTAGTCAAGTAATAATCTCGGCTTTTGTTTTCCTTTTTAGTTTCGCACGCTGCCGCGGAGCGGCGTCGGTGATGGCGCGACCGCGCGGCGCGTTAATGGTGGGAGTGAGAACCGCGCGGACCAGATCACCGCCTGCGCCGCCATCGCCGCCGCCGCTGCGCAGCGAAGCAGTCTTCTTGTCTCCGTAATTGGTCGGCTAACTTCCGTTTTCTTGCGGCCGTTCGTCTCACCTCGGCCGCCTTCCTCCTTCCCATACAATGGCCCCCTCTAGCGGCAGGACTTGCTGCGTCACTTTTTATAAGTTCGCCCGACCGACCCGCGCGCGCGGCCCTCTGGGAATTATTGGGCTTACCGATCTGCAGGCGGCCGTGGCGGCGGTGTCTTTGTATCGGAGCGGCCCGCCCCCCGCTCGCTCGAATCCACCGGCGACGCTATTGGCTGTAGGTGGCGAGGAGGCCGCGAGCCGCAGGAAGTGACGGCCATAAGCGGGCTTTTTGTCCCGTGATACAGGGGGCAGTGTTTTAGCGGCGGGGAGAGTTGCAAGGTCGGCACTTTTTTTTCGGGGGTAGCATAAGTGCAGTTTGCGTGTAGGGTCTTGGGTGTTGAGTAGAGGAAGAGCAACGTCAGGTGGGGAATGGTGTGTGAGTACAAGAGCTCCAGGCGATGCATTAGGCTGAGAAATGTTTGAAAGATTGCTCATATAATGCGCAGAAGCTCTTCGACATTCTCCGAGGGATGTTTGTCTTTCAACGTTACTTACTTTTTATGACGCTTATTCAGTTGCTGACAAAATTTCTGGTAAAATAGTGTTGAGTATGAGACAATGATATGTTATCAGTTTTATTTCTATCAATATATCATTTTTGTACTAATTTTACAACTAACAGAATTGAGATATCCTATGGAATACATACATGCCTCATTATGTTCAATCGATGACCGTTAGTTTACCGAATGCATTGTTTTTATTGTAATTAACAGACTCTAGCTCTATTTATTTTGACATTATTGCAAATATTTAAAAAAAGATACAATATATTAACTAACATAATTGTTTACTTATCGTATATGTAAATAATATAATTCTCTTCCTTAAATATTTGAATCTTGAATTTTCGGTACAGGTATTTTTCCATGAAGTTAATAATTTTCTCTTACGGTGTCGAAAAGAATGGCTAAATAATTCTAGTGTGGGACCAGCCATAAAGAAATATTTCCTTGAGAAGCTCATATCATAACTTCCCAAAGAATGCATTAAAATGTCTTGCATGATACCATATACGTAGAAAATAGATGAGACAAGAGAGTACATTTGTTCCCTGTATCGTAGTAAGTTATGAGAGCGGTCTTAATCGTGTGCGAAAACATTCAGCCTGGCGTAAGATTTGATATCTTCTAGAAATTCTCTCGGGTACAAATTTGTTCTCTTAAGCCTCCGAACGATACCATCTTATCTCAAGCGAAGCATTGTAAAATTTCGTCCCGTAACTCAAGTGTTGCGTGATCTCACCAGACGCTATCTGGCAATGCTGCAAAGCTCCGAGACTTCCAGAAGAACCTTTAGCGAGAACCGTGAGAATCACCTTTTACGACGTTTACTTGGAAATAGTTTGAGAGGAGAATCTAAATAATTCCCAGTTCATGAACAACGTTCGTTGTTGTTGTTGTTTAATTGTTTGAAAATTTTATTTCTTTAAAAAATGTTTGTCTTTACCATATGGATTTGGTGGGTTGTACTATTGTTGGGTAACCCCCGTACATAAGTAAATTTAAACCACAATCAGTTAAATATTACGAATTGTAATTTAAGGACAAACCTTGAGCGGTAGACCAATTGACCATCATTGATTATTCCAACTGTTTTCGTAAAGCAACAAGATAACTGAAACTCAGGATATGCATTACTAATTATGTTTATTATTGTTTAAAGGCATACGTGAACGATACCCTATGTAATATTTAAGTAATCTCAGAGAGACGACAAGATCCGAATTTAGGATTTCAGAAGTATAGAAGATTCTACTTTCATAATAAAAAATACAAGTCAAATTACTTATTTTGTAATGGTTTTTGCAAATAGTATTTGTACGTTTTCTCGCTATAACTTGCGTGAGCTTTACTTCTGCACTAGCGATTGACACGAGCGTATATGCTTAAAGAATTGATAATAATATTCTAGTCCTTTGCCAGAGAGTACTTGTGACTAGAGATTTTTAAAATATATGAGAAGAAAATGTACCTTTACATTTCATATTTAGGAGAAACAGTATTAAAAACAAATTGCATTGCATTATGTTCAGTGATCTCTAAAAATAACTTTTCAGTTGTGGTTTTTTTGTTGTATTTGTTTTTTCTTTCTTTCTTTCTTTCTTTCATTCTATTGGTGACATTTCTAAGCTTTAAGACTAATGGCACTGAATTGCAAGAAATTGGACTTACTAAACTGTTTTTTGCGAGTATTTCGAGAATTTTGAGTAAGTGGATATATCAGTACTGGCATGTGCATAAAACTACTTTGTTACCACGTGGTTGTGAGACAAGGATGAACCTAGAGTATAAAGTACTAGTAACATTTTTCGCTTTCAATTCTTATAATTTTTCCCCAATAAGCATATTTATGGCTATTTATTAGAAATGGCTCGAAGCCGATTTACTCCAGACTTTAAAAACTGAGATGTGAAAAAATTACTTCGATACCGAGCAGAGTTCAAATATTCAAAGAGAAAATATAATTTTTTAAATATAGTTAACTTCAACCGAAAAAAAACAACCTGAAAGAATCTATGAGGAACCGAAAAGAGGAGTACTGGTGAAATATGTGTTCCATAAATGTGACACGGGTCTTTCGATGAAGAAATCCGGAGTGACTACGAAAAAGAGAACTTACTGAAATGATTTAGTTGAAAACGACAAGATACACACAGTATTGCAACGCTAGTGGAAGGAAACGATGAATTTTCGGCGAATACAATAGAGCGTTTATGGTTAATAACTCCGTGCATCTGCCTCGCCGACTTTCCTCCATGTTCCTTGGCCCCGGAACAGAAACGCCATCGCGATGATCGGGCGCTTGTGGCCAGCGTCCACCATTCAGAATCATCACGGAGCCAGCTCTGGGTGAGCCAACCAGTAGCATTTCGACGACAAACATGACGAAGATAATTTTATTATCCTTGTACTTTTTTTCAGGCTGGGCGCCTGCTAATGGCCCCGACAGCCATTTAATAGACTCGTTATTGCTGGCATGTGGTTAAGGGGTAATAATACCAACTTTCCAGACTTTTATGCAGGTGACTTGTCGTCTTCCCAGAAGCTGATTATAGGATTAGGAGTAAAATAGATAGGAGAGAGGGCAAGGAGGACTTTTGTAGTCGTCGAAAGGAAAGTGGACATCTTTAAGGGCAATTCTTGAAGGCGTTTTCTAAAGGGGTTTATACTCATTCCTTGCGGATGACGGTGATAACTGCCGTAGGCCCGGAGGCGAGGCCGTCGCGCGCTCGCCCGTGTGTGTGTGTGTGTGTGTGTCCGGGAGACCGTGTGTGTGTGTGTGAATGGAGTATCCGCCTACGCCGATGACATAACGCCCTGACTCCTGACTCTCCGCTGCTCGTAAGCGCGTCGCTTATTGAGCCGACTTTCCTATGCGAACGTCGCCGTGTTGTAACCGGGCGCGTTTTACTGCTGGGCGTCCGTCACCCCGCGCGCCCTGCGCCTGCGGAACTTGCTTCATCGCCCGGCGGGCGAGTGAGCGGGCAGGCGGGCAAGTGGGTGGCGCGAGTGGGTGGGCGAGTTGGGTGGCCTCTGGAAGTGGGTAGCGAGTGCGGTGGGCGGGCGTGGGCGGGCGGGCGGGGGCCGGCGCGGGCGGCGCGGAGGGCGGCGAGCGCAGCGGTGAGCGAGCGAGGCCGGGCGAGCGGGCGCAGCTGGGGCGAGCGGGCGAGCGGGGGCAGCGGACGAGCGGGCGAGCGGGGGCTGGCAGAGCAGGGGAGCTGCAGGCGGGAGCGAGCGGCGGCGGGCGAGCGGGCGGGCGGCGAGCGAGTGGACGCTGGGGCGAGTTGCGGGCGGGCGAGCGGCGGCGGGGCGAGCAGCCGGGATGGCGGGCGGGCGGGCGGGTGCTCAGTTCCTGGGCGGTCGCCTCTCGGCCCCTAGTGGAGGACGGAGGAAAGAGCGGGAGGAATGCGAGGGAAAGAGTTTATGGAGTTTAAAAGCACGCGTAAGCCGGGAATTCGTTTTTACGGCGGATTCAATAGAGGTTCATTTGTGAGAAATGATGCTTTTTGGAGTATGTGAGGTCTTTAATCTGAACGAATGATACCCCGACACGTAAAAACATGACGTTGCTTGTTGCTAGTATACTTAATCCCGCTACTAACTTTTCTGCATACTGTGAATTGGGACAGCCAGGTAGCTCTAAAATTCTGAAGAGTTTATTTTATTTGTAGGAAGGAAACAAGCTCACTGAAAAATGGATGTAGTGTAGAGTCTAGATATTAGAAAAGAAATGAGTTAATCATTTTTTGTCTTCATTTAGGTTATCCACGACAAAACACATTGTCTGGGGGCTACGCAGCTTGTTACTGAAGATATAAAGCTTTTTGAAGATGGTCAATGAGGGATTTGCCACGTGATGATGAGGTATCAGCAAATTAACCGACCTTATGAATGGAACAGGAAAACGGATGAGGAAGGATTGTGCGCGGTCTTTGACCCGCTGTTTAAGGTGCTGTACCGACTTCCGTCTGGGAACGGAAACGAGCGAAGTGGAAAAAACTAACCGAATGGCAGGTGAAGGGAAGCCACTCTGACAATCTCGTCAATGGTCTTGGAAGAAAGAACTGGGCATTTTGATAGGCTGAATTGTACTGTCTGCAGGCCCAAATACTACTACAGCAGGTATAGGGGTAAATAATGTATGGCAGTGTAATCAGTCTTCTTTATTACTCCGTGTCAATCTTCTTTGTATATTATTCATATTATTATTATAATTATTATTATTATTATTATTATTATTATTATTATTATTATTATTATTGTTGTTGTTGTTGTTGTTTTTGTAATTATTGTTGTGGAGAAGAAATGTTTTTTAGTAATTATGTGATGACGTTGACGACCCGAAACATTAATTGGTCTCCTTGGATCTGTTCTGTGCAACTGCCCAGTTCAATACCTGCAAACAATCTAGTGGTCATTAGTCTACAATTCAAATCCTCTCAACTTTTAGTATCAATAATATATTACTAACAGAACCCGTGCAATTTCATCGCATAAAAAGAAGTGGTGTAGAAAAGTTACAACAGAAAATACTGTATACTCATAATATACATATGTTTTACGTTTACCAAGTTCCCGTTTCCTTTCAAGCCGTGGATTTCAAACAATGCAAATTAGCATTTTTATTAATAAAGTGATTTTAGCATTTTATTAATAAAGGAAAGGAGTGATCTATTCAATATATAGTTACTTATATTGCTATTTTTCTCTCTCTTCTTTTTGTAACTCATTTCTTCAAAACAATTTACTGGGAGCTGATCAGGGGGATCATCTAAATCGCTCTCTTTACAGATTTAATATACATGATTCATAAATGTCGAAGATAATGTGTATATATATCAAAGTACTGCACTTATCTAAAGGTAAGATGTAATTTTCTAGTAATGTGAAAGGAAAATCAGAGAGTGAAGAATTGATGGTCAAAAATTACGACAAAATGCAAAGAACTACATCTCAATCCCAAATTGTAGCATTCATCGCATCAGTTCTCTCCTTGATTCCGTCAGTGGGAGGTCTCTCAGAAACTCACAAGAATAGAGCCGTCACAAATCTAAAATGAGAAAAAAATCTCGAAACATGGAAGAAATATGACCCAAATAACAGCTTTGCAATCCTAAATGCAACCATCACCTCCATCCGTCACCAATCTACCTTCTCGGGTGTTGGATGGTCTATCACTTGCTGACATTTCAACCGAGACTGGCCGATAATAAGAAAAAGTCTTGAAACGCCAAGGAATTCAAGAGAGCTCCCAAATAACTACTTGACTATTCCAAATTCACGGACGCACAGCATCCGACCAAATCTACACCGGGCCTCTAACGGTGGGTGGCATGTTAGCCGCGCACGCCTCAGAACCGAGACCGACACCGACCGATAATTAGAAAAATTGTCTCCAAACGCCGAAGAAAAGAACCAGAAAAATGCCCCCCCCCCTCACAATTCCATATTCAAGCTCCGAGTGCATCCACGCTCTCTGCGTGCTGTCGGTGGGTGGCCTGTCGGCGGCTGACGTTGCGCCGCGGACAGCACGCGAGGGAAGTCGGAGGGGGCGTGGCGGCGCGGATCGGAGTCTGTCTCGGTCGTCGTCCGTCCGTCCGTCCGTCCCTCCGTCCGGCTGCGCGGCGGTCGCTCCACTGACACGGAAGGCGGACGTGACGGCGGCGGCGGCGGAGTCGGCGGCTGTCGGCGACGCCGGTGGCGGCGGCGGCGGTGGCGCGCCACAGAAGGCTCCGGGCCACACGCGGAATAATTGCAAGGAAATCCATTACAGACTGAGGGCAGCACGCGCCGCGCCCGCCGCAAGAAGTAATTGAATAGACCTCTTCCACTCCGCCGCCGCCGCCGCTCCGCGGTGGCCCTGCCGCAGCCGCCGACACCCTCGGCGCGCCCACTCCCCGCTGACATTCGTCTCCCTGACACTCTCCCCAATCCACCGTTTCCCCTTCCGTGACCCTCTCACTCGTGCCACGGAGCTCGGGGCGAAACGCCTTCTACCACTGGGGGTCCGGGTTCGATCCCACACCAACCCAAGTGAAATTTGTAGGGGACAAAGGAAACGCCCGAAGGTTTTCCTAAGGGTGCCCGTCGTACATGAGGTGCATGCTTTATCAAGGGAGGTGGTGGTTTCCTCTGGTGAGATCCAGCGCCGACCTACACGATAGCTTGCTTGTAATTTACCTATTCATCTGTCTCCTACCAGTTCGTGTCTTGTATCTTCCACTACTGTGATCGATTCCGGACTAACCCATGCGGATTTTCTGTGCGGCAAAGAGAACTCCAGATGGTTTACTTGGTGGATAAATTGTTTGTTTAGTCGGATGAGTTATGTTCTTCGGTTGTTTGCCCTATAAGTATGGTTATCAAGGGAGATAGAGGTGCTGTCGGCTTCCTCTGCTGGACGGTAAGATCCGGTGTCGACCTGCATGTCAGCTTGCGGGGATTTGTCCCCGTTCTTGTGACTCCCACCAGTGAAGCCCCGTCCCAGCCGGGAGAAGCTCTAGGCTACCGACTGGTCTCCAGACATTATATGGTAGTCTGTTTGTATGTGTATGTGTAAAGGGTGCGGTTACTACTAGGAAGAGGAAGAAATCACACGCGATCCGTAGCCGGTTTTTGGGGTACAGCTCCGGCATTCGGCTGGTGTTGATCGGAAAAAACTCGAAAAAGGATCAAAGCAGCCGGCTGCCAGAATTTCCCTCCCAACTGAATTCAACCTAGCTGTTTTCTCACGCTCCTTCCAATTTCGCCGACTCTGATTCCATCATCATTCTTCTCATCGAACCTTCTCGACTAAATAGACTCAAGCACATTAAGGATACGCGTGGTTTTACCATTTCTGGTTTGCGCTTCTTGTGTTTAACCATATTCTTAGGGTGTCCAGATTTTCCCGACGTAGTTTACTGCGCCATCTACTTTACGCAACTACTTGGAACTTCAAAGTCTTAACAGAATACACTCGATAGAAAAGTTACTTGTAGAATGTTTAGAGTACGGTCAATAACGAACCCGTATCCTGAAAAAAATCATGAGCAGTGACAATTTCACCGGCGGATTGTAGCCACAGTCACGTGGATTTATCTGGACGGATAAAACTGTCACCTATTCCCAACGTGTGAAAATCTTTACTCCAGTCCCTTGCGTACCAAAGTTAGCACCACATGTAAGCAGCATTGGATTTGGATAGCTTCATTGGATAGATCTGGTTGCTTATATATTTCTTTTAAATAATTAATTTCTGGTTCTCTTCGCTTCTCAAAATATTTCTTAGACGTTTATTTTTCATTATTCTTAACAACAATGCTCACAATTCCGAAACTCAGTATTTCAAATTCTTTATACTCTAGGTATTCCAAAAACGCAGAGAAAGACAACATTTAAAAGACCTGAAATTCTTTACAATAAATTTGAGTCTTCATTCCTGCGTTCGCAACCACACAATGGAACGGGAAACATGTGGCAATGAATCATTTTGATCCTTAATTATCGGTCGAGATCTGATCTCATATGTAAGGTCTTCGATCGTATTAACTGCTTTTCTTGTCTGCTCAATTCTAGATTTATTTTATCATTATTTGTCATATCCATGCCCAACATTCATCAGTTTACTGCTCTCTTGTCTTTTCCCTTTCCTCTTAATGAAATAAATTGTAAAACTACCAGTGATAAATTTGTAATCTTGAATCTGCGCAAAAGAACATTATAATAATCACCCACTTAACACCAAAAACAAGTAATTTCTAAGATTGTATTTCGGCTAAGCCCTCACTGATAATTTTAAAAAGCACCAATAAATAAATATTTTGACATTACTATTTCCAATATCAGGTCGCTTATTATTAATAATATTCTCGATTATCTCAAATTATAAATAGGTACTGCTTTAATATTCATATCAGTCGAATCTTAACATTGATCTTAAAACCGATATAATCTACACCATCACTATCCCAGAGGTGCACCGCTGAGATCTCATAATATTCTCCTCCTCCCCCTGCAGAGCGTCGGGCCACAGCCTGCAGGCGGACAGAGCGCGTTAGTGGCTCCAATGACTTAACTTATTACGCGTGAAATTTCACGAAACAATCGAACATCAGCGCGGACGGGCCGTCGGGAGGACTGGCGCAGTCTCACAGCCGCAGGAATGCAACGTAACCAATAAGAATTAAAGCTAATTCGTATGCTGATGAGTCTGGCATCATTTAACACAATAGACGAATTAATCATTACTCTGGAAATAACGACGTGAAAATTTTAATTTATTAGGTCAGTGCTCTGTATATGAATACTCCTGTTCTTTTTATTGCATCTTAAGTCTCTGTTAATTCCCACGCGTGCCATGCGTCTTATTATGTTAGATCGTAATAAGGGCAATTATTTATGTGTTGCGTGTATCTACTTCATTTCCGCTTCGTATGTGCCTGCGGTTGCTTGCGGCGCGCTCGCAAGTGCAGGTGCGGGATTCTCATGAAGTTCATCGTATCATTTAGAAGGTACTGTGAGATGAGTTCCGTACTCATTTTTGTAGGTGGAGGAAGAGACTTTTTGTCGCCTTCATTCGTGGGAGAATGATCACAATGACGGTTTGCCGTTGACTTCCACTCTGTGACGGATGGTAATTCTTCTTCTTCTTCTCCATTTCAAGGATTAGGCAGAAGTGCCTGTTCCGTCTTCGCTCTGCACATCA
>BOPP01000075.1:1752297-1764315 GCA_017312745.1 Gryllus bimaculatus
TTTATAATTTTTGCAAATGGATGGTAATTATGGGAGGTAAATGATGAAGAGAAAACATGGTTTGGGGAAATGATGTTGACGTCGAATACGTGGCGGGATGTCAAAACTACCACGTGTCTTAACCTCAGGGTCAAATCGTTCACGCCACGCGGAATTGGGACTCGCAGCACTAGGTTGCTTAGCCGTTGCAATAAGCCTCATGAGCCCAGCTCGCACGCATAGAATATATTATTGGGGCTAATCTTTCAAAGGTGATTTCAGAGATTTTATTAAACAAACATTATTTTCTTAAGAAATTTTGAATATAGTTTAACTATTTTGGTTCTTGTATTTTTATGTTATCAATCGTGACGACTGTATTGTTTAATTAAAACGAAAAGTTTGAGTACACTTTAACAACATACTTTTTCAATTCACGTGTAACATCATTTCTGTCATTAATTTTGATTTGTGGGTCAACTATGTTCTTGAAAAAAAAAATTATATAATTAATCTTTCCGCTAGCTTATATACGTACCGTCACATCAATTGTATTAATTTAATTAAATACTTCCTTTTTTAAAGATCAATGTGCAGTAAGCTATGCCTAACTAGACTACGAAGAAAATATTAAATATATATCATCTTCTACCCATTATAAAATATTATAAATACATTTATAAAACTGTTTTCATTGCCATAATTTTTATTTTAGATTTTTGCTTTCACCAGTGTAAGTAAATGGTAACATTGTGGTGTGAGACCTATACACTTCTTAGAAGATGATCTCGCATTATTTTGAAGACAGATTTTCAATGGTTTCAATTCTCACATCATTATGAAACATCATTCATAAGGAAAAGAATAATATTAATTATGAATATAATTATTCATATTCACCGGATAAGAAAAAAAAATTCCAAATTTTGTTTTAATGTAACACTGGTATTATGTAAAATAGAATGGAGACGTAAAGTAATATTGAAATTCTGATAAAGAATTTTAGTTGCTCGATATACTAGGAACAATAATCAAAAAGATTCAATACAACAAATGTAATCAGACAGACGGAAAAATGTCAAATTCATTCATTTTATAAAAACCTGTTCATCAAACACCATCACAATCATTCATAATTTTTAAAACTACATCATCAATATCAACAGTATTCAAGCCATCGTACACGACTCTTACGTGACATTTCGCACCCAGTACCCCTGTGATTGTTCCCCTTATTATGTGGTATTCGCCCTGTGTCCTGCTCTCTTGCCATCACCTCCCCCCCAACCCCACTACCGCTCCACCCTCGGAAAAATCGTACGAGCCGCCACCTATTATATTTAAAGCACTTTATAATAGGACCATTGTACTACCTATAGCGCGACGTAGGTGCACTTTGTGTCGAAGGGTGAAAGAGGAGGGAGGGGCAAGGAAATAAAACGAACAAGAGGTAACAAAGATACTCATTGGAAGCCGAAGCAAAAGATACGGCCACTGGCCAGGGAATGTAAAGGCGAATTGGAAATTAGGAATTTGAATATTGCGTGCGTCATCGTGAATCGACAGTTGGCATCGCATTGCGGCTACTGTTCGTGGTCAGCGGCGGGCCTCCGCCTCTGAATACTCTTTGGATGCGCTGTGTAAGTGAAAAGGATAAAGACATCATTTTCGGCTCGCTCAGGGGGAATGAGGCATCGTTATTTGAAGATGATCGTGGAAATGGTTATGGCTTGTTAGCCTGCAAAGAGTTCAAGGAACTTGTCCAATGCGTTCCCACGCGTTCTGCTGTTTGTGTCCTTTTAAGGCGATGTTCTTTGTGAGAGATGTAGGGTGAATAATGGGGCCTGTGTTTGAGAATCGATTGGAAAATTGGTTAAAGGACGTGAATGAACCGTTCGTCGTAACTGCGTGGCCTCATGGGCGCTACGTAAGTGAATGGACCTCTTGTTACAGAACGGTTGAGCCACGGTTCCATTGTGAGACTAGCAGAGCTTCCTGGCCCAAGTTTGCCAGCGTGTATAGTACGTATTCTATACGTATGTGAGTGTATGTGTGTTTGTGGTTGGGTAAGGAAGTGTGTAGAACGCTGGTTTCTGAGAATTTTAAAAGAAAAATACCTTTATTTTTTGTGTAAAAAACTGAAAAGTCTGTAATATTAATTAAATGATTTCTTATATTCAGTTCTAAATAAGAACATAACGGAACTTTTAATTTTCTTCTTTTGCGAA
This sequence comes from Gryllus bimaculatus, assembly GCA_017312745.1. Taxonomy (NCBI): domain Eukaryota; kingdom Metazoa; phylum Arthropoda; class Insecta; order Orthoptera; family Gryllidae; genus Gryllus; species Gryllus bimaculatus. The sequence continues at coordinate 1,754,505 of BOPP01000075.1, forward strand.
AAGCCATTTTAACTGTCTAATCATTTTGTTTGTGAATTGTTGTGACGGTCCATAAATAAAGTTCTTATAATAATTAATACTCATAAACCGTTCTTGTGTATTCATAGAATCAAAATCCTGTATTAGAGCATCTTTTTCTGTTTTTCAGTATCTATTTTAATTATGTTCAACGTTCCTGATAAAGGTGATAGTGACAACTAGTGATAAATAAATTTTTCACTAGAAGAATTTCCCTTCAAATATAAATTCATTCTCAACTTTGTCTTCAATTAATATATTTGTATATATGTATGTGTATATATTTGATTTAAGGGATGAAATTGCAGACTACTGCTGAAATTGCTGAAATTGCAGTATTTGATTAATATTGAAAGTACACTTAGGTTTCTTCGCTACCCTCTTGAAAGGGTTCTCGGGTTCTTAATATACCATTCATTTTTATTTCATTGATAATTTATTTACAAAAGTTTACCTATTACAGATTAGGATGGGCAGTAATTATCTCAGTCTCGAATGTATTCAATCAAACGTATTCAATTTCGAACGAGCTTTAAGATATTGTCGCAATACTTCATTCCTCTCCTTCATCATTTTACTTTTTCTTCTTTTTCATATTGCAGAGGGTGACGTTGCGAGTTAATAAAACGTTACTTCTCAAGGTAATCCTTGAGAAACATTTTGTTCAGTGGAACAGATTAATTTTTTCTTCGTTAAATCGACAGATGAACACCCTTCCATCATTCGGCTGAATGTCTCAACTCAGTATTTTGGCACTCGTCCCCTTCGTTGCCTCATAGTTCGTCAATCGTTGTGTAGGGATGCCGCAGTGTTAACTCAAACGAAGCTCGAAATGTCCAGGGGCCGAAGCGCCGCGACTCTAATGAAGATGTTTTTTCCCAAAGGCGTTTTGACATTTCGCATCGTCCTTACCGCACCTGCTGCCAGTGGTAAATTGCTCACGTTTTTCTTCTCATGCCGACCACTACAGCACGTGTGATGTGAACGGAATTCTCAAGGAAATATTTAGAGAGACTAATATATAAAATATTTAGTGCCTTTGGTTCATTTAGGAAAAATATTTAATTTGCACAAGAAAACTCGAAAATTAGAGCTGCAAAAACTTGGATGGGGAGATGGATGGGAAGGTAAGATCGCCCATGGATTGTTGCCCTTCTTTAGAGTCCTCCACCAGCAATCGTCAGGAAGTGGTCAGGGAATCTACCGATGAGAATTGCTCTCTCAATTCTATTCCGCTAGGCACCACAAATGCACTGATGTTCAACCATCAACCACATTTCTGTGTCCTGGCTGGGACGAACCCGCTACCTCAGAATGGTGCTCTCTAGCGTCAGTCATCGTCTTCAACCCTACCGCTCATCGATGCGGTTTGCTTTGAAAGTATATCTTCGGTGCAAAGAAAAAGGTGACACAGCTCGAAAATTGTCATTTTGTGGGAGAACGGTTTTACCCCGAGCGTAACCATTTATTTGAAAGCGAAAATCGGTGGTTCACTGTATATTGCGGGTGTCTGGGTAAGGTATCTTTTGAAACTTTCATTATTAAAAATGGACTTTTCTCAAACACAATTTTCCTTATTTGTTTTCAAAATTCACTATTGTTTAGACATGTTACTTTTATTGTGAATCGATTATGTGTAAACTATAGATGTACTCGTAGTTAGAGTGCCAGGATAGTGGCATTTCTCAAATTAGTGAAATATTTCTTGTTTAACAAGAGGTTTTCGTTTTGGTTTTTGATTATATTAAACCTCCGTAAAAGTAGGAATCAAAATGATCAATTTTTTAGTTTGAATACGCATGTCGTACTTTTTAATACTTTTTCAACTTTATGTCAACCGTCAAAATGCTACAAAAAACAAAATTTCGAAAGAATCAATAAAAAAATTGATTAAATTAGAATAAATGTTATGTTTGAGATACAAGTATTTTAAGACTACTTGAAACTACTAAGTACAGATTTATTTCTAAATCATCAAAAAATGGTTAGAACCCAATCTTGATTTTTTTATCGTTTTAGTCCACCTGGCACTCTTCCAGGAGTACTCCTCCTCCATGCGTCATATTTATTTGTAGATCACCAAAAAAATCATTTGAACTCAACGTTGATGGTTTTTGACCTTTTGTCAGTTTTCGCTCCGTATCCAGGGGAAACTGCTCCAGTCCACCTGGCAACACCGCGTGGAGTACACCAGCTCCGTGCGTCAAGCGCCGCCAAGCTTCAACCGGGTTCCTCTTCGCGCTGTCTGGTCTGTCAGGCGCGTCGCGTCGCGTCGTCTGCTCCCCGCGAGTTCGCGCGCTTCCTTCCGCCGCAGCCGCCTGCAAAATTCGACGACCCGTCTGCGCGCGCGGAGTTTTCGGGGCGGCCGCGTGCGCGTGCGCCCGACGTGCGCGAGGCAGCTGCCGCCAGGAGGAGCGGCGCGCGCCACGCCGCGCCGCGCTGCGTCGCTGTCGCCGCTGGCTCCAGGAGCAGCGCTACGCCCGCACGTCGCCGTTGCTTGATGGCCCGACGAAAAACGAGCGGTTTCGCCATACACCATTAAACAGTCGTGTAACAATGCGGGGAGGGGGGCCCAGTGTAGGGTTCACTTTCCCGCACTTACTTTGTAAGATGATAAAGTTTTGTAATCGACTGTCGGATAACGGCAGATGATTGATGAATTAGAGATTCCGGATGCGTAAACTGCTAATGTCTATAGTCCCGTAAGTATAGTGCTCCCGCTGGATAATGAGATCCGGCGCCGACCTACCTTCGGCTAGCGGGGGTTTTCCCAACCAGGTATTTCATACTAATGGCGCACAGTCTCAGTCGGGACAAGCTCTAAGCTCCCGACAAGTGTTGTCGTGTAGTGCATGTGAGTGTAAGTGTGTGTAAGGGCTGAGTATAGTGCAAGGAAGAGGAAGGAAAAAACGCGCGCGGTCCGTGACCCGTTTGTTTAGATACTGTTCCGGTATTCGCCCTGGTGTTCATCGAAGAAACGGAAAACTACCGGTAAGAGCAGCCGGTCGCTAGAATTCTCCTCCGGGCAGCGATAGAACTCGATCTGGCAATCTAGATAGGCTTAAAAACCCTGCCACCGACGGGACTCAACTCTATAACCACCCGGTCAGAGACATTACAGAGGCACTGCGTGTCATCATTTGATTCTCTGAGCCATCTCTGCAGGTGAAAATGGCGAATTTTTGGCAGAAAAACTCTTATTGCCGAGCCTTAGAAACGACAAACTTGATATATATTGATCCTGCATGAAGTAAATTATTTCATTAAACACGTGCAGTCCAAATCCACGTTTTGTGGAACCTTGACAGCGAAAAATCAATTATCGGTAAAACGTCTGCCTATCCGACTTTCTATCTGTCTACGGCCAACGCTAGCGTATAAAGCGTTCAGCAGATTTTCTCCAAAACTGATATTCCCCGATCGATCTAAATTAACTTCGGACCTTAGGAATTTGAAACGCATATTTTGTTTTTTGAGTGTTCTTAACAGGAATCTTTTTTGTTTTGAGAAAGACTTACTGTTTCATCTTTTAGGACTTTTAGTAGGACTAATTGTTTAATCCTTCATGCTTATGGGAAACACACACAAATTTCGAATCGTTCCCATACGTAATCGCTTGGTGGACACTCGGGATTCTCTTACGCCAGGCCTACGCATAAACACGTGGAAATCATTTTTTCAGCATCTGTCGATTTAGAGAAACTCACCGCGTCATTTGGAAGTGGTTGGTGGTGGCTCTTAAGAGATTTGATGGTACGGCGAAGGCTGAAATTTGGACAGACAACATTAACCACTTGCGTACCAATGTACCACCGTACCACTGTGTGTCTGTGTGTAAGTGTGTGTGTGTGTATGTGTGTGCGTGCACGAGAGCGTGTATGTGTGAGCGACCAACACCAGCGTAAACCACCCCGACGGGTGGTTAACGCAGGTGTCCATTTATCACACCCACGCGCAAACTCCCTGAGTGCCACCGGCTGACACCATCGTGGACAAAGAAGCAGAATACTTCTCGAGGTCGTGAACACTAGATCGAGGGCTTTTCGGTTCCAAGGTTCCATGATTTCCTAAAGATATTAGAAACACAACTAGTTAGTGTCTGGAGAAGTTAACGCGTTGTGAACCTGTAAAACGGAGTCATTGCTATTCTTCTTTTTGAGGAAGACGTGCATTTTTTCATAAGAAGCAGCCAACAGGAAGCCGATGACGTACTAACGATTGAAAAGTTACAAAGTTTAATTTTTTGGCGACTTTAACTACAGTATTGAAGATTAAGGTTTTTTAAGTTATTTTTTTTTCAAAATTTTTATCTTTAAATTAGACATTTCGCACAATTTTTTTGTGAAATAAAAGAATTTTAAAAACAAGGTTTTTTCATAAACTGCTAGAAATATTGCTTTAAAAGTTTTGAATAGATAGATGTAAATGTACTGGATGACATGATAACCTAATTTTTCAACAATTTCATTAACATACATACAAATAGTATTATAATATTAACATAACTGTTATAAATGATGCAAAAGAGTTACTGCAGTTTCTGTACCAACAGTTTTTATTTGCAGTATCGGGAGATAAGTAATATTTTTGTTTTGTTTAAATGAGTGTAGAAGAACATTATTAGCTTATTAGTTATTTCAATTTAGCTAACTCGTCAAAAATCAACTAAAGGATCAAAATTTTTAGCATGGTATCGTTATGAAGAAAATACTGAGAAGGTTGTGGTTGTCTAATGGTGCGTTTACTGTGTATTAAGTACTTCTAGCTCCAATTCATTTCAAAATCAGTTATTGGTTGCAAGGGCGTGTAATTTATCTAGTGTTCTATTTTGCTTCTTCCTTCTTCGATCAGAAATGGAGAAAATATTTGAAAAAGTTTCACTCCGTAACATGTAGAAACAATTTAGAATGACAATTGAAACTCGCCTACAAGTAATAATGAAATCCATAGAAAAGAGTTTTATTTTCAATGTTTCTTTCATTCTTTGTTAGTAGCAGTACGTGCTAAAAATATTTCCAAGGAAGACGACAATTGAAATATTACTAAATGTAACTTGGAAATGAAAGATCGTTCTTGTATAAAAAAATAATAATCGTATTGATTCGTTTAAAGAACTTAGAAATTATTTCATTACATAACGCCAATCCAGAAGATCATAGACACAACTTAGAAACAGAAATGTTACAGTGGAATCAAAAACATAGTGCTTCTAGTCATTGTACTACGTTATGTCGCACTTTAGCCAAGACCGTAACTACAATAATTATGCCTATGTTCCTTCATGTGCACTTGGTGCTTCTGGTACTATCACGGCAGTTAAGCCAATTTAACAAAACGCTGAAGTTGCGTCAACGTTCTTCACCGCTAAAACCTTGAACCTCTCTGCTCCGCCTAGTGCACGTCTAGCCCCTCCTCCTGCCCACCAGCGCGCCCCCCGGCCCGCTCGCAAACCTCGGCGGCGCCCCAGGTGAAGCCGTCAGCCTTCGTCTCTTGATGGATGCCGCCTAATTAATAAATTGGCGGCGAAGGCGGAGGCGAGGGTGGGGGTGAAAGAAAACCCGCGACTCCCCCTCTTTCCCCTGTCTTATAATTAGCTTGTCGGCAGGGGCAGGGGCCGCGGGCCGCGGGTGGGAGGGGGGGGGAAGAGGTGGGGGTGAAGTGGGGAGATGTGGAGGGGAGGGTGTTCTGCGCCTGATATCGCCGTCTATCGCGCTGCGCTCTTCACCTCGTGAAGAAGTTGGGGAATCCATGACATAACCTCAAAGCTTTGTGAGCGACAACGAAAAGGTAGTCGAGAATTTGAGGTTTCCTATTGTGCAATAACTAACTAGTGATTTTTCTCTCTAGAAAGGACTTGAAAAGAAAGTAGTGAATATATACAAAACCCGAAAGGTAAAAAAATAAACTTAAATACTTCTAATTTCTTCACAATATTACAAATTACCAGTTCTTGCACAACTCAAATGTTGTGAAATAATTGAATCCAATTGGTAAAATGTATTTTTACCATGAAAGGTTGCTGGTTTCTCCGAAAGATACTCTTGAATAAAAAGGTTATTTTGAGGTTCTAATTTGTTTACAATCAACGTTTTGTTCCTTTAACTGCTAAAATGAACATGTAAGTAGAGTGTATATTTCTTGAGATCGAAAAAAGTGCTAAAACCTGTATTCCGATATTGTATACGCATCATTTTAGATGCGTATACAATTTCGGAAATGGGACTTTGATAGGTAAAATTGCATTTGTATTGAAAAAAGTGTTCACTGTTTTAAGTAAACGACAATATATTCCATTTTGATTCTAAGGAATATACACATGAATAGACTGTTCTGCAAAAAGAAGAAGAGTGACTTAAAGAAGAATAAAATAGGTTTCGTGCAGATCATGACCAAGCACTTAAATGCCCTTTTGCTCTTTCCTTGTTCGACGAATAAGGCTGATGAGCATTGTCATTGAAAAGAACTTCAACCAACAATACAGCTCCACACAGTTCCTTTTCTTCATATTACATTTTTAGATTCAAATTTTGAGTTAAGTGCAGAAAGATGGATTTCAGGTGGGAAGCAGAGCTTACTACACTGTGACCTTCGTATTATCTCATTATATCTCTGGAGGGCCTTTCTCTTCATGTGTCAATCTTTAATGCAGGAAAAGTAGTTCCAAGAGTAAAGTAACGGAATTTTCTTATTGTATTGTGGAGTGAAATAATATAAATATTAAGAATGCTTTAGCATTCTTAAAACGATATTATTGTTTTTAGTACGACGAGGTTTTTGTCTAAATCGAGAACCATGTGAGCATGTATAAAAAGTAGATAGACACATAGCACGTAGATACATAATTTATAATATTTAAAACCAAACCAATCAAAAAAGTCTATAAAATGTACATTTTTATATGACAATGATATACTCTAACTTTAAAGACTATCAGTCCATATATTATTTTAAAACAGAATTATTTTATTGGCATTTTACAAAGAATAAGCATACAGGTTAGGTTACATAAACTTACTAACTGATGTGCTTATCCTCGGTAAATTTATGCCAATAAAAAAATTATGTTTTAAAAGAATAGTTTGTGTGATTGTCTTTATTATTAGAGGAGACCATTGCCGTATAAAAGTACATAATACTCAACGCTCATACTTGCTACATAGTACTGAACGCTCCCTCTTAATGAGCCTGTAGTGACTGTAAATCATAAATTACTCTTTAGGATAAATCGTTTTGTGGGAAACTAAGGTAAAAATATTTAGACACGACTCATCTCACATGTTGAACAAAACCCCGCGTCGAAGCAAGTCAACCTGTCCCGACGCACCGGTTCAGCTGCTCACCCACAAGAAAACCGCGCAGCCCAGCGCGCAGCTCACCGCACAGCTCCATTTTTGCTCGCAGCCGCGCCACCGCCGCAGCTGGTGTGTCCGCGGCTTTGGCGGTGACCCAGGAGGCCGTGACGTGAGCAGCTGTGGGGACCTTCACCAACTCCCAACTCGGGACACAAAATCTGGGAACATGCGGCACCGGGACCTGTTCTTCCCACTACCTTCCCCTCAGCACGCTTTCCTCTGCGAGGTGTTTATCCCGTGCTAATTTTATTATAATGATGCTTTTAATAAGACATTATGAACCTTGGGGCGTATTCATTAATCATTAGACGCGGCTAACACGCCGTATTGTGTAGGGTGCGCGAAGAAAGGAGGAACAGTTTATCATAAACAAACATTTGTTAAGGTTGGTAACACGGGCCCGAGCCACGCTTTACGTTAAATTATCTAAATGCCTAAATCATTAAGATTTGTGTCAGTGGCGTGATGAAATAACGAGGAAAGCGCCTAAGCATTGTTTGGGTTTTAAGTAGCGCCGAACGGCTGTTCCCGCGGGAGTGCGGCGAGGGAACTTGTGTGGGAGGGAGGGGCGGTGGTGGGGGCGGAGGAGGAGTAAAAGTGTCTTCATTGTCACCTGTTTGGAGTTACTCTCAACATTGTGTCGCGTCTAATAAAAATTTGAAGAATGAACGAATTTTTAAATTTTTGTTGTGTTGCATTTATTTGAATATAACCACGCGTCTTGTAAACGCGCGTAAATAGAATTATATGATATTTTACTATATAATGTTCTTTTACTAATATTCTTGTAATATTTAATAATTTCAAATTAATTTGTGAAAATAATGGTCTGTATAATTTTGGCTCAACTGGTTTTACAAACAGACGTGTTCCAATTATTAGAGTAAAGAAATTTTTCGTAAACGATTTGCATTTATTACTCTTTACATTCGTGTACATGTCAGAGTCATACATTTATTTCTTACTATTAGTGTGTGAGCCTTTGGTCTTAATCAACAACTTTGCCCTGTTTGGCATAAAGTCTACCAACTTTTCACCTGAGTTTTTAATTTTTTGGTCGCGGTAGCAAATCTCCTTTAGTTTGCCCACGACTTCTTGTACATTTACTTATTCTTCTCGTGGTAATACCCCGTTAATTTTCTGTGGGATTCAAGTCAGAGCTATTCCGTGCCCATGGTAACACTTCAAATTGATTTTCTTCCAAATTCTTTAGGGCACTTTTGTCTTTGTGGCAGAGAGCTTCATCATGCATACAATTGCCATCTTCTTTAGGGAACCACAGAACTTTTTGTGTTGGTATTGCCTCATTGTCCCTTCGACAATGTGCAATCTGCCAGGATCTTTCACAGACATCATACTTAACAGCGTTTCTTTCCAATTATATCATGGAACCTAGGAAAGACATGCTTTCGTCTAATAATTTTAACACTTCTGGAATTTTTTTCATAATTGATCAGTAATTCGTAATTTTTCTAATGCAATTATCGCTTTTTTCTGTTAAGGAAACATTACATTAGAATCACTGGTCCTTATAGAGTAATTTGAGTAACCTGCGTCCGCCTGTCCGTCACTCGGAGACTGCTTCCAGTTCAAAATTTGTGTCAAATGAGGTGTCATTCTACAGGATGTCCTCCTGATGGGGAATTGATCACTTTTTTGCTGATCCCCCAGAAAATATTAAGAAATTTCTCTGAAAATCTTACTTTCGAGCTACTAAAACGCCTATGCGTGATTTATGAGCACAGAGATGTGATAAATCATTCGATTCCTTTCGTCAAGAAAAATTATTTGCCGGTTCCATTTGGATACTCTAAAAGAATTTTAAAAATATGAGTTTTATGATTTGATCGCACCTTCGAGTACATTGTTGAGACGCTGAGAATTATTCTATTCTCTTTCCGGCATTTAAATGAAATGATATGATTGATTTATAAGATTAATAATTAAGCCTAATATTGTAACGAAATAAAAAAATAACAGCGATGGTCTCTTTTTCATGTAACTTTCTAAACAACACACTGGGATTTTTTGTTTTACAGAATGCAAAGCATAAATAAAACTTTTTAACAGGAAAATGCACGCCGGAGCCTCCACTCTACGCTAGTATTAAGTACAGTAGCAACAACGTATTATCATATAATTTGAAACATGTTCAATATTGTGAATGAAATGCGTTTTACACTTAATCCCTTTTTTGTGGTTGAATTGTCTAAACCAGGATTCATTTAAGTGAGAAGTTGCTGCACAAATTATGTTTGGTTCGTTATAATCATGTAGGGTTCGAACGAAGTACAATATTACTGCCGAAGCAGAATTCTAGTATTAAGGTTACATGTGGCACAGCGGCGTCCGTTTCCGCTCTAATATTTGCGCACCTGTCGCGTGGTGGGGAAAAATCGTCAGCCATAACACACACACACACACACACACACACACACACA
>BOPP01000075.1:1766476-1790464 GCA_017312745.1 Gryllus bimaculatus
CGGCGGCGGCGCGCTGTGTGGGCCGCGGGGTGGCCGGCCGGGCAGTCCGTCCGCCGCCACTCACCGCGGCACTTAATAGTGCTATTAGGGGCTCCAGATTACAGAGCGGCGCGCGCTAGGTAAAGATCGTCGCCCGCCGCCACCTCTCGATGCGTATCTCTCTCGCTCCCGCGGCGACGGCGATCGGCGCTGGCGCTGGCGCTGGCTCTGGCCGGCCTTCGCAGAGGAAGCAGCACCAGCGGACTGTAAGAAGAGGCTGAGGTGTGTGCTGCGGAGCCAGACAATGTGGCGAACTATTCTGTTTTTTGGGAAAAGGAAATATAGAGAAAGATAAAGAAGAAAACAGAAATTGGGAAGAGATGCAGTGAAATAGTAGTAGGTAGGAGTGCTCTGTGTGGTCTGGCTGAATGCACTTGAAGGTCTTGGAGTCAGACTGCCACGTGAGACGTACAGAAAAGGGAGAACGAGAATGAACGCTCTTGAGAAAAAGATGGATGTGGGCGGTTGATTTGAGACGATGGAATGCAGATAGGAACGAGATACAAGCGAAGCGAAACGTAGACAGTGAGATTACAAAATAAAAAAGAAATAAGGAATGAGAAGCAAATGCGACAGAGAGTAGGTGGGACAATTAAGAGACCGGTTCGGATCCCGACAAGGAGAAACGAAAACACGTACTGGAGAGGATGGGGACGTGCGAGAACGGATAAGGCAATCCTCAATGCTCAATATCTTCTTTGTGAAACACATTCAGCACAAACAGAAACCAAATCAGGCAATTCAATGCGAAATAGGAGTTTAACAATGCCAAGCTTGGTAGTACATTGACCATATGTGGAGTGTCTAGTGGACAAAGTGGAAAGTTTTATAATCGGGTCATTGCCAGTATCTTCTCTTCATTCCTACGATTGATATACACGAAATTTCGAGAATCTCCTTTAGAGATAACATATGAGGAGTTCGTAACGTATATAACATAACGTGAAGGGAGACATCGCTCCGAAGCCTGAAGTGTTCGTAGTGCAGAATGCAGTTTCAATGCGACTGGTAGGTGCCATCTCTTCTCCCGCCGTCGCCCTCGCCCTCGCCCTCGCCATCTGGATCTCCGCAATCCGCCATCACAATCACCATTGCCACTGCCACCGCAACCACCATAGCCTCTAACATCGCACATTACATAGCCACTGCCGCCACATCCACACCCCTTGTGGACCCCCACCCCATCTCTGCCAGTGCCACCCCCATCTCCGTCATCACAACCTCAACGTCACTTCCATTGTCCCTTCCACCCCCTGCACTGACACTCTTTGCCTCTTCCTCCGCCACTTTCACCACCATTTCCACTGCCACTTTTTCCACCTCCACCGCCACTTCCACTACCTCTATTTCCACTTTCCACTCGTCTGCTATCTTCTTCTATCTCTACCGCCTCTTCAACGGCCATTTCCACCACCTCCATTTCCTGCACTAATTTCATTGCCTCTATCACTAGCATCAACTATGCTCCCACCACCTCCAACTCCAATTCCACCGCCACTATCAACCATACCTACACCTCCAATTCCATCGTCATCGCCACCTCCACCTCCACCACGTCCACCTCCTCCACCTCCACCTCCACCTCCACCTCCACCTCCACCTCCACCTCCACCTCCACCTCCACCTCCACCTCCATTCCTCCAACTCTCAATCTACCGCTACTTCCATCTTCATTTCCATCTCCAACCCCATCGCCACCTCCACCACATCCTTCACCTCCATCCCCATCCCCTTCTCCACCTCGACATCGCCTCCATCTCCACTTGCACCTGCAGCCCCTGCCGCCGTCGCCGCCACCGCCGCGGCGCGAGCGGTCTGGGTCCGCGGGCGCCGCCTTCCGAAGCGTGACCGGGCGCGCATGCGCAGGTCGCGGCGGTGGTGGCGGTGGCGATGGCACCCACAGCTCACCCAGCGCCCCGAGGCACCGCGCGAGCGGCGGCGGCAGGCGATGACTCACAAATTGCTACGCCACGCGGGAAAATTAATTCTAAATAGTTTTTCTCCCATTCAATCGACAGGAATAAGTCGGCTCTCGCGGCTTCCAACTAGGATAATGCACAGTTGCCGCGAGATGATGCCGACATACAGTGGACCGAGGTGAATTGGGATATGAAAAAAGGTTTGTGTAATAGAAAAATGTTGTTACTTGTGTTCAAACGCTTGCGGTAATATTCATACTATTCTCTTCTGTGTAAAATAGAAAAATCAATTATGTTAAGTCACATCAAATATAAGTTTCTGTCATACGTTTTATTGTGATCAAGATACGTTTACGGAGACAATAATTCAACTTTCTTCTACGAAGAACCAATTTGATTAAATATTTTTGAATAGTATTACATACATTTATAATTGATGTTTTCAAATTAGTACATATAAACGTTTACGTTTTCATGAATATTTTTTGAAAGCAATGAAACATTGAAATTCCTATGTGACGTTAGGCTAGCAAATTTGTCTAAAGTTGTTCCTTTTAATTGTTTATTTTTGTGTTCATATGGTAGGTTATTGGCATTCATGCTACTAAAAAACGCTGCATAACATTCAAGATTATATATTTGTGTGTGTGTGTGTGTTCACATTTTGGTTAGAGTAGTTAGAGTATTAATTATCTGGTAATTTTAGGAATGCGACATCGCCACGAAACATGGTTGTTTCTTAACATCGATGTTATTTAAATCTTAGATCGTCACATCGTTTCGATGTTTTTAAAACTGCAGTAGTATTTATTTGTCCATTGATGTTCCCGCATGGGGAGGTAATTAGACAGTGGTCGCATTTATTAAATTTCAATTAACGAAACTTAATCACTAATTACCAGGACATTTAACAAAACGTTTCTTATTTAGGTGGATAATTCAAACATTATATGAACTTTATCGACGAAAACCCGATTTTCATTATTTTTATCCTAGGTCAGTTTGGTTTGAGTAATATTCAGTTTATGAATGTCACAAAATTATTTCATATTATTGTATTCTGTTCTGCATTCAAAATAAAACATCACGTAAAATGATCAGGCATAAAACTTCAGTGTTAAAAAATCTCGGCGCCAAAAAATTTATGTAAAATTCATAGATGATTTTATGAAATAATGTAGGTTTTTAAAATTTCGGTATCGATGTCGCAAATCTAGCAAGTAGTAGTGCCTAGTCTCTTCGTGAATTCAATGTGAGAACATGAGCTAATCATCGCAAATCCAACATTAAGAGTGCTGTAAGTCTAGAAGTTAATAAAACGAAGTTTGTACTCCAAGTCATTTTTCTGTTGAAAAACGTAATATTCTGGAATACTCACAAGTTTTTCATAAATGATTTATGATACGTTTTGGCAATGAAATCTTCATTTAATCACCGAAGAATTATCCTAAAACAGAAATGGTTTCCCTAATGAAATGGGTACGGGTATTTCTCTTTGTTTCTGAACAACGACGTTTATCGACTATCTCATTTCAACCCAGCTCAGGCGTGCGTTAGATTGGATTGAATGTGTTCGTTAAATTTAGCACACAGGCCCACCGACATGGAAGCGATGACCTAATGTGCAGCCTCCCGCACCAGTAGACCCTCCCCAGAACGAAATTTAATTAATTTAGGATCTGTGGATGAAAGAGTATATTAAAATAAATTTTCAACTCTTGCTGCTTTTTTAACAAATATTAAATATCGCCTTGATTCACTGAAGCTCATACAACAAGTGGAAACTTAAAATGCTGAACGAAAATATCACCATTACGAACATAGAGTTTTTCTATTAATGATTTACTGTCCAATTTGTTAACGTCATGCTTAGCAAAATTTGCGAATCGATAGTGAATTATTATTTATAAATTTGTGAGTAATATTACTGTTTTTAATATTGTCTAAAATAAACTTCATTACCACTGTCCCTCAAAAACGTATGTGTTCAGACACATCTACTTTTTGAACAATTACATAATTTTATAAAAGCATCAAATGTGAAAGAGCACTCACAGTTGAGTGATCTCGATGTACTTCAGGTGATTGTTTGTTATACACGGAATGGTTGAAGGCTTTCACGGAAATAAATTCCCGCCTTCGAAATCGAGCCGATGTTTTCCAACCGGATAGTAGCCGGGGCAGGATCGAAGCTCCGTCAAACCAATCAGTAATGACAGAGCCCAGACCTACTATTAAGGTCACGCCCTTGTTCTTGCTCTGTGATTGGTCGGCGCCTTTGAAGTGACATTCTTGCCGACGTGGAACAGCGACAGCGGATTCCTTGCATCACTTTCTCCCAGGAATTCGATATCTCGTTCGGACGGGTATCGACACGAGAACAAAAGAAGCTCGAGCTTGAGTTCTTCGAAACCCAGCCTTGCCCCCACCGCCCCCTTGCCTGCCTGCCGCTCCCGTCACTAACATTGCCGCTACCATCACCGACTGACCGTTCACGTGGAACATCTGACAAAACCATCACTTTCAGCATAACGCGTAATTGCTCATTGAAGAAGCAGCGCCAACACTATCAATTTCAATATCACATAAACGACTATTTTTATCATTATTTGGTCAACCACTCTCACCATCATTCAGGATTGCCATTATTTTATTACACTATCATTCATGATGGCCACGTTTTTGTAATTCATTAAATGATTTTGCATCATCTCCACTACTGTACTTATCACTGCCCACAAATGTTTCGTAGTCATCATCACCGCCACCTGATCTCATCGAATGAAATATCGACATCACCACTATTCTTCCTGCTCACCATCACCACAAGCGCCACTTCTCTTTCCCCGCGCGCGCATTGCTGGAAGACTCGGACAACAACGCTCCGTGTACACTGTAATTTCAGCGATGTTTTCCATGATTGCAAATTCACGGAATTCCCTATCAAATGAAAGGACTCTGTCGGTCACGATATGTATCAATTACTGCGGAACTTAAAACCGGCCATTATGCTTCTTTTCCCTAGACCGCCTCGTCCAAGGTTACCGCGAACTGGCGCGGCTCGCTGTTCTATTTCTTGTGTTCTGATTAAAGGTTTCCCTCGCGCACTTGATAGCTCGAATTAAGCGTAGGCACACTTCATTGTTTTCATGGTCTGCGCGGCCGAAACGAAACAATGGAAGACGGGTGTGAGCGCCGGATGGCGCAGGTGTCCGCAGTCGCGAGACGGTCCGACCCGCCGTGGGCTCGATCCCAGGACTCGGCTCTTCGCGCCCATTTGTGAGTTATCGCGTTGCGCGAAGGCGTTGGTCAAGTTGTGAAACAGGGCTGTACAAAACTGTTACTCAGATGTCTTGTTTTGTATTTTAGGGGAAGCCTATTTTTTAAAGGGATATAAGAAAGGTACGCACAGTGTATTTAAGCATTTGCCTGTTAATTGATTATTAATTTCTTATTATGTTTGTGACTTGGTGTAAGAATACCCAATTCCAGTTTTTGGGATTTTCTGTTTGTATGGACAGTGTGATTTAAAGCCCCTTCTTTAAGTGGAAGAAAGGCCAAAGTTAGAAGTCGATCCTATCTGATTTCACTATATATCTTTATATTGGCTTACGATTGATTTGTCATTTCGATGGTGTAAGGAAACCACTCATTCTGTGAAACTTTGAATATTGACGATGACATTTCTTGCACCAAGGTTTCATCAGTTTTATTAACAATAAATGCACTAGTGGCGAATGCTAAGTAAGATTTATTTCATATATCTATAGGGTGTCCAGCCTCCTTATATCGTCGTCCGGACGTTGTTCGTTAGTCGACAGGGCAAAAATCCTATAACAATAATAATAATAATAATAATAATAATAATAATAATAATATATTTTTATCAATGAGCGTACGCCCGGTTGTAATAAAAATAAATAAAGTACAAAAATTAAAACAAAGGAGCAATATGCACAAACATTAAAACACACACTCACATACACACATATACTCTAACAAATATATATGATAATCAGATGTCTTGTTTTGTATTTTAGGGGAAACCTATTTTTTAATGGGATGTAAGAAAGGTACGCACAGTGTATTTGCCTGTTAATTGATTATTAATTTCTTATTATGTCTGTGACTTGGCACACATATACAAATAACATTTATATATTTGTTATATATAACAAATATATAAAATAAAAACACAAAACGACAAATTTAAAAGACAAATATAAAAAATGAAACCTACTCTATCTCTATTCTGTACCCTTCATTTCACTTCACTTCCCTTCCCTTCCCTTCGCCCCCCAGTAATTTATACATTAACGGTATGTATATGGACCGCACTTTGCTTGCTCTTTTGTTCACCTTTGCTTATCCTGAAAAAGTCACTGCCCTCCACACTTGCGCTCTTGAGAACTCTCGAACGCATAATTTGCGTGCTTCTGGGAAGAGGCTCTAGAACTTCTGCAGGTAAATTGCTCCAGTCGAGTGCAAATTCCTTGAACAGTCAACATTATTTGACGATATGTTGCAGCATAGTGCGTCATTATCATTATTCAAGTGTTACTGCTTTATATTCATTTAATCTCCTGACTAGAGAAAAAACTCAGTGAATTTGTGTCTCTATTTTTTCTAAAATTTGAAAGCACTTCAAAGCCTAAAATAATTTTCCTGTACGTTTTATTGGTATACTACTTGATATGAATGTCACTTTTTGACAATGGTTTGTATGCTGCCTGCTGTGACAAACTTGTTATATTGTTTTCGTCTTAGACACATCTACAATCATTTGCTACTTCATTTTTTGAGAATGCGGTCAACGAAGTAATACCTTTGATCTTTATAATTTACTCATTATTTAAGTTTTACTCCACATCTCGAATATAGCCTTTTTTCTTTCGTTCATTATTTTTCTTTCTTTCTTCCTTTCTTTCTTTTTCCCTTTCTTCCTTCCTTTCTTTCTTTTCTTTCCTTACTTTCTTTCTTCTTCTCCATCGCCCTTGTTCGAGGATTACAATACATTCAGAACGTAGCAAAAAATTAAATAATTGTACAAAAACTAATATTTACCAGGAATGAATATTAAAAGGCTTACTGTGTTTATACCGCTCATTTTGTTCTCAATAATACGGAGAGAAAACGTACTCGTGGCCCACGTGCCCAACGCCAGCCCCTGGGCATCCCTGCACCGCGGAGTCGACGCGCCAGGGCCCGCTCGAGGCGGCCGTTGTTTATTATAGACGCCTCAGAAGAGATGCTGTGTTCTAGCGGCCCTCCCGAGTCCGCTCAAATTACTTCTCCTGGGACGGAAATGTTAGTGATTTCATTTGTTGGAATAGTTATACAAACATCGTAAATCAAACCTTTTGTGCAATTGAAAGTAACTACGTTTTCTTTCCCTGCCTTCGTAAATAGTTTTATTTACCTGCTTCCTTCTTTATTTTGTAGAAGAATTGTCTTAAGTGTAAAAAAGAACCGTCTGTATTCGATAGTTAAAGAGTGAAATTATCATTTTATACAAATGAAGAATAAGAAAATAAATAAAAAGAATTCCTTATCCTCATTTGATGTTTTAGTAAAAGTCATTGTATTATATTTATAAATTATATAAGGTCACCACACAAAAAGTTTGCTTCTTTCAAAATTATAAACAAGAACTGACGCGAGATATCCCCAACGAAGCCAAGGGCCATCGTGTCGAAGCAACCCTACCGCTTTTTCTGCGAGCACGAATCGCTCACCTGTACGCGGGCGGCGTGGGCGAGGCCGCACCGCAGCAGATGCGCGCCTGCTTGGCGGCGCCAGGGGCGGGGCGGGGAGGGGTGGGGATGAAGACGTTTGGCAATCGGGTGCGGGCTCGGGAATTATTCATGAACGCGCGCCGCGCCGCCCGGCGCCCGGCCGCGCCGCACGCTTTTAGGACAGCGGCCTCCGGCCGGGAATATATCATCGCAGCAGCCGATGCCCTCGCCGCTGCGCGCCCTGCCGCTCGCACTCCGCGGCTGCCCGCCCCCTGCCCGCCCGCCCGCCCGTGGGTACATCACCCACCCACTCTGTCACTTGCCCTCTCAGTCGCTTCGCGTCAATTGCTCACTCTCTCGACCTTTCACCGTCTCATCCTCTCCCCCTTTCACCCACTCGCCATTTCACCCACTCACTCTTTCATCTACTCGCCATTTCATCCACTCACAATTTCATTCACTCACCTTATCAGCCACATACCCTTTCACCCACTCGCCCTTTCGACCATCCATCCTTACTATCTCATTCATTCACTCTCTCATTCAATCACCCTCCCATGCACTTGCCCTCTCATACACTGAACCTCCTTCCCATCCACCTCACCCTCCCTACCACCTACTCATCCATTCAATTTCTTATTCTCTCGACTTCTGATTCACAAGGACACTGACTCATTGACTATTTTATTCACTCTTTTACCTTCTCATCCATATGCTCATTCATTTGCTTACATTCTCTACTCAAATTGCTTCGTTTATCTATTCGAATGAGCGTACTGGTTCCCTCATCCGTTACCTTGACATTCGTCTATCCATTTACTCATCTACACACGAATCCATCCCTTTTACCTCGCTCAATCACCCACACACCGAATCCTTCACTCACTACTGTACCTCACCTGATATTCTTTACATTCACTCACCTGTCCCTCGAGCTTGATAGCCTTGATAAATGAAATATTCGTCACATTTTTCTACCGATTTTCCGGTCTCTCTACTTTTTATTAATTAACACCAAAATGTTTCACAACTCGGATTCATCCTCTGACCTATGTATCATATCATTCATTTCTCTAGCCATTCAATTCATTCACTCGCTTAATCACCTATTGATCTGCAAGCTTATCCTTCTTTTTCGTTTTCATGTTCGATCCTCAACGACTGTTCTTTTTTATTGTAATGACTGAGTAACAGACATTTCAACCAGCTTCAGTTTGCTATTTTATAATGCCAGGATATTTATTTGTATGACTGGATCCAGTAGCAGCAGCACAGCAGTAATCCGTGACATTTTAATCTCAAAAACTTTCATGAATTATTATTATTATTATTATTATTATTATTATTATTATTATTATTTGTTTCATCAAATGAACTCAGTCTCAGTCTATACTGTAATATCTTAAATTTCCGATGTGGTAGATTAAATTCCACAACGCCGCTTGGCGTACTTCAAAGATTTTTTTTGTGAGGAAGATGTTCAAACATCCATGAATTTTAAATGTCACCAAATAAATATATGCAATCAATTTTATTTTATGATTTCCGACTTTTCCCAAAACTTAAAAACGTATTCCTTACATATTGAAAGAACACTCCGTTTATTCAGTCACATTATCGTATGCTGATGTAAAAATAAATTAGTTATGCCATCACACTTCTTTAACATTTTTTAAGTGATCACATTCCCAAAGTTATTCGCACATACGACAAGGAATTTTAATGAGGCCCGTTCCGCGAAGGAAAACGCATTTGTCTCGTTCGACGCCAAAGGCAGGCGGGGCGTCCTTGCGGGCACTTTGGGCAGGGCCGCGCCCGGGCGGGCCGGCGGCGGCGGCGGATCCAGGAGCTGCGGGTGGCCGGCAGCGGGCGTGCCAAGGCAGCGGTGATGGCTATCGGCCATCTAATGGCTCGTGCCGGGCAGCAATTAATGCTAATCCAATCACCCGATACCTGCCCGCCGCCGCCGCCGCCCCCGGCGCGCCGCGGACCCGCCGCCGCGCGCGCCCAAAACCAGTCGTCCCCCTCCCCTTCGCCCTCCCCACCCTCCTCCACGGCGCCGCTCGTTCTTTTTCACCTGTTCGGTCGCGCCCGATCGCCCCGATCGCCCGTCAAGGCGTCGCCCCGCGCGCCCGCCCCGCCCCGCCCCGCGCCACCCGTGCCGAATCGCTTTAACCCACGACGCGTCACGGCGCTCGCCTCTGAGCTGGGCCTCTTCGCCGCGTCCACCCTGACTGACACGCGGAGATTTTTTTCGGGTTACTGATTAGAGCGACAGCAACCGAATTCAAGCGGTTTCGTGTTTTTTTTAATGGATTGCGTGGTTAGAGATCAGAATTCAATTAAAAAATGATCGCGTATTTTCGTGACAATGTGCTTGTAGAGCGCAACTGGAAATATTCTTGTAAACGCGAAATTTTCCCAAAATTCTTAAAACTGTGAAGGAATAGATATCTTCATGTTTTTTACGCTGAAAAGAAAAATTGAGAATCGAATGAGATTTTTAAATCAGATTTCGTCACATCGATAGAAATCACTTTAATTTGCAGATCCGACAATTCCAAATATTCTAACAAAGGAATGATCGGAAATAGAAGCATTGGTGTTTATTTAAAACTTGCGAACATGAAAGTACATAGTTCAATTTATTTCAATTAATGTAAAATTATTTACTTCTGCGAATCCTGAGAAATACATTTTATGTTCGCGACCGCCAGGAAAGCGGAATAGCCTCGTAATAGAAAATTTTGCGCAGTTTTCTCGAATAATTCTTGCAGGTATGTTGCGGGCGTCGGTGCGAAGTTGAGTTCAGGAGCACTATGACGTGACAACCAACGTCAACATGGGTTTTAAAATTAAGGATTGTGCCAAATTTGCAAATGTTTTAAAATTAATTGATTTTCGATCTTTGTCTTCTTTCTGAAAAGAACAACTATATGTTTAAAATACTATTAGTTGGCACAATAAACATATATTATCATTGGTTTTTAATTCATAATCAAACTCTCTACTTTCTCAAAATTAATATTAAAACTTAAATAAAAAGTAAATAATTAATGATTCTGCCCATCGGTAATCAAAAAGCACAAAATCGAAATAACCGCAGAATTGCATCTTCTGTTTCAGGAAATTGAAATAAAGTTGGACAATAAATATTGGACACAGCTTAGGACTAGATGTGATGTCAGACACAATGATGAGGATGTGCCATAATTCTTTCAGAGTGTCGACGAGGGAGTATCTTTGCGCGCTTAGGTCGTCTCCTTTCCTACTGTGACAACTCCGGTGGTTCGCTTGTGCCTTCCACTGATGATAGAGGAGGTGAATAATGAAAGAAGTGATGAAGTTACTGGTCAATAACCATTCAAAGGAACGATCGCTTAGATTTAATGCAATCATATCCTTGTTCGTATTTCAAGAAACGAATCATTGTTTTGGCACTTCGATCGTGCAATCGGAACGAGTTCTATAATATTCAAAACGAGTTACCGTATCTGCGTTTCACTAGCTCACAATCGGGTCGCTGCAATCCCTTCCATCAATAAAATTGTTCGATTCACTTGGAAGTATGAAGAACTTTGTTGTAATACGTATACATACCAATCAAACACATTCAAGTATCACGACACTTACGAACATAACGACATCACGCACATAATCAGAGCAGACGCCGCTAGTACAATTGGCAGCATTGCTATTTCGTTTTCATTTTGACATGTTTTCTAATTGGAAACGAGTTAATATTAATACACAATATAGTATATTATGCTGGTGATTTTGGTTGTTTAATAGATGAAATTTTTTTCAAGAACACAGCTCATGAGGCTCGTCTCTTTGTAATTATATTTTCCGCATATGTTCTCTCAGTCGTTCTGCCTAACTTTGGGTCTCATCTGTTCCCCATTTTGCCATTGTCACAGATATGCGGGGTATTCGCGATCCACAAATCCGTTCACAGGTAGCGGAGAGCTGTCGGAAATAAATGATGTTTGTAAATATGATTTTATCAGTCCATTGACCCTTTAATGTAACAATATGTTGCATCTCTTGGTACTCGTATGTCTTCAACGTAGAGTACGTATAGGCATATCATGTGAATAGATTCGTTGTACGTACATATGTCTATACAGTCTCTATCATAATTCGCATGTGTGTTTCCAGAACGCAATCTATTTTTGTGTAGATTTCTTGTCTTTCTTGTGACTAAAGGTGTAAAGAAAACTATGTAATTATTAAACGTTACAGTTAGTCACGCATCTCAGTTGACGCGAGAAATGCAGATTCCACTCCGAAATTAAACATGAAGACCAAGAACATCGAAAGTATCGTATTTTAAAAACTAATATTTCCAAGAGGTTCAAACCTATAAATTTGCAAGTATTGAAAATGATTACGCACAAAAAAACATATAATTCAATTTTCTATCAACTTCAGATTATTTCATAATTTGAAAGAAAAAATTTAAAAAATCAGCGCTTTATACACATGATTTTTATAAAATAAAATATATGTTTCTGACTCATGGGAAAAGAAAACTTAATAAAAGTAAATAACCAACCTTGACTGTAGTATAATATATTAGTTTGAGATGCGAGGTGGTGGTCGAAAACACGCAACAGAAGAAACATTCTTCATTAGGTACCACCAAACCTTCGTCCAGGGATGTGATTCTAGTACCATAATTATATTTTGTAAGAAACATCCTAACATACTGAAATAATGGCGTGTTACAGCGCTTTTTCATTGCATGTAAACTCCCTGGAGACTCTTCTGCAAAAACTATAGGTACACAAACTCTGTACGGGTGGGAATATTGTGATTTTTCCTTATTCTCATTATGTTACACTTATGCATCATGCTGCTCAGCAATTTTGTTTCTTTGTCTTGTGTTTTTTGCTAGGTCAAATTGTGGATTCAGTACATCGTCCTACGTGACAATTTGCATCGTGTGCATATGTCATCAACTCCGTGACACGTCTACAATCTTGCTGAGACACGTCCCCGTCGGAAGCGAACCGACAAGATTTACCGAAGGCCTCCTCCATTATTCTCCGAACGCTAAATTTTCTCGTCCTCTTACGTTGACTTATCACGGCGCCATTTCGAAGAATCGTGCAACGTTTTCTGCATCCACCATCGAGTCTCGACTGTCGACGACGAGAACAAGCACACGTCAGTTTTTACGTGTCGTATCTCCGAATTTCTTTGTTGCTTAGCTCACACCTTTTCTCGGGGCTACCGGCTGGACGCGGGAGCCTACGGAGAGACAGGCCACTACATCATTTGACGTGTGCGGCTCGGGGGCCGTTTTGGAAACAATGACTCTGCTGGATGCTTCCCCACGGGCCGTGCAAGAACCTTTTACTCTAACAGGCGTCCCCTCTGGGAAAACAATGAACACGCGCATTCCGCAACTCATCGCCCAACTTCCTCCTTCGGCGCATGTAGCCCCGTAGGATGCAGCCCATTAATTTTAGATTATCGAATGGGATACATCTGCGCGTGGAAATTGAAATTTCGAGCATCGTTACCAGAAATTATCTTCGTTAGAGGCGTTGTTTGCCTTTTGTGACACGTGTGACTCCAAATTGCTCGTGTGTGCCTGCAAACAGTAGCTGGGAATGGAACAAAATAAAGGAGTGGAAATTGTCTCGTTGCTGTTGGAAAAGTTCCGTTGGGGATGGATGAGTTTACACTTTGAATGCAATTGTATGTTTCAATTGAAGCACATTCCATTACAGCGCACAAAGAGGCAGAAATGAAAGGGAAAGTATTGTCGAAGGAAGTTTTACTGTTTCATAACATTTCATATCAATTTCATTCGATTGGAATTTCTATGAAGAACATTTGACAGCTATTTGGACACTCCTTTACAAATTACGTACTGTAATGAGTGTGTCACCAAGCTATTGAAATACACAATTTATTGAGAATGTTTATAATTTTTTACTAAACCTTTTCTGAAATATTGTCCTGAAAATAAAGAAAAGTGTTTTTAATCTAGTATTATCAATCTGAGTGTTTTTACTACATTATCTACAAAATAAACCATTGGCAGTTTTCAATTATTAAGTTTACGTGTATGATCTATGAACAAAATGAAATAGTTCTTGACTTACTTATTTATTAATTATATATTATTATTTGGAGCCGGAGAGGCAAATGCCAGGTAATATTTAAAAGAGATCTAAATGGCGAATGACAACAATTTCTAGCCACCTTTGAATTCATAAATATTTTGTCGTAAATGAACGACTTGAGTTAAATTCATCCGTTGAAGCAGAGTAGAGGTACAAGGTATTTGGTAGATTCCACCATGTAGCACACGCTTTAATAATTCATTGGCTGCCAAAACTACATTAAGATTATCTGAAAAATAATATCTTTAAATTGTCAGCGTTCTACACTTCTTCTGTCTTTGTAAAATAATTAATGAAACATGCAAGGCCCACTGCCTGATGTTCATGGTTGAAGAAACGTGTTCGCGCCCGGCCGAGTTCCTCTCACATCTCCGTCCTCTGACCCCACCATTGCTCCATTATCTAATCATCTGTTCAGAATATTCAACTCCCTTCTAATACTAAATAATCGGATACAGTCCATCGCACCAAATGAATAAGTAAAACAAAACTTGTTCTTCTCGGTATTCCCCGCGGATTCAAACCCAGAAACTTCCGCGAGCAGGCCGCACCTCCCCCGCCAGATCGTCGGCGTTCCATCCGACACTCCCTCGCGATATATCGACGCCCTATCGACTCCGCCATCAGCAAACAGCGCGGCGAGGCGATTCTCCGGCTCGATCGCCCGCGGCCCGTCCGATGCCTATCCTACGTCGAACGCGCTCAGCCCACGCCGAAGCCAATCGGAAATGGGCACTTGGCTGAGAGAATGGCGCCGCCACACCAGAAATAATCTGTAATATTGGC
Source organism: Gryllus bimaculatus (assembly GCA_017312745.1). NCBI lineage: Eukaryota > Metazoa > Arthropoda > Insecta > Orthoptera > Gryllidae > Gryllus > Gryllus bimaculatus. Next base: position 1,781,096 of record BOPP01000075.1, read on the forward strand.
TATTTGTATAATATTTCCCGTCGAATTGCCTCCGCCGACACGCCCGCAAGCACGCGGCACCTGCTGCGAGCTGCGTCCAAATTATCGGATTGGAAACACATCGACGCTGAATGTGCGGGGGAAGGGCGGGGTTGTCTGGTGGGTGAAGCGGATTCGGATTTGAGGCAAGCTCGAAAAACTCGCGCACTTGGTATGTATGGCGGGGAGGAGAGAATTGCTGGTAATACGATTGCGAAGGTGTTTTTTTTTTTAAACTTTTTTTTAATCCTAGCGATCTGCTATGAGTAATTATCTGGATCGTCTTGGATTAATTAATACTCCCGAAGCTAACATTCATATTCATTAATAGTACATTATAGTGTGTTTATTTATACACATGACTAAGGGCTGAGGTCATGTAAAAAATCTATTCTCAGTTTTTATCAGTCAATATGAACACAATGTGAATCGAAATAGGTTTGATTTCCATTTATTATTAAATATGACACTGATCGTAGTGGAAACACATGGGTTAAACGAAAAACAGAAGTATTGTCTCAATAACAAAAGGAAAGAGGAATAGGCGGCGGGGCCAAAATATGCAAAGTGAAAAAAAATTGTCAATACAATTAAGGCTCTGTGAATGTCTTGCTAAACATTCATTATCCATTTCCCCCTCTAGTGATATAGTTTTTCACCTCTTACCGTGTTCGAGTTTGTCATAGATATTTAATGTTTATATTGTATTTGTGTGTCATTTTCGTTGGAACTCTCAACGGGGTGTGACCCAGACTTATAATTATCGTTTTTAGACTTCACTGTTTTTCACATAATAAACTATTGTCTTGCAGCTTGCTACAAATAAGAAAGCAATTTTACATGATATCTATCTTGCTACATTTACATCGAGCTGTATTTGGGTTTGTACCAAAATTTGTGAGGTATTTTGCAAATGAAATTCCTCTAATTGCGAGATGTTTATTACAAATTCGTAATATCTTGAATATCAGACATTAGTATTTTTTATCATTATTTGCAATAAATATGTATTTGGTAATCACGTCTTCTAAGAAACGAACATGTTCTGTACTAAATACGATAATTTGTTGATGATGCAAAATTCATGTTAATTTTAAATTCTTATGTTTAATCAGTTAAAAACATTAAAAATATACATGCTAAGAAGCAATTTCCGTTCCATTACTGACAGCTACCACCATCTATGAATGTAATTAGAATTTATTATAATGTTCCGTTTGTGGCAAACTAATACTTCCATAAGCAGTCGAAAAATATATGCAAATCTTCAAACTCGTAAAAACATGGTTGGCATTAAAGAAGTTCAATTCACCCATAAGGCACACGACAGCCTTACCCATCTCTCACCTCCCCATCCATCGTCTAATAAACTCCCCCGTGTCTCCCACTCTCCGTCAAGGAAAGGACATCAAATCCTCGACGCTCTGCGCGCGCCATCTGGAGCAGCGTCAAACGCGATCCTCTTGTTTTCGCTGCCCGCGAGCTCCTCAGGTGCGCCCCTGGAGGCGATAGGCGGCGACGCCCCCTCCTCCCCCGCACCGTCTTCTCCTCCGACGAATTTACTGCTGCGTGCCTGGAAATATTTAGGAAGTAATAAGACCGGGTCGGAGAGGGGGAAGGAGGTGTGGAAGGTTACCTATGCTTTTTACGGGGCCAAGGGCTGAATTTTTTAACTGTTCTGTTTGATGAAGTCGGGTGTTTTACAGCTGTGCAAGACGCCTGATACTCCTTCCAGTCCCGCTCTTTACTGATCCGTAAGCTCGAGACCGGAGCCTTAATAAATTCTATACTTGTTCTGCAATACAGGCGCTTCCATAATATTCGTGTAAAATGGACAATAAAAGGCAGCGTTTTACTGCCTGCAACTCCACAGAAGTAACGTCGTAAATAAATGTTAATCACTTTTGAGAACAATAAATGGGGAACTTTTTGATGTTTACCTTGAAAGTAAGAATACAAGATCCGCATTTTTTTCTTTTACTTTTTATTACGAATATTTCTGTTTTTACGGTGTTTCCGCCGTTCGGTCGGGTGTCCGGTGATGTGGGCAGAGGAGGGAATGTCGATGCCAACTTGCATTCCTACGCTGCGTAGTGAAGATGTGACCGAGGCAGATGTTCTTCTGTACTTGCTCATTCTTTTCGCAAAACGTATGCGTCTATAACTTTACAATGTTCTTTCAAAACTTATGCTCGCTTATGTTCTAAGGAAGAAATATTGATTTCAACTGAAAAGTAATGGAGAATTTTATTGAAATAATTTCTATATTTGCATTTTTATTGAAATAATAATTGTCATCAGAACTAATTTTGAACATCTTTTCAAAATACTAATATCAATAATGATATAGACATTCTAAAAAAGAGCTATAAATATTCTTGATACTGCAACACAACTCCAATAGAATAATCATATCCTTGCTTGCTGCAATCGCAAGGTAAAAACGATTTATTTCTGTTTCAAAATACTTATTATATAATTATAAGTAGTGTTGGAGACTTTATTAATTGAAATCAAATTTTGAAAGAACTTTTTCTATGGGGCTTTGGTATACCGAAATAAAAATAATCTCTTTCCACTCAAAATTATACCATGAAACGAACTGAAATCCAGTGTGAAAAATGTCAAGCGAAATACATGAAAAGAAGAAAGACGGTGGGAGAGTGAAAGTAATACTAGAAAAGGGTTGAGATAACTAGAGGTAAAATTTAAAATAAATAGACAGTAAAGGCAACAACAAGGGAATAATTAGATAAAATTGAAAGAAACGAGACTCAAAAAATAAAAACATTGAGAAATAATGCAAAGAATGACTTAAAGAGATATAGTATAAAATTAATAGGAAAAACTGAGAGGGGAAAAAAAAGAAGTCTAAAAGATAGGAAAGAATGGAGAAGTCGTTGGAGATAGTGTTGTAAAAGGAGTAGAGGAGATAAGTTTATCCTAAAGGTGCGTAAGATACCACGAGGAAGGTGGACATGAACTAAAACAACAGAAGCCCTAAAATCGCACTAAATCCATCAATAAATATTCCGCTGATAGCCATAGAGTAAATGGGTTTAAGACAGGTGTGCGCGGAAGAGAAAAAGGAAATTGCTAACAGGGAGAGGAGACAAGAAGGAACATGTTAAGCAAGATGTGTGCACCAGAGAGAAAATGTATATTGTGTATGTTGAAGGTACAATATTTATGACTAAGTCGATCGACCCAACCCCCTAGCTTTCTCACGCGCATGGAATGCAAAATTTCGTCACCAGCGAGAAGACTGCGACGAGTTGCAAATCGAGCCAACCGAGGACACCGGATCTGTGGGCGAAGGAGAGGGAAGAACAAGTAATGGATAAACTAAGAGATGGAAGGGGACGAGAACGAAAAACAGGTGGGACGCTGGCGGGGTGAGATTGATTGGTCGAAACGACACGAAATGGATAAAATGGGCCGGGAAGAAATGAGACAGGATGATATGACACGCTACGATGTGGAATGAGACGAAATGAAACTGAACGAAATGGAACGGAATGAAATGAAAATTTACAAATAGGACGGGACGAAATAGAACGAGACTAACTAGCCTGGGACGAAATGGGACCGTAATAAATCTAACAGGACAAAGTAGGCAGCGACGAAATGGACCGGAAAAAAGGGTATATGACGAAATGGCACGAAACAAAATGGAAATGGACAAGTGACGAAGCGAGACGAAATACGATAGGCGACGGGACGGGACGGTATAGTCAAATTGGAACAGAACGGGACGAAGCGGGGATGAGACGGGATGGAGCGCAGTAGGGCGAGGCCTGACGGTACTGGGGGAGGAGCGGAGAGAGAGGGACGAGACGGTGCGTTGCAGTGAAAGAGCAGAGTGCGGGGCGGCGCGGGGCGGCGCAGAGACGGTGCCGTGGGAGGCAGGGTGCGGCCGACTGGTCGCGCGCACGGCACATTTGGGCGGGGCGTGGCGGGGTGGGGCGGGGTGGCGTGCAGAGTATGGAACAATGCTGGCGTCCAGTGGCGAACCGCGTCCACCAGGTGGCGTATCCGGTTCCAAGCTGAAAGGGCGTGGGCAGTGGGGAGAAGCGGTAGTTGACACTGGTGACGACTCAAAAGGATCAAGAATGCTAATTTAATTCACTGTGCTACATTTCGACTCATAAACTGACTTCAAATGAAATATGTGCGCGGATATCAACAATATCTTTCAACCCTCATCGTATTTTAGAAGCATGAATATCAAGTAATTCCTTTAGGGATTTGGAAAAATTGCTCACTCGTTAAGACGATTCTCTGATTCCTGTTGAAAATTATTAGTTTCATATATTAAGTAAACAGATTGGTTGTTTCAAATTTAATGTAATATTTTTTTTTATTTTCTGTGAAATATACCCGAAGTTTAACATATGTTTACATTATGTATGCAAGTAATTTATGTATTTTTGTTGATTCCTCAAAAAGGACAAATACTCGAAAAACTTGAGTCCTTACTCAAATGTTATCGCTATCGATTTCTGATATTAACCGAGTTAGTAATGCATTTATTCTTGTCGTAGCGTTGAAAAACCTACATCTCGCTCTCATGGTCATATTAAAATATTCCCGTTCTTTGACTTCGGTTTTCTTTATAAGCAGTGAGAGGTAGGCGACTATCGTTTTCTTGCTTTGGGAACATGGCTAAAATTGCTCTGCAGGCCTACCGACTTCCGAACCTCCGACGCCGCCATCAAATTTCACAGCCAGCCTTCGACGCGCGGGGGCACCAGAGCAAACTCTTTTCCAATAAAAATGTAGCATATATTTTACATTTCCCAACTTTGTCAACGAATTGAGGGGCTAGTAGAAACATCTCACGTCTTAATTAATGAAAAGAAACTTCTAGATGAAAACAGTAGAAGTCAATTGTTGTCAAGTGGATATCTCACCTTTTTAATGCATGATAATCTTATGAGGCTACGTTCTTTATTAATACGGCAGTGTCTTAGCTTTATGGGCACACCTGGCCATTTGGGGCAATTTGAATGATACTGGAGCAAAGGTAGAATAAGAAACATGAAAACCTTAAGAACCCTGATAGAACGCATTGCATTCACTCTTTGCCCATGAAAATTTCCACAAGGATCGACCGAGATTTGACCCCGGTCCCAGTGGTAAAAGGCTATACTCCGACTCGCCCCCACGCATCTGGTTTTAGGCTAAAGCGACTATTTCGTTTCGGCACATCACTAACATTGCTTCAGGACAGACCTACCAAAAGAGACGGATTCAGAAAGTGAGCGGCGGAGGGAGGTTATTCCTCCACAAATATTCTTGAAATGACATTTTTTTTTAATTCTTAGCATGAAATAAACAAATGTACGAGTATATTCATAATAGGAATATAACTTTGAACGCGATGAGATCTACGTAATGGAATTATTTTCCATCACTTGAGTACAATTAGAAAAAATTAACTATTGGGGAAAATGGTTCGCGTGCGTCCTTCTCCTCCGAATCTGCCACTTCCTAGCAACCTCTCAACCTCGGACGCATTTCAATAACGCGCAGCCTTCGACGGGCGCGGGCGCCCCACGCCTCCGCCGCCGCTGCCGCCTCCACCGCCCGCGAGGCGCTTCCTCCTCCATCGGACCTTTTTCCCGTTAATAAACTGTCGACATGAGTTATAATAATGACGGAAATATTATACGGCGGCTGTCAAACTGACTAACCGGCTTCCGAGCACAATGGCCCCGGCGGCCCACCCGCCGGGCGCGTGATTGGCAAAGGCGGCGGCGGCGGCGGCGGTGATATTGACGGGAGTGGTGGCGGTGACGCGATGGATGAGAGGAGAATGTGGCGGTGGTGATAGCAACAACGATGGGTGGGTGATATGGGCCGAAGAGATGGTAGTGATGGGTGGTGCTGGAGGCGACAATTGTGGCAGGAATATTTAGACAGGAGTGGTAGAGGTGATGGTGGTGGCAGTCGTTAGGTGAATGTGGAGGTGGTGAAAGCTGTGCTGGTGGAAGTGCAGAAGGTGACGGATATAGGTAGAAAGGATTGCAGTTATTCTGGTGATATAAGTAACAGGCGATAGAAATGGTAGTAGTGGGGGTGCAGGCGAAGGCGGTGATGTTGATGTTGAGATGATGATGGCGGTGACACGATGGATGACAGGCGGATGTTGTGGTAGTGTCGATGACAGTGGAATATACGGCACTGATGCTGGTGGCTGGAGAAGAAATGATCGGGGATGATGAGATCTTGAAAAGACAGTTGGAGGCTGCGTGAAGGGTGAGAGGCATATGGTCGAAGGTGGTTGCAGTCTACACTTTTATTTTCTCCTATACGCACTACAGAAAGAGTTATGTAGTAGTGCACAAATCGAAGGCGAAGTACACTTTTGAGGGTCCTCGATACCGCAAGGATTTTTTTCAAAACTTACATTTTTTACCAACACTAGCTAAACTGTACGCAGAATTTTCACCAAAATAAATATATCTCCATCAACTTGACCCTGCTCGAGGCTCTGCGAATAGAAAGAAAAGTTTGGGGAGTCTTTGCGTAAAGTCCCGAGTATATTTAAATATTTTCTTAAAAATTGCTTTTTTTTTCTGTTCGAATATTTCAAAATTATTCTGAAAAAAATTGACGCAGATCCGATATTCAAAAAATTGGTAATAATTCTAAAAATAATGCTAACGAAACTTACATTGTTGCAATGGCTGTGAATGAGGTTGTATGTCATTGAAAAAAGCGGATTCATTGTTGCAGCATTGGACAAAGATTTATTTTCTTCAAAAGCTGTTCATGCATGAAACAAAGATTTATTTTCTTCAAAAGTGTGTTTGAGGTGTCATTGTGTGTAGCTTCAAGCAGTTTAATGAAAAGAGATTTGCACATGATAGCTGAAATATTGGGGGGTTACATAATATATTACATTCATTTTCTAACACCTCTAGTTCATTACTAAAACTTCATCACTTGCATCACATAACAAATACTGTAATAATGACATGCAGCATAATATTACTATTTTACTTACAATACACTCCATTGTCTCCTGATCTACCAATACGTCATCACTTCATCAATACCACTGTTCCTTCTACGAATTCACGTCTCGTATTTCACTGCCACTCCCATTCATTCTTCTGCGACCTCTTCTTGGCAAATGGCAGCGGCTGTGGTGTTGGCTGTGGGGACGGAGCCTGTGACTCCCCCGGCCGTGGGTCGGCGTTCCCCGGGACAGTTGACATTCGATGGCCCACTGCCACCTGAACGCCCTCGCCCGCCACGGCCCCCACCTGCGAGGACGATGACGCCAGAGAAATACGGGCGGGGATGAAGCTGTGGAATTTCTATTTGTGTTGAGCTCATATCGTCATCGTAAAATGTGATGATGTCCTAAATTTCTTTATGCTACAGTGTGGGAAGATAGAAAGAGAGTCCGTCACATTTCTTACGACAGAATATTTCATTAGATGTAATGAAAATAAAAAAAAAACAATAATTACAATATTGAAACTCACATACATCATTTGCATTTAATGGTAATCTAGAACGGCAACTAATATTAACGTTTCCTGTAAATCATTATGGTTTCTTTCGTAGTCGTGAGGCAGAAGACGGTTAATTTTTGTGCCACATGAAGGGAAAAAATTTCGAAATAATGATGATGTTACATTTAAATCATTATGTGTGCTCCAAGTCAAAGTAGTTGCGCAATACGAAATAAATTTTACAGATACCAATTTGCAACTAAAGTAAAATACATACTACTTACTTAAAAACTACTACTATTTAACTAAGTTACTAAAAAACATTATTTAACCCGATCAGTGGAATTACCACTTTACAGATGAGTATTATTATTTATTTATTAATGAAAATCAATAGTGGCTCTAAGTTACAAGTACCTAACTGTAAATTAGCGCACTATCATACCCCTATAGGGAAAGCATATAGGGCAAGATATAGATTAAGACGTGACAAAAAAATTCTAGGTTATGGAGGCGGAACAGATCTTTTGGGAGTCGAGATTTAATTCTTGAAGGAGCAACGCTGATTTTCTGGAGGTTAAAATGGCTGGTGCAAGGGGCACTTTGGAGGTTAGAAAAGAATTTGGATGACTGTAAGCAAATGTAATTTGTTATTGGTTCTCTGTCTAGTAATTAATTTCCGTGATAGAATCGTAAGTGTTCTGATCGTAAAGTTATTATTGGCTTCTTTTTTTAAAGATTCCAATTCATTACTAAAACTTTATCACTTACATCACATAACAAATACTGTAATAATGACATGCAAATAATATTATTCTCTTCGTTTTCATGATATTCCAATTCTGTATCTCCGAATTTGTTTAATAAAATTGAATCTTAAACTTAGTAAGTTTAAGTTAATAAAGTTAATTGTCATAGCACCTTCGACATTGGAGTATACCTGTACACGTGACATATGTTATATCCTAAAACTCTACCCGCCACCGTCCTTTCTGCCCAGTGTATCATGTTCAACGTTTAAATTACAAATTCTGTGCGGGTAGAGAGTACTTTTGATTATATTTGGGACACAAACGATTGGGCAAAGTGAATCATTTCATTATTTTGTAAAAGAATGTACATCCTATATTTCAATTCACAAACACGATTAGTACTAAATAAGAATGAGTATTTGGTCATTATATTTTTAAATGATAGTTAAGAATCTTTAAAGCAAACATTACAACGATTGAAGAATTAAATCAGATCCTCATTTCGTGCCTAATTCATTTCTTTTTTATTTATAATTTTGTATCTTGGAAGTTCAATATCTTTCGAAAGTTGTTTTGAGATACAGTGCGTTTTAACGTATTATATAAAAAAAGATTAATTAGAATCAAAATTCTGAAGATATCTGATTTCTGAGCTTGAATCAGCTCGTAATTTGTGCAAATTTGATTCTGAAATCGAGTTTGTATACTTTCTCCCCACACTTACAGCGCCTCGTATTCCCCACCATTACAGCTCTCGCCTCCCCACCCTTAAGTTCCTCGTATTCTCCACTCGTATCGTCCCTCGTATTCTCCACCCTTTCGTACCTCGTTTTCGTCACCCTTACGTCCCTTGTATTTCCCACCCTTACGTCCCCCATATTCCTCACCATCACTTCCCTCGTATTCCGCACATTTCGTCCCTCGTATTCCCCACCTTAACGTCCCTCGTATTCCCCATCCTTACGTCCCTTGTAGTGCTCACCATTACGTCCCTCGTATTTCCCCCATAGTCCGTCTTCCCCACCTTAACGTCCCTCGTATCCCCCCTTACGTCCCTGGCAGTCAGCGCCGATCCTACCGCCGCCTCTCAACCCGACGCCGCCCTCGGCCCACATCCTCGGCCCACATCC
>BOPP01000075.1:1790589-1801173 GCA_017312745.1 Gryllus bimaculatus
GCTCCCCCCTCCCCCCTCTCGGCTGCGGACACATTGTGTTGAGATGTCGCCGTCCCCTGGTCCCCTGCCACGGAATCTTCATCTCGTGAGCTTGCTAACAAGAAAGCTAGACAGCAGAGCAGGTGCGTTGTTGAGTTTTGCATCCCGCAGTCAACTTTTTCTAAGCCGTTTACCATTCAGGAAGGAGTGTTATATGTAGCTCACCACAAGGGACAGCCCAAAGGCACAGTCCAATTCCATCATTTTCACATTTCCTCACCTGGTCACCTCACCTGGCTTCCTGGTATAATGATTCATTTCTACGTTTCTCCTCATCTGCTTAGAATCACATTGATCAATTGTATTTCCACTCCTGTTTATTATCCATTACCATTATTTATCCACTTCTGTCTCTTATCAAGAAACATTTGCATGTTCTTTAGCCAACGTTGAATGCCATTGCTTAAAAGTATGTGGAAACAGAAAATAAAATAAGATACTACGAACGTCTTCTTACTGCGCTGACTTCACATTCACAATTCCGAAGATTCTGCCATGTTCGCCTATCACTTATAATTGCAAACGGAACTACAATTTTTACACCTGGATCACTGAATGAACGAAATACGATGGAGTCGGGGTAAGCCTTTACAGGTAACGAAAAGTGAAAGGAAATTAGCTGGGAAGCGAGAGCAAGGGCAAAGTGGCCGCGGGATGCAGTCGGGGAAGATCAGCTGTATCTCGCCGTCCTGTTGTCCCCTACCAGAGAAACTTGATCTCATGGTCTTAGCTTGCGAACAAGAAAACTAGACAGAATATCAGGTGTAGTGTTGCAGTTTGTAAATTCATGCATGGTCAAGAGCTAGCAGTTCACGTTTTTTACAACGAAAACCATGATCATTTATTTAAATTCTGAAATATTTTTATATTTTTTATAGTTCCTGATATTCTTTTTTCCATACGTAAAATCATTCTACGTAATTTGCATTGAGCACTTCAATGATACATTAACAATTTGTGATACATGCCAGCACGTTTTAAGAATGAAAGCGTAACGTGGGACGCTCAGAACCTTAATAAGAGTTGAAATGCTGATCACAAGACAAAAACTGGGAACCAATTCAAAGGGAAATGTGGGTCTGTTTTCTAATGACCATTAGAATACCGGGGAAATCTCTCCTTGTAATTTTCTGCAAACTGCGTTAAAGAATGTAAAACCCGATTTTCCCTATTCGTTTACAAAATCGGCCAAAAGAACTGACTTTCATTGAAGTAAAACAATCTTGCAACATTACTTAATGGTTAGTGAGAAGAAAAATGTTTATAATATTCAAATATAGTGTCTTGTTAGGGCCTTAAGGTTTTTGTTACATTTGTTATATACCTGACTATTCATTTCATATCTATCAATATCTCCTATTAATCTGTGCATGAATTGAATTTCAGTACAAAAATTATCGTGTGTCGTATTCTCAGAATAATCTAAATATACTTGTACAATAAATATACAAAATTTGTGAACAAAAATATTAAAACTTTTATCTTTAAATATCTTTGTGTGAAACAAGAATTTAATTATTCTTCGTGAATACAAAACTGGATTGTAAACAGGATTCTTTTTCTAACCATAACTATCGCCGTAATTTTGCGATGTGCAGTAACAACAATAAACATTAATATTTCCAACTTCACTCCCCGTAAATAAATATCCATTTCATCTAAGCGTTGGAATTATCTCTTCGTAGATGTTATGTTCTTAAAAACAAACGAGTGTAGATAATGAAATGTTAATTTGAATCGACCTGTTAAAGTATATTTAAAAAGAAGATAGTTCCCTTATATTTCCTTATTATTTCTGAATCCAGTCTATATTATTATTCATAACTGATGTTTTATGCGTACATGTCGTGACTAGTCATCATCATTTAATTCTTAATCATCTTTTCCCAGCAGTAAAGAAGTTGCACAGCAGTTGTACGTTCATGTAATATTCTCTAATGAATTTAATAGATGAAATAATTCCAGGTAATTTCATATTTACTGACTAATGCCACCTAACGTAAATTATATTTGAATATTCTAGCTGTGCACATATCGAGCTGGGGTTCTAAAAGCACCCAGCAATTCGTGTAGCTCGAATTCTTCCATAAATGGAAAGTTCATTACGTTTTTTAATGTTTAACAGTCCTCGATGTGTGCAAATTTTCAATGTCGCGTTTTGAGCCAACGTTATGAATTTGCCGTCCCACTTAAATATTTCACCACGCACCCTGCATATCAGCACTTATTAGAGAAATTAAACACAAGCGCAATCTATATGTAAATAATAAATTTCGTAGGACAGCGGCAGCGTTCATAAACAGAAAGCAAATGCCGCGAATCACTTTTTGAAAGCGCATCATCGGCAACGAGCTCGTTTTTAATTCCTCTTTGTTTTTTGGGAATAAAAAAGCGGCTCTAATTATCGTGTTGCATATGGGTTGCAAGATCAACTAATCACCGTAATGAATTTCAGGTTTATAACGATCCCGTGGATCGTGCGCCGGATTTGTGGCGAGTGGCAAATCATTTCCACGGCCCCCTCTGCACGCTGTGGCGAAGCGTTAGCGACAGAACAGGCAGTAAATTGCGCCGTTCTTATTGGGCGCGCGTCATCGGCTATCATTTTTCATTCGTAAATCCATGGAAAAAACAAAAACGGGCGAGCACTCACTCACTGTGTCGGTCCTGCGGTTTCGCGCGCACTGCTCAATGTATCAATCAACTTTGTCGATGGAGTAAATAACAGATGCAATATGAAGGAAGACAAAATGTAGCCCGACCCTCACTCCGATAAATCAATTTGCATTGCGTTGGGGTCGACATCCCGCCCTCGTCACGAGCTCGCCGCCCGGTTTAAACAAATGACGGGCGATTCTGCGTGGGCCGTCGCTCGCCCCCGGGCTGCCCCCACGATTGCCTCTCTCCACCCGGCAGAGGGCAGCAGCGGCGGCGGGGGCGCCATCGGAAACAAATGAAGTGCGATATCCTCTCGAAAACGAGAGCTGCGCGCCAAACAAACACGCATCGCTCATTGCATTGTTGTAACGCCGGACGCCTGCGCCGGAGAGAGCGAGAAATCGGGCGGGCAGGAGGCGTTGGAAGGGGGCGGGGACGAACGGACGATTTGTTACAATAAAACGACGTCACCGCCCGCGGACCTTACGGCGACGTGAAATGGCGGGCATTACGACGACCGACAGCCGGCGTTCGGCATCGGCGGAATATCGGTGATAGTCCGTTCTGGATGGGAAAATAATGACCCGGCAGCCCCCCCCCCGAAAACTAATGTTGTTTGGGCGGTAATTTATATCTTGAGTTGTAGAATGATTGCTTTCGTTGTTCCCCTTAACCCCTACGTGTCGTGATGTGTGCTCGCGTTACCTTTTCCAAAGTCGTTCCCAAACTTACAGAAACTCGGATGTTGTTAGTGCCATATTTCACCGGCGAGCGCCCGAAGAAATCGGCGGAAAAGTGGGGTTATCGCGGCAGGTACGTGGCGACTGCCATCGCCCCGCTGCGATCTCGCCGGCTGAGCGCTCGCCGGCCACGCCAGGGAGGGTTACTTTGCGCAATTATTAGACTGCATAAACAGGGCGAATGTCCCCGCCGTCGCAATGGAAACTAACATAAAACTATAGATAGAGATCTCAAGAAAACCAACGGGGCGCATTGCGCGGAACGATACAGCGGCGGTGGGGGGGGCGACGGCTGCGGTGGGGGTGCTGGTGGTGGTGATAGCGGTGGCGGTGGCGGTGGGAACGTCGGTGACGGCGGCGGCAGAGGCGGCAAAAGTGATGACGGTGCCTGTGGCGGTAGTGGCGGTGACGGTGGCGGTGGCGGTGGCGGTGGCCGTGGTTGTAGTCGTGGAGGTGGTGGCGTCAACGGGGAGTGGCTCGAAAACCTAGCGGAGAGCCCCGCCCGTATCTTCGCATCAGGCCAAGCCCAGAAGTCGCGGCAGCGAGCCCGTTCGTACAAATTCAAATTAAGAGCGCATTCTCGCAGACATGGCCGTGTCACGCACAAGAACACTAATACTCGACGGCGACGACCCGAACCAGATCGTATCGCGAACGGAACACACGGCAGAAACACATAAGAACTTTATCAAACCTTCCCCTGCCCCTACGGAACGGCCTTTTCTTAACGCGGTCTCTTATAATGTCGTCTCGCGTTTGTTAGGCAAATATCGAAACGAGCATTTGGAAAGTTTCGAATTATAAAGTTGTGAGGGGAACTCGTGTACACACAAATACACGCCAGTGGGGAAATCGATATAGATAAATAGGAGCGCCGGGCAGCAGTGCGAGGGAAACAGCTGCCGGCGGGCGCGCGATGCCTCTCCGGCCGTCGCCGCTTCGTTACTGACGTGGCTCCCGGCGGGCGCCGGCGCATAATCTATGAATACTTAAGATGCCCGCCATTAAAAATACCACCAAAACAACATCACATTTTCTATGAATATCTGAAGGAACAGTTGCAACCAGAAACGCATAATATATTCTATGAATTTCTAAGCAACAATTAAAACAAAAATACTCGGCTTTCTCAAAAAAGAGAAAGTCGACCAACTCGGGTATCACCGCGTTTCCCTATGAATATCAGCGCGACGTTTGTAATCAAATAAACATGACGCGCCGGGCTTATCTTAATTAGGCGCGAGGCGCGAGTGCACGAGGGAGGGGCGCGGAGGGAGGAATCAGTCGCGAGAACGGGTCGGAAGCGCGGGAGAGGTCAGGGGGGAGGGGGGAGGGGGATCAAGACGAGCTGTCGGACCTCGTTGCCCTTGTTAACGGTTTATGACAGTTTGCATATGTGTGCTTTGTGGGTTATGTGGTAATCAAGTAGACGAATGAATAACAGTGCTAGTGAACCTGTTATTAAAATGAACGTGACAATCTACGAGATAAGTGAAATTTCCTACGGGAAAAATTTATGTGTTTAGTAATTAATGAAAGAATGTTTCTCTTTCTTATACGTTTCTTCTCTTGATATTACCTAAAATTGTAATTAACAGACATCAAGTGACATTGTAATAGCTTCCATAACATATGTATTAATACTTTTATATATTAAAAATTGCACATATATTTATTAATTAAATTCTATGATTTTTCACAAATGTATCACCTAGCAAATAATCCAAATATTGGTATTAAATTTGTAAGTATTTTCAAGATATATCGCGCAACCTTTGGATGTTGTCTAAAAAAGCTTGTCTATAGGTCTACGGTCTGGCTAGGATTCGATATATTGTTCCATAGCTCAAATTTCGAATGAAATTTCATAGACTTCAATTAGTATAGATTACAATACCTAATGAAATATTAGGCTGAAAATGACATTTCGATGTATACATTTGTATGAACGTCAAATGGTTTAAGTTCAAATCTGTCAACATACTGAAAAACGTAATCCAGATCTCTTGGAAGTCGTACAGGCAGTGACAAAAATCTTTTGAATATATAGAAAAATAACAAGGGCTATACAAAAAGTAACCATCTTTCTCCCCAATAAATTTAAAAATAAGCGTAAGTGTATTGAAGCACATTGAGAGTAAATGGTGACTAATGCGCGAAAATATACAACATACATTATTTTAACCCAAATCATTCATGGCTAATATCGCTGTTTATTGTAGGATGTATAATAAAAAAACTAATAGTAGCAATGCTAACAAATATAATAAATAAAACTAAATGTACACCACACAAAATGATTTCCATAAACATAACTAGAGGGTGGATTTTAATGATTGTCATTTTTTTCTTTTTGTGATGGAACAATGATGTTTCTCACAGAGATTAATCTTATGTTGTGACAAAAGAATATTACCCATTTCAATCTTCTTTTTTTTTCATCTTTCAACGATTTCGACGAATAAGTTACTTTTTACCTTTTCCCGTCACTTTTTACACATTTTTCACTGATTTGGTGTGTTACAATGTAATTTTAATGATGCTTCAAATAATATTTACAAGATGCAACTAGTAATGTTCTCCATAGAATTCCTGAGTAGCCTATTTGATTTCTTCACTCAGAAATAGTAATGTCAGCCGTTGTATGTAATCTAAAGTTCTTGTGACGCCCATCAGTGCCATTGTCTGTTCGGTCGATTACGCGATAGTTAAATGCAGTTTTTCTGCTAAACAACAGTCTAAAACAAAAGTTTACTTGCTGAGTTCACTTGAACGAAAGAGAGAAGCCTTGATTACATCAGTAATATATCCAAGAGCTTAAATCGTTGTTCATCTGAACTGGTTTTAATCAAACTTTTAACGTCTTTTTATTTATTTATTTTATTTTTTTATTTTATTTTATTTATTTTTTTGCTTTTAGGGAGTTTTTAAAACATTTTAAAGCATTTTATTTATCATTTTTGGCGATGTTTTGGGTCATCAAAATCCGCCTACCACGATTTCCTTGCTTGCCCTTTGGGTTTCTGCTGTTTTGTGGATGCCACAGGTCCGAGAGGGCACGGGCCTCGCTCCACTTGTCGCGCACGTCCGTCCACTTCCCCCGCCGATCGCCCGCCCGCCCTCCATTGTCGCACGCTGCGGGGGTTCCCCGGCGCGCGAGCCTGGGGGTCGAGCCGCGGGGCGCGCGGCGATCGGGGGCCGTTACCTGCCGGCGCGCGCGACCCACCGACCGCGGTCAATGATTGATCGGAGCGGGACAGACTCCGTAGGGGGGCTGCACCGCCGCCGCAGATCCGCAGTTAAGACATCACGGCTTCGGGCTATAGAGAGCTCAGGTGTCTGTTTGGGGATGGCTGCAAAGAGATGGATGCTGGGAATTCGGTGGCTGGGAAGCTGGGTGTGGCGGACACGAAGGTGAGGTAGCTGGGGCGGGGGAACGCGAAGGCGAGGCGAGGTTAAAGGGGAGGTGTGAGGAGGGTTGGCGTCGGAAGGATGGGGTCGAATGGGAATGCTAGGATTGAAAAAATCGGATGGGAGGATTCGGAATTATGGGGTTGGATATGAGGCGCCCGGAGAGGTAGGCTCAGGACAAAGAGATCGGAGGGGTGAGGTCAAAGGACGGATTTTTTCAGGGATGCCGTCGGAGTGTTGGAAAGGATCGTATGGAAGAATTCGCAGGTTGTGATCAAATGGAAGGGGTCGGACGATGGGAAAGGATCGAATGGGAGGATTTGAAGAGATGGGGTCGAATGGGTGCTTTCGGAGGGGTGGAATCGTAGGGTTGGGATTTAGATTGTGGAGGGTAACGTGATGGTAACATATAGTTCAGCGGAGTGGTGGTTGGATGGTTTGGAGATGGAGTGATAGAGTGTAGAGGGGGAGGGCGGTGATGTGTGGGCGGTCTAGTATTGGAGACATGAGGACTTGAAAGCAGTGGGGCGCGAGATGAGGACCGCGGGGGCGGGCGGCGGCGACGGGGGCGTGCGGGGCGGGAAGGAATTCGGTGATTTATGCTCGCTGGACGCGCGCGCGGTCGGGTCGCGTCTGAATATCTAAGGCGGGAATCAACACGCGTGCAAATTGATCTACGCTCGCCCCGCCCGCCCGCGTGGGGCTGCGGTTGGGTGAGCAGGCAGCCGTGCGCGCGCGGGGTGCGGTTGTTAACAAGGGGCGGTGGAAAAGGGGCGCATACCACACCGGTGTTTGCTCCTGGGGTTGGTTTAGCCAACTGCGTTGGCTTGATTGAGTGGAGTGGACGCGGTGTGAGGGAATTAGGTGAGAAATGAGTGCGTGCAGGGCGAGAACGATTTCATGGTAATCTCGGGGAAGATCCCCATTTGTTCGAGTGATCATTTGATAATAACAGGTTCAGGTGCGAAGGTTTTATCAACAATTGCTTGTTTTATTAGTAATCATATGCATTTTGCAGTCGTATTTTCCTTCAGAGAAGATGGTTCACTCTAACGATTGTAATCTTGTTTCTGGACTGTAGATGCACCTTTTTTGGGCGAGCTCCTATGTATTTTGCTGTATCTAACGCAAGAGAAATTTATGGAATTTCACAGAATTGAATTTTGCATGGAAACGCGCAATACAACTTATTTTATCAGGTAAAATCTAATAGGGTTTTGAATAAGCATATGAATCACCAGTTTAGCAATCAGATAATTAGGAAATGAAAACAACATTCTCGTATTCAGTTTTCAATGCTTCTTGTCGATATACTTGAAGCAATAGTCCATGATGCGAAGGCGGCGAACTACATTCCGATTCAGAAATACGATCTTGGGAATTGTTACGCAATTTCTTTTATTTGCTTCATACAAATTTAATTCGTTATTCTAAGAGGATCGTACTAATTTGATTTATGGTAGAAAGTGCACAGGAAGCACCACCCGTTAAACTGCACTGTCAATTATTGAGAATCCAGGTTTTGAAGAATAAATAAAATCAAATTTGATTTGTTTTGTTATAATAATAACACTTATATAATCGCGATTCAATTCTTTTAACTGAATGAATATCGATTACTTAACGCTGCGTATGCGCCCCATTGCCCTAAGCAATCCTGTTCAACCCACGCGCCTCGTCCATGCAGGTAGAGGGGAATGCCCTGACGGATTTGCAATATAGCGACACTTGCGATGCACAGCGCCACGCGAGCCCGTCCCCTTCCACTCCGCGCCAGGCTGCCACGACGCCGCGCCACTCCCCGCCCGCTTCTACAACGCCCCGCCCGCTGCTCCGCCACCGCCCGCAGCCGCCCAGCCCGCGCCACGCGCATGGACACACGCCGTGCCGCCGCGGCCCCGCCGCCGCCCCGATCCGCCCGCCGATGCCCCCGCCACGCCGCCTGCACTCTCCGTCCGCGCCCACAACGCACGCACACCACGTCCCTCGCGGTTCTGCCACCGCACAACACACACACACACACAACACACCACTGTCCCACGCCACATACCGCTGTCCTGTGCTGTCGCCTCGCCGGCGTCATGACCCCACCAAAGTTCATCAACCGCAAATGTTCCGCCGTCTCTGGCACTTGATAGCCAGCTCTTTGCCCCGACGTCGCCCCTCCTTCACTGCAGATCCCGATCTCATCTTACAGTCCTCCTCAGCTTGTCCATACCCTACCATCGTGATAGTCTCCCAGCTTTTCACGACTCCGAAATCTCACCGCTTCCCGACGCCGACTTGCCCTACCCTCAGCCCTCCCCGCCACAGGCGCCCCTGCAACTTCCCTGTCGTCGCCCACGCCCACGCCCACGCGCGCACTGCTGTCCTCCACACCGCTCCCATCGTCTCCCGCCTCTACCGTCGGTCCCCGAAACCGCACTCGCCAACCCGCCCCCCGCCTGCGCCGCGTCGGCGTCTCCGGCGACGACGACGCTCAATTTACGGGCATGGCAGGCAGCGAGCGCCGCGCCGCGCCGCGCAGCGGCTGACGCAGAGGTCAGACAATCGCGCGGGGTCACGCGGCGGCCAGCGCCGGTCACGTGGCCGAGGGCGGCGGCGGCGTGGCCCCTCGCACGTGCCCCCGGCGCTCGCGCCGCCGCCCATGCCCACGCGTGAATGGCACGCGTCCTCAATGGGAGGGGAACGTGGCGGCGGCGGCGGCGGTGGGGAAGCGAACCGAGCCAGTGCGCGCGGACCGACGAGATGAGCGGAATGACGATCGCTAGCGAAGACACTGCAAGGAGCGAAGGGAGAGGGGGCCGTGGCCCACCCATGGAAATTTCGAAAGAGACACCGTAGTCCTACGTTACAAAACATTTTATTTCGTGTATATTAAATATGATCAGCTTCTTATTTTTGCCTTTCTTAACCTGATACTTTCTCGAGAAAAATATTCTCAAAAACATTTAGAAAATATGTCAACATTTTAACATAAAATCAACTTTATCTGAGACATAGTACCATTAAATTCTTAAATTTCTTAATTTTTTCTAGGATGCTTTATTTTTTTATTAGAAAATCGTCATATCTCAATTAAACAAATCATTGAAAATGGTGCCCAGAAACGTAGTTGTCTTTTCTGTTTTAGACTGACTATGGGAATAGGGGACACAAGGACTAGAAGGGACTGAATACCTGAACGACAGAGGACGTAAAGGAGGAAGATGTTAATGTGTAATCAGTCAATGGAGACTAGTGTATTTAAAATTACAAAAGAGAAGAGAAAGGAAAAAAGAATCACAAGGAACATAAGTCTGAAGAAAACTGTAAAAAACACAAGATCCGATCTTATTAACTAATCTCTAATGTGTAGTCAATATAAACAGAAATCCAGACAAAAGGAAAGACAGGCATTGTTAGAAGAGGAATAGCTTCATAGGGAGGGTACAAAGCAATATACTGCCAGAGGGAAATTTTGATTGAATTTTCGCCTAAGATAGAGAATTGTCTGCTGAGAGGATATGAACAAAAAGAAAGGACTCTCGTGCACTAACATGATAGATTTGTGAAAAATCCAAATATATTTCAAACAACAAGTCTGAAACTAATAAAATTCGAAAGAGAATTCCATAGAATATTCGAAATGACATGGCGTGTGTTCAAAGAGGGAATATGTCAACCTGTGTGAGGTTACCAACCCAAAGAACATGTGTGCCGTGGAGGCGTCAATTTGACTGGGAGTGTGCCAGTA
>BOPP01000075.1:1817986-1846315 GCA_017312745.1 Gryllus bimaculatus
GTGAAGAGGCGCGGGCGAGGAACGTACGGGCGCACGCCGAGGGGCGAACACCTTAAATTATAAATAGCCGGCGGGCGGGTTCACCTTTTCATTTATCTTTATTTTTTTATCATAAATCAGGATTAGCCGGCCCAAGTTACTTGTTTCCAAGTTCTTTTCATTAATTGGTATTAATTTATTTTTTATAAACCTTGTTAAACCACGTTATATTATTTCAGACTGCCACCAGGCAATGTTTTAAAGTCATTAGAAAAGCGTATTTGCTTGCAATAAAGTTATGACTGTTGACCAGTTTTATTTATAATTTCAAGAATTCTACGCCATTCATTACTCCTCCAATTGTACAATGACCTTTCTTGCTACACAAATCTTCTGCGGGAGTGTTAATGAAATGATCCACGTGTCGGTTATTTATTTATTTCCGTTCTTCCGGATACATGTCACTTTCGATGTATACTGACATCAGATTATTACATATTGCATTGAAGTTTATTCATGACATCTTCCGGACAATGTATCTTCAATCTAAATGGTGAGCCGTCATATGTAATTGCTATAGTGTAGCGTACTTTTGAATACCTAATTAGGTAATTCATGCAGCAGAGTCCAAGCGAATGAACAAAATATTATACCTAATAACAATAATGCTATCCACACCTATTGCCCAGCTTTTGGAGGCTCATGCGGCGCACCACTCGGCGCAGTCAGACGCGTGACACCGCTCGTTGCAATAGAATGCACTGTCCGCGGTGCGTGGAAAGGATATTCGCCGCTACGCCAGGGTTGGGTCTCTCTTTCAATGTGAAAAGCAGGCACCCATCACATTGAAGCAATTGCTGCATAAGGGAATTATTATATGGATTAACTGATGAATAAAATTGGCATCTAGTAAGAAAATGCTGCGCATCGTAGGTGATAATAAAGCACTAATAATGAACATTATTGTCGGATCTCAGGCCAGCGCAGTGTTGACCCTTGGCCTCCTATGTTTCAAGGGAATTGGCCATTATTAGCAAGGGGAGAACAGGTCCACGGGGTGATATCATCTCCTATGAAGGTGCCTCTGCACCTTTGAAAATCTAGTTTATTGAGGCTTGGGTCCTAGGTCTCCCCGAGATGAAACCCCCGTAAGACAAATGGCATGAACGTAGAGGGGTAAGAAGTTGTGGCGAACCAAAACCGCCCCTCAAGGATATGGGCGAGTCGTCGATCAGCGGACCGGCTATGCCGCTGGCCACAGACATAAGCCTGACCGAGAGAAATACCTCATTGAGTTAGACTCTCATCCAGACCCGAAGAAAGAAGGTGAGAGGGCGGGGTGGGGATCAAGGAGTTGGAAAAGAGCTTCGAGAGGATGAGCACTATGAGCATTCACAAACATCGAGAGAAACGACACATGAGAGACGCCCGAGTGCGCAGCAAACCGCCAGCCGCGTTACAGCCCCGTTGCGCGGTCTATAACCACGTACAGCCCACCATTGAACTAAACTAGGAATTATTAAATCATCGCCCGGCACGTGCTATTGCGCACTTTTCGATACCTGGATTATAGTATTCAAAATTTTGATCACCCAAATCTCTGAGATAGAGATTATAGGTCACGTGAGATGTTGTCGTCGATCATGATCGTAGTAGATCTTCATTGTTCTTTTGGTATCCTCCGCGAGGAAAGTTGCGAATTGTTACCCGTTTGGGCATCATTGTTAAACATACAATTTAATATTACACATTCAACAGTTCCTTTCTGCTACGAGAATCTATAATTAAACTTGAACAATAAGTCCAAATAGCAACCAAGAAGACAAAGTGTGAATATACAACAGCATACCACAGAGATGAAATAAAGGCGCATTATTAAGAACACTATATAAAAACCATTGCGTTTTAAACTCTCTCCTCTATTACAACTCAAAAAATTTAACTTACAAACAAACATTAGCTCATTGGAATAACCGTATGTATGTATGAACAAATCGAAATGTTCATTTGACTGATGTATCAAGCGAATGGAAGTATAATGAATAGTCTCCACGTACCTGCACGCGAACCGAAAAACCTTTGTTTGAGCCGTTTTCAATACACGTCTGATTTACTCTAAGCACCTAGCGTACAGGAATCTGTTAGGCTGCGAAAAAATATATTTCTCAGTGTTTCTGAAGTTTAGAGTATAAAATTCTTTTCCACTATGTGAAGTTTCCAAAGACATTCATGTGAATGATATGAGTTTACTTGGAAAAGGAGGCGTAAGGTAAGTCGATAAGGAGATGCGGCTGACTTATTTAGCATCCTAATCTTCGCTCATCCTAATTCCCAAGTTTCCTCTTACTCCTCTGATCAAAATGAACTACTCGCTCTGCCGCTCTGCGATCTTGCTGCCGCTAGACGACGATCTAAGTTTGCTGTATGAGATGATGTTTGAATATGAAGTTTCCGCGCTTGAAGAAAACACTTAGTAACTATTTTAAAATGTTAATGTTTGACATTTTTGACTTAATTTCATGCATCCCGCGATTTACTTGAACCTGAAAACTTGAAGCAATGCAAATAACTAGAATCTTTTTCTCATCTTATTAGTCACTTGATTTAAGGATATGCTTACAAACATATGAATTTTTGGTAGGAACTCATCTAGCGGCAATAAAGGGAAATTTAAAATAGATCAGGTCGCTATGGAATCGTAGCGTCTTTTGAAACTTCTTCATTGCGCGCAATTCTGAAGCTGAAGGAGTGAGAGTTCGCGGAACTGTAAATATCGAAATGCCAGGAAGGCTCCACAAATCGATTTCGATCAAGCAATATCTTGATTTTTATGTGAAGTGTTGAATGCGAGAAAATCTAATGCATCTGGGTAGATGATCGTTTTCAACCCGCAGTCCGGGTTCGAGTTCCCCGGCCGGGGCAAATATTGATCGTAGCGCTTTCTCTACAATGCCTCAGTATAGATCTGTGCTGTGTGACGTGAACAAAACTTTTTCCTCAGATGAGTAATACCAGAATTACTAGCTAGTGATGGCTGTGTGCAAACCCGCGTACTTTCTTAAACCGTGGCCGCAAGCCGGACGATACTGCTACCGCCTGAAGATCGTAAAAAAAGCTGTTTGTACTACATACATACATGAACTACAAAAAATACTAGTAAGTTGTTTCTTTATAAGTTACAACATTTTTAGAATAGTTTATAAGCATATAACTTATGTTAAATGAGAAGTGATCCGCCAGCGAGACCAAATTTACGTATGCCCACGCTTCCTTTTAACTCTAGAACAGTTTCAAAAACATTATTCCATTTGAAAAATCTAATTGTTGATATAACTGGAGGTTTGAAATTATAGACGTTTTTATTAGTTATTAATTGTGAATGATATAATTTCCTTCCGCCAATTTGTCGAACGGGTAGCAGTAAAACACGTTTCAGATCGAGTAAAACCACCGAATTTAATAAGTGAAGCGAAAGCTTGGCAATTAATTTATTATAAATCTTATGATAGCCTCGTTTAATCATTCCCTTCGTATAGTGCTTTTGTGCATTTGTAAAATGACGAAAACAATTGAGTTAGCACGCCTATTTGTGGTGCAAAACCTTCTCCAATTGACCCCCAGCATGCAAAAACGTTTTATTGAAAAGAAATCACTCCTTTCTACAAGTATGGGAAGCCCCTTCTGGCTGAGCATTCTTCTGACATTGAAAGTACTATTTAATAGCTTAAATATGTATTAATCGGCATCAATGTGAGTCATAATTATCTCGGACGATAATCCCAAACAAATCCGCAGCAACTGTGTAGAAGAATTAAAAACAATCAGGCAAAGAGACCAAATGAACAAGAAATTTAAGAGCCAAATTAATCTGCATACAGTTTGCGTGTAGCTTGTTACGTTACACCACAAAATTAAATAAAGTCGACTATCATCAAAATAAATTATTCTAGACTCCAGTAACATGTGTCCTTCGTCGTCTGTCCAAAATTGAATTTAGACCCTTCCTCCATAAATTGGAGAGAATGAGGTGTCTTCGAGCATCTCGCCCCGATGATGGACTGAATTTTGCTTTCGGAACGTCCAAGAAATTCTAGAAAAACGTCTTTTTTGCTTTAAGCATCTCACACCGTTTGGAGTGATTGACCAGTGTCTTACAGTAATGAGCAACTTAGGGTATTCGATTCCCGTCTAAAACGAAGCTAACGATTGTGACATAGTTCTGGAAGAATTGTTAGTTTAACGATTCCTAATGCCTACAAGTACCACTGGAGAACCTTTGTAATTTACGACTCACCCTTATCCGCGCATTAAGATTGCAATAATTTTTAATTGATCCCAGACTGAATAATTACGGCCGATCACTAGTTTCTCGTAAACGAGAATATTTAATCAGTATTTTAATCAATTCTTTTGAAGTAAATGTCATATTCCCACATGACGTCAGCACCCGAGAACACTTCATTACTGGGTGAAACATACCCGCGAGACATAGTGCATGAGTCCTCAGCTGCAACACATCGTCCGTAGCCTGGGGAACGAACATCTCTGTCCACACACTTACAACCATTTCATCAGCAATCTTACACAAATTAACTTGATTCATTATGCTCCTTTTAAAATAATAACAACCACTCAAAGAAAATCAGTTCTAAACCTTGCATTATTTCGTTCATTCATTACATTCATGTAGCCCGTCCAGTACAACAGATTATATCTTTTAACCGAATTTTGAATTTTTCATTTACTTATTCACTAATTAACTAGGATTAGGTTGACTTCGGAATTGTCATTTCATGTTTCTCACCATAAGTCCCCGACTAATTCCCTCCTTGAGGCACAGAGTAGCATTATTCAAACTGTTCATATTTACCCAGCGATCACCCCCGACCTTTATTGACGGTAGTTGTGCACCATAATGGTGGCCGCACTGCAGGCATCGAGCCTGAAGATGCGGCACAACAAGCTCTCCCGCCACCGCAAAGGCGCGGTGTCCGGCGTGCGTGACGGCGCCGCCTGCAGGGGGCGGGGGGTGGGGAGCGTTCCCTCGCCGCGAAGGCCACTCCAGCACTACCCAGAAGCATTGATTCGATCAAGTGACTTCGCAAGGCGTCACCTGCTAGGCCGCGATTTTATCTTGGCGCGGGAGCGGCTGTGATCCCCCCCGCGGATGCTCAGATCCGCCTTTCCTGAAGGCTTGTTTTTCTCCAACCAAGCTGTCTCGGATGGAGCCAGACCCTCAAGCGTCACGACTGCGTCTCCCTGTTGTGTTGTGCTAGTGTAGTGCTTGCAAGTTGGCTGTATGTAAGGTCGGTGAGACAAGGAAGGGAAGAAACCCCTTCCGCGCGGTCCTGGCCTTTTCTGTTAGGTTCTGCCGCCGCATCGCCTGGAGTTATTGGAGAAAGCACGAAAAAAAACTCCTCGATTCGAGCAAGCCGCCTCCAGAATTCTCCGCCCCACAGCAAGCTGAATTCGACTCGGCTCGATAGTACGAGTCGTATCGAAAGTAGCCCCAGGACGTGCTAGGTCAAAGGCCTGACGTGACGCCTCAGCCGATGGCCTAGCCACCTAAGCACGCACTATTTAAAGCGATGGGTACGCGAATCGGCTGATGGGAAACGTTCGCTTCCTACAGTGCAGGTGTTTGTCGTGCGTGGGTGTAGATCTTGAGTGCGAAAAGCCGTTCGACCTACCACGTCCGACTTACGGAATTCCTCCTTCCAGGAGACATTCTCTTCGAGTCTTTTAGAATGGTCGCGGCACTTAAATTCCAAAAAGAGTACCCCCTATGGAAGATATGGCTTTTCGTAACTCTGATGCGTAACTGCTTACTGTCGCTTGAGCGTAACTCAGTTCATTGCTGAAATATGATATTTGACTTACAAAAACGCGAGGTTAGCTAGCATGACAAAACAATCTGTGTTTATAATGTTTCGCCCGGTGTCAACCAGTTTCAAATACACCCCTGTATAGAGAGCTAATCATGAGCAAAGAAGTAATCATGATTTCTGTAATCCACAGTGTCCTATTGTACGCGCGTGTTTCAGCTGCGCTCATTTCTTGTTTCGGACTGTTTCTCTTATCTACGTGTAACGCGCGGCACTGTAAATACCGAACGGATCGTTATTTATTTTTTCTGTTCGCCGCGTTAAACGCCGTAACTATCCCAGAATTCTGCAAGCGTTTTCGTTAAGCGCAGCCGCGCATTGGCCCACCGTCTCTCTTTCCCGCTGTGGCTTTGAGGCGGAGGGGCGGGGCCGCGGCGGCCGCATGAAGCCGAAAGGGGCCAGCCGGAGAGTATTAGAGGTTGGGGAAGGCTTAGTATCAGGCAGTGGCGGCCCGGCGACGAGCGGCGGCGCAGGCGCGGCGGCACGTCTTGGCACTGAGGCGCTCTTTGCACAGATATTGGTCGTCAGCGGCGCACCACGAGCGTCCACGATCGCCCACCCAGACGTCGCCCACTCGAGCGCTATCCCAGGACTTATTCACTCGCCTATAATCTAGACCATTCTCTTGTAGCGAGAGCGAGCGTGCGAAGGCGCCCTTACGTCAGAAAGTTGCTATGCGAGTCAAAATCACATGGTGCCAAAGACAGTACTCCTACGCGTAGATACATACACGCTGTTGACGAAGGAGCAGTAGCGGCATGCGAGGACCGAAACCTGATTTGAATAGCCGCGAACGCTTCATTTCGAGAAAGGACACTGATACGCGAGTTGCATGTCGTATGGGTTGCATCTGTGCCTTAATTTTTCCATTTACCATTAATATGTGAGCTTTTTTCCTTCACTAAATGGGTTGAGGCAGCCCTGTGAAGGAGGTGCTGGCAACTACCAAACGCAATAGGAAGCGTATGATCTATCACTATCCGCATCATGACTCGAGCCGCCCAAGTCCGTGAACGCGTCGTCGGGTAACATTTCATTCGTAGGACCAAAGATATTTATGTTCTGTTGATTTAATAGGTTAATAGGGCTGCGCTAGTAAGAATTCACATCGATATACACTATAGGATCTGAGAAGAGTTGCTGATATTGTTGTCGCCACCGGCAGCGAGTGGCGGTGACTTCCTCGTTGAGCCTGCACCGGCGCTGTTCCACACGTGGGCTGCGGGGTTTTCTCCCACATGGGTGACACGGCCCAGGCGAGGCACGGTTTCTAAGCTCCCGGACTGCTCTCTCGCTATGTGTGTAGTGTAGTGCACTATGTAAAGGAAGCGCATGCAATAGACATAGAAGAGGAAAGAAGATCCTCCGTTTCAAGAACTGCTTCCGCATTCGACTGCGGAATGTCGGGCTCAACCGACCCAAGCAACCACGCCGAACCAGCCAACGGCTGCGTGATGGAATAACTGTCTTGGAGTGCGGATGAGCGAGCGAGGCGGAGGTTGGGAATGACGAGGTGCGGGATGAGAGCAAAGTGAGACGGGGCTGGTAGACCTGTGCTGCGGGAGCGGGACGTGGGTTGAGCGAGACGGGCAGCAAAGAACGGTGCGGGGCGAAGCGGTGTGAAGGAGGCGGGGATTAGCACGACGATGCGGGTGGGTGAGATCAAGACACACTGAGCGGGAAGGGGTGTGGCTCAGCGAGGCGGGGCGGCGAGGAGTGGTACGTGACAGGAGACGGCGAATTAGCGAATGATGTCGCGTAAGTGTAGTGTGTGTGTTTTTCCTCGGGAGGTGGCGGTAATATTCCCCTTTGGATGGCAAGTTCTGGTGCCAACCTACCGTAGGGTTTTCTCCAACCAGGTATCTCCCACCAACGAGGCATCGTCCCAGCCGGGACAAGCTCCAAGCAACCGATCGTTCTCCAGGCATGTTTAGTAGAAGAGTGCACGTTAGTATGCATGTAAGTAGTAGGATAGAACAACGAATTGGAAGGAAAGGACGCGCGCCATTCGTGACCCATTTTTTAGAGTACTACTCCGGCATTCACCTTGTATTGATCGGAGAAACCACGGACTACTCCTCATTAGCCAAAGTGTGGCTAGGCCGACGTGAGTGGAGCCAGACTGGCCGGGTTATAGGGATAGGTCGGCGCCGATCGGTGGTGAGCGGGAGGGGGCTTGTCAAGTGAGCTGAGGACGCCCGGGGCTGGAATGAGCGAGGCTGGGCAGAAGACGGCAGGTGTGGCGTGGGGCGTGGATGGAGCGTGGCTGGACGGAATGTCGGGACGAGGCGGCGCGGGGCAAGGCAGAGTGAGCCGGGGCCGTGAGGTGAGAGTTGCGGGAATGAGACGGCAGCTGGGGCGTGGGCGCCGGTGGAAAAGGGAAGGAGAGTGGTTGCACAAATGTGGACGCTGAAGATGGAGCTCTGAAACGAGAGGGAAAATGCAAGGATGTGAATCAACGACGAATAACAGTACGACGAGCGAGGGGTTCCAGGGGATGAACGTTGAGGCGTGGAATGGAAATAAATTAAGGCGTGTACAATGAAGTGAAGAGAAAATGGATAAAAAATGTTTGACACTGTGAACCCATAGGAGTTAAAGATCTTCAAGAAATGATCGGGAAATAACGTGAGTAAATGTACACTATAAAAATCTAACATTAAATAATCTCTCGAAATATGTTTTTGCGTTTAAACGTGAAAAATAATATCTTTAGCGCTACATGATGCAAATGAAGAATGGTGACATCAGACTCAATAGGGAACTAAGGAATATCTATGATTGGAGATCAAGATGAATTCATATTATGAAACCCAATCGCCATATACAAATATGAGACGTGAACAAGGGCAGCAATTAAATATTTCAAATCTAGGAAAATTAATTTAATAAACCAGAGACTTTAATGAGTCATGAAGAACCTAATAGATGAGCATTTTACTATGGGTAAGAATTACTACGTTGAATACGAATAATATGAATGAGAGACAAATAGTTCTTCATTTGTTCAATAAGTGTTTTCAGAATAGCGCAACACTCATAATATGCATATGTATTGTCATTTATTAAGTAATTATAATAATTTATTGTAATTTATAATTTGCTATTTCTAATAAGTAGTAATTTTGTACTGTCGCAAATTGTCACTCATTACATAACACTTGTGCAAAACTGTCACTCATTACATAACACAAAAGTATATTCAGTATTTCTTTGAGTATGCGTAAGTAATACATAAGATTCACTACGGTTTACATGTAAAATTTATTCATCTGATTTTCTGTTTCTGTCAATTAAACCGGAGATATCTACATCACAGTAACTGAAAACAAGCAAACATATTAAATTGTACTAACCATTTTAGTAGATTAAGAGTATTGGGCGTTCCGTCAGAAGAAAGTATTGTTTATTAAAATATGCTCCCACCTGCCAAAATTTTAAATACATCCTAGTATTCGCTTGTATTCGGATTCGATTTCTGGTTGGGCAGGGTTATAGTGTGCATTTTCCTTTCAATGTCCCAGTATATGTTGCTGTGTGACGATGACAAAAATTACTTCTGATGTTGAGAAGACCAGAATGCGGCGTGGGGCTGTCTATGTGCTCTCGACACGTATCCGACCCATAGCCACAAGGCCGGGCCGCCGCTCTTAGGCCCAGTCTTCGTCAGAAACTATGGCGCCAAAGTACATATATACATACATACGAGTGTATCTCTTCTTTATTCAGTTACGGAAAGCATATCCTCCTTCGAATAAAGTGCTCGAGAACACGCGTGCATTCATCCTTACGCGAAGGCACGGCCCACGCCCAACAACATTCCGTCCAGCCACGCTCCATCCACGCCCCACGTCACACCTGCCGTCTTCTGCCCAGCCTCGCTCATTCCAGCCCCGGGCGTCCTCAGCTCACTTGACAAGCCCCCTCCCGCTCACCACCGATCGGCGCCGGCCTATCCCTATAACCCGGCCAGCCTGGCTCCACTCACGTCGGCCTACCCACACTTTAGCTAATGGCGAGTTGTCCGTGGTTTCTCCGATCAATACAAGGCGAATGCCGAAGTAGTACCCTAAAAATGGGTCACGGACTGCGCGGTCCTTTCCTTCCAATTCATTGTCCAATGCTACTCCTTACACACACGTACACTAACGTGCACTCTTCTACTAAACATGCCTGGAGACCTGTCGGTTACTCGTATGGCACCCATTGCGCAAAGCTGTGTGAACTTCGCGTTCCACTCAGAAAGGTTATTACCGAGCGCTTGTGCGACGTCGGCGGCGGCGGCGGCGGGGGAGAATCGGTCAGCGGGAGCGACGGCCGTGAGGGCACAGGTCGCCGTTTGAGGCGCGCGCGAGGACAAATAGCAGACCGACCGGATGAGACGCGCGCCCTTCAATACGGCGAAAGGCGCGTGTGACACAAGCGAATTCTTGCCCCCGCGGCCGGATATGAAGCGGTCCGCGACCGCACGCGCGGATCAAAGCGGTCGGTGCGGGAATCGCCCGCTGCTCGCGCTCGCGTCCCAGTAACACAGGTTGCTCTGTGTGCTGGAGCACTGTTGCTCCGCTGAGGGCTATGCGAGTGCGCCCGTACAAAACGTTTCTTTCTTACTCTCATAGTTTAAAACAAACTCGACGTTCTACAGAATGGCTCGCATTTTCTCGTTCAAGTTACTTTTCTAATCTTTCTAGTCTGGGTTAGCTTTTTAGTTTTATCCCTACTCTCGTCGTAGCTGCCGTCTATTGCAGTCTAAAAGACATATTTTTCGTCGATTTTGGGGTACTTAATGATAGAACTGAAATATTACTTTAAGAATATAGAGTAAAACTGTGGTCATATGGTGCAAACTCTTCTTGTAAATTTTTGATTTCTTTTTGAGAAAATGTCCCTTGAAATGTTCAGAATATGCGCAATTTTGAGCTCATTTTCACACAAAATATTTGAGTTTTAGAAAACTTCAATGGATTTTTAAAGCTCTTGCATTCACAAGTACAATAATGGATAAGAAATATAGGTATGTGTTGTAAATATTAATGACTTGTATTTAAAAAAGTACTTTAGTATAATTTTAAAAAAATCAAAAGAACACATCAAAGTGGCAATGATATAATGGTTATCAGCGGATATCTCATTATCCGTGTAAAAAATGTAAAGAAATAGTTTGGAGCAGTTTTCGAGATCATGGTGTTTGGCTTAAAATTCCTGAGTAGGTATTTTAGTTCTAAAATGTGCATTGATAAAACTGGCGAAGACTGTGATTTAGAAATTGTGTAGTTCAGAAGTAAGAATACTCCCCAATGCATGAGTATTTTGCAGTATTTGTGTACTTTTCTTGGCATTTTTACTTCCTCACTTACTATGAAATTACCTAGTAAAGAAAAGGATTGTAATGCTCCAGAAGAAAATGGCGATTTTATGGTCAGAAAAAACTGTTTTGTGAGACTGATATCGAAAAATTAAAATATTGCTTCCATATGCTTCTTCTAACTCATCTTCCTCTAACACGTTTTCTAGACAAAATTTACCTTTTGTTCATTCATTTATAGTCGCATCGACATCTGAGGACATTAGCGACTCAAAACTGGTACATTGATTTAACAATAGTTAATATTAATTGTTAATTAATATAGGCTACAGATACGGTTGAAATGCTTAGATTTAACATATTTTGACCTCCGTTAACATTTGTTCCACCTTTGCTTCTGTACATTACTTGGACAATTTTGGTAGGTATGTACAACACAACACAGTTTGGTATACTTTATATTAACCAGTTACAGACATTCAGATTCATTACAACTAATACAGATACTCACACTCATACTTCATTGGGTCGCAGCATATAATTGTATACTACAGATATAACTTACATCGCTAGTACACTTTTAAATTAAATTTCAATGAATATATTTATATCCTAGCAGAATTTGATCACTCTATCTTGATAGTCAGCAAATGTAAGTATTAAATCCGGGCTCATATTCTGAAGGTATGTTTGTCTGTGTTTGTTGTATAGGGGGTATTTGTTAATGATGTGGAATATTTTAATACATAATACAGTGGTCTCATGTAGGGGCAGGTAAGTCACATTTTGTGGATCCTTAATACCGAAAAATTGGTTTATGGCAAAACGTTTGTTTGTTTGCTTGTCAGTAGAAAAATGCCGAAAAAATTCTGAATTTTTGCAGTTTTCGAAAAGCAAACTTCAAGGAAAATAGGATCTGGGCTATTTTTTAGAAAATGAATTGTGATGAATTTTTGAATGTATGTTTTGAATGTACTTTTTTTATGAAAATTAATTTTTTTTAAAATTGGGGCTATTTTTGATACCATTTCGACAATGTTGGTATAAGTTGGCTATTAAAACTGAAGCTTCAAATTCGCTCTTATTTTCATCAACCACCAAATTCATCAGCAGCAAAAATAATACATTTATCAAGACTATAACCATTTTTAGAATGAAAATGTATATGCTACAAGGATTAAAACCCCAACATTTATTTTAATGCTCAATTCGTCGTTCTTACTTAACGCGGGTGTCACAACAGCGCCGCCATAATACACTACAGCAGCGCCACAGCAGTGACAGCGGAAAATTCTAGCAACTTTTCAGATTCTCGCAGACCATCTAAGTAACTATCAGGTTACGATCTTCGAGATACTTGTACCTGTGACGGCGTTGATTCAGGTTGGATTCGGACTTCAGCCCTCCATTTTTGTCCAGTGGAAAATATTCCCCATTGCATTTAAAATACCATACTGATGATGGATGAATGGATGTAATTAGAAATCGTAAGTATTTCGATAATAGTTTCTAAAAACGGAAGCTTTTATGATGAGCCAAACTCGCCAATACCAATTTCTGTTTAATGCACATGATTACGGTTTTTAAGTAGAAATTGTTGAAACTGTGTCACCGTCAGATGTGTAATATTCAACATATGTAACTCTGTCCCAAGACATGAATAACTAGGAGGTAACAGGTATTATTCATAAAAATATAAACATGAGAGTATTTTTATTAATAAATATAAAAGTTACAGATTAGTGCAAAGTGTGAAATTTCTCTTCAATTAACTAAATTTTGAGTTGAAATGTAGTATACGGTACAAACTAAGGAAGTGGTTTAAACCGGCACTTCGCGCCGTACCAGCGTTAACTAGGCAGAATTCTTGAGGCTTTCTTGAACAGTGATGTCTTATAAAAGTGAATTGGTACTTATGCGTTAGATAGACTCAAGGATATTTGCAGTGAACGCGAGGGCCGAAGGCCCGAGTCTCGCCGTGACATGGATCGGGGCGAGCGAAGCGAGAAAACTTGCCGTAGAAAGTAAATTGGCGTTACAATGCGGCGGGGACAAAGCATATGAAGGGCGAACCATGCAAATTGCCTATCCGTAAGTTTTATTCATTTCTATTAGAGCACGAATATTATTTAGAGCTTAAGCCCCGCCACCACGCTTCTCTAAGGGTGTACCGTATACTAAATTTTATACAAATTTTGCAGTATGTTCTGATTTTATCAAGGAGTGAATATTTACTTTCGACTGTTAAAAATGTTTTGGAAAATATCGAAATATTTGACATTGAAATATTTACCATCCTGCATTTAAACCGCGCAACAGTGTTCTGGGTTTTCACCATTTATTTCAGAAGCCTTCCTGAATATGTTGGATCTACAGATGTATTAAACTAATTTCGTAGAAAACCACTTTCACAAATGTTCCCTGATGTGCATTTAAAGTGGATATATCTTCTAGTAGGTAATCTGTAGTGAAAGCAATAGTGTTCTTAACCAGTAGGTAAAAGATTTGAGCTTTAGCGACCACGGAGATAATTCAAGAATTTATAGATTTCTAGTTTATTAAAAGGTAAAATTAAAACTACATGACTAGTCACAACGACTAAAGTAAAGTTTCTTAACGTTTTGGAATTCTGAGCATGCATTTTCAATTAAATATAAAATTGCATCTGCGCGCTAGGAACAAAAGGTTTATACTGTTCTTAGGGGTTTTATACGAGCAATTCGCAGGGTTTAATTGCATATTAATGAACAGATCTGGCCTACGGAAGTAGACAATCCGAGATGAACCGAATGGGGAATTGGTCATAGAAAGTAGACGTGGCACGGGCTAAACGGCGCGACCTTCATTTGAGCAGCTCTGCAAACGCACGAAAACTTTACTGCACCGCGCGTTATCGCCACTGCGGGGAGGCCACTGTAGGGCGAGGCACTAGCTTTTCAGGTAACTGACGTAAACCCTCGAACGAAAACGCTCAATATTGACACACGTCGCAGTGAAGGTGTTTCAAATGCAAAACTCGTTAGTATTGGTTTTAATGACATGTTTCAGACTATTCCATAGTCTGATGACTTCGTTTGCTTATACCAATAATGGGGCTATATTGCTTATACCTAACAATGGGGCGCGTTTGAAGGGGGACCTAACTCTGCAGCAAAAAAGAAACGCTTCAAAGGAATCTGAACTGCTTTCATAAGATGCGCTTCCAGGGACTTGTACAAAACACACAGCACCAAATGGTAGTATGCTCCTGGATCTGTAGGCCACGCACGTGGACACATTGGGTTTCTTGCAAGAGAAACTATTAACGCAAAGTCGATGACAACGCACAGGGTAATTTGTTATTATAGATATCAGGGATTTTGTGCGAAGATTCTGGAAAATTATACAAGTACATATGCCAAATTTCAGGATCCGTAAATAATTCAGAGACTGTCAATTTGCTATCATTAATTAGCGTAACTGCAAAATAAGTCAAAATTTGCACAAAATAAAAATATACATTCATTAAAATGTAATTAAATTTGTAGCATTTCGGACAGGATTAAAATGAATATGCCGCAAGTGTTAGTAATCCAACTTTATTGCGAGGCCCAGTTTGTTCTTACTAGATACAGGTGTCCCTACAGCAGCGCTGCGTTCCACAGTGACAGAACCTAGCAACAATTTTTCACTTTTTCGCAGTCGAACTAAAGCTTCGGTCATTAACGCTTCTTGTACTATTGGCGGCATGGATTCTGGCTTCAATTTTTTCGGTGTAAAATATTCCCCGTTGCATCTGAAATTCCATAGAATGTAGGTGATCTAAAAGTGAGTATTCTAATTAGAGTAATTAAGATAATACACTGCAAATTATAGCATTTAAAGAAAAATGTAAAACCAATCTCGCCGTAACCATTGACGGTTTGATGCAAGTGCTTGCGGTTATCAAGTAGAGATTACAGAAACGGTGTAGATGCATCATCTTATTTGTAATATTTAATATTACACAATACTTAGCTGTTGTCGGATGTATATTATTTTTCTGTGCCTTAGTCGTGGAAAATTGAATTGGGAAAATTGAATTGGTATAAACATGAACGGTTCTGTTAGAAGAAGTGATTGATGACAAAATGCTAAAAAATATTCTTCGTAAAAAAATGAAAAAAATTTAAATTATTAATTTAATAATCCAAATCACCAGTTAAGCTCTTGTTGATTACTGAATGATGTGATATCCCTGGTCAATTGATAAATTTTACCGTAGGTTCTATTTTATTTAAGAGGATATGCAACGTTCGATTTTTTGCAGTGCTTTGGAAAGTATGAAACTATTTATATGTATTTAATATACCTGTAGTTTGAACAGTAGTGTTCGTAACCAATATGTAAGAAATATTTGAGCAATAGCGGCCAGATATACTTGTAATTCAAGAATTGATAATTTCTAGTTGTCATTCACGTAAAACGATAACGTAGATAAAATGTTTATATTAACAATTATCGGAATAAAAACGTAGTTTCCAAGTGTTTTGGAATTCTGAACCTCTAAGTTTTGAATTATTGAATAGTTGCATCAGTGCGCTCGAAACAAGTTTGAAGGTTATTTTTCAACCAATACACAGCTTTTAATTGCATATTTGTGATTAGATCTGGCGTGAAAAAGATTGGACTTCAATGGAGTTGGGGATTGGCCTGAGCAAGCGGATGTCGCACGTAGTGAAAACACACCGATTCTGCTGAACTCCAGACCCATGAGAACGTAAGTCAACTTCATTTGTGCTGCGCAGCAAACTTTGAAAAACGCAGCGCGTTCATGCCACTGCGGCGAGGCCAACCCTAGCATCTCGGGTAACTACGTCAAATTCTCGAACGGAAAAGGAGAGTTAGACACAAGCGTTCAGGCGCTCGTATAGTATACGCTTTTAATGCGTACCTCGATAGAATTTTTGTGTCTTTCAGATTATTCCGTTGCAGGTAGCACGTTTCGCTTATACAATGCCTGAGATTCAGGCGTGTTCGAAGGAGGACGTAATCTTCAAGATACAGGGGCTTCTAAAGGATTTGAGCTGCTCTTTCCGCCGCTGCCCTTCCAGCGAGTTGCACAAAATACTCGGAACCAAGAAGGCCACAGAGGCAGATAGTGGGTCTGTTCAGACAAACAAATAATGCAGAGCGCACTGGACATTGTTCCAGCTTGGAGCATTTGAAGTAATCCGAAAGCAACTAAGAAGATTGATAAATATTTGCAATGCCTCTCGATGGTCTCACCTGTAATGTGTACTTGTCTTAAGGTAAGAAAATTAATATTTTTTAAACTTTTGCTTACCAGTTGCTCTTTAAATTACGAATGTTGGCTTGTCAATTTCTACCCAACGTTGACCCTGAAAAGTATTTTTAATGTGAACGGCTAAGTGACATAAGGACTTCGCTTTCAGATTTATGTTCTACGACTAACATTAAGCTTTTATATTTCGAAAGTGGAGAGAAAAGGCATATTATCTTTAAAAAAGTAATAAATATTTTAAGAAAATGCTAGATCTTGCTATGGTTTTCATCAACCTTTGCAGCTGTTAAGAATTCAAATATTAGCAAACTAGTTCCGTAAAGTTGTTGCTTTGTTGCGTTATTTGATTGTATTAATATAATGTTAACGAGGCATTTAGTTCTTCACAAAACGTAACCTTGTAATTTGTAACAAGTTTCAGAACATAGTAAGAGAACGTTCCACGCAACAAGTTTGCTAATGTCGTGTTTTCTCAGTATTTCTGATAAGAATAAGTTTTTCAGTGAAGAAAAATCGTTACTGATAACGTCTTGATAGAATTAAGGCATGTGCTGTCCGTAATTTGGGGAAATCGTTGGAGTTCGTTGGTCTCCTTCAGAGAAAATGTGCAGACACTAGGTCATTACGTGGCTCGAGGCTGCATATGCGAGTTTTATTAACGAAGTACACAGAATATTTTAAATATGGTTTGGATAAAAATGGCCAAACCTATATGATAAATAATCAAAGCTATTCTATGAAAGAGGCATTTCGTTTTGATTATTTGTTTTACTGTGAGATTTCTCTTGAAACGCTCAATGAAAATGCGTTTTAATACGCAAAGTACTTCAATTTGTAGAACCTCTAATCTCAACGAAAGTGAATGTGCCTGTAGATAGATGTAGAAGAAACCGTATTTCATGTTCATAAAGACTTTTTGATTTTTCTCGGACAATTTGCTTTTATGAATTTTGAGTACACATTTGTAGAGGTTGAGTAATACGCTTTTATATTTTCGCTATTGATATTTTCGTATTGTACAGACTAAATGTGTTAAGATTTAAAGCTGGTATATTACTACGAACTTCCATAAAGGGTAATTTTCTATTATTAAGTTCTCGTAATTTTATTGGTATACTCTGAGTTATTGTGAATGTTTAAGTGGTTCTGTCTGTCCCCTTGAACATCATGGATATAAAAGCGTCTGTTGCAACTTAGTTTTCTAATGCATAATTACAACTCGTTTATATTCCCAATATTTGTAGAATTAAGTTTCATGGATGAAGTAAACCAAACAACTGTCCGTATTTTAATGTGAGCCAAAGGAAATGACAACAAAATTGTATCTGGTGGAAGTATTGAAACATCTAATACGTGTGTCATATTACCAATGCGTATTGCTCTGGTATGGAACCCTGGTTGAAGCTGTGTGGCCTTATAGTATGTTTGACATGAACAATTACTGGAGTCTGCATAAGTGAATGTGGGACAATTCAGAATTCTCAGTTAAGTTCACGAAATGTTATTGGTGATATATTGGAAATAACACCAAAACAATAATAAAAAATGGAAAAATGCTTCGGATTTCTTAATAATTATCACGTAAGTTCTCAATCAATTTTCTCCAAAAACTTTTTGCATAACATTTTTAGTAGAATTATAACGGTAATGTCTAGTATTTTACATGGAATGGCATTTCGTGGAACGGGCAAATCAGCAGGAGGAACCATCTGAGTCCAGGTGCACTGAAGATAACAAATTCCGTAATTACGACAGAAATCCAGTGCTACAGGTTTATTTATAAATTTTAAAAAATTGCACTGCGTTTACTCACAATGTCGGATATGTTGTTAGTTGTTATTCTTTGTTTTCAGGGATTGCATTTAATGCTACATGTGAACGGAATTAAACTACCTCAACGTAGTTTCAAAACGTTTAGAGCAAGTAGTCACGAGTTAGTGGCATTTACTGAAATATGACAGCTACGTAGAACATCGAAGAAACTATAAATCGGTGGTGATCGTTTTCGATTTAATGGCACCTTGCACTCTAATTCACTGATATTGTTCCCGTCTCAGAAGCTTGGAAATCCCGGCACATAAGTCCATCTCGCATTCATCCTTGTGATGCTTGAATGAATTTTGACTCCATAATGCTGTTGAATTATGCATCCATTACTGATGTTAATAATACCTATTACTTTTGTATTTTTCAGGTGGACTATTTCTCATGGAAAGAGAATGATGGAATTCGTACACTGATGTCCAGGTCATACATTGGCAATAGTTATAGCGGCTGGGCTGGATATCGTCGATGAGCGATTCGAAATCACTGCGAGGACTGTAATGAATTCCCTAAGAATCGTTATCCTTACATTAATCAGTATTCTTTCAGTAAAATGTTTGTGAGGATGTGGCATGTGATCTACAAAACATGCATCATGTATTTGTTTCTATGATATATTCCCAGATTTTTTGTTAAATATTATGGAAAACAATTCTCGAAGAATTTTTTTATCAATATATTCAAAGTACAGCATTTTGTCTAACAAGTAAGTAGTATTTTTCGCTATTTTTCATGATGGCTGCATCTCTGGCAACGATTAACGGAAGTGCAAGCTTCTGCTCAGACTATGCTGCGATGCGGGACACTAAATAAAAATTACATGTAATATTGTATTAATGTAAAAATGTGACAATGTTCCTATATTAAAACCATGTTTTAGAAAGTCCTAGCGTAGCTTCAATTTCACAAGACGTGAGAGGCTAAGGTGCCAATCCTGTTTTAGATCGCTATTCTACGATGCAGAAAATGCATCGATTGTACGAAATTCCACAATGAGTAAAATGTAGTAGGTAGGATAATTTTTTGTTCATTTTTGTGTTGAAATATTGTTTATGTAAGTATACGTAGGTTTTCAAATTAATAAATGTATGTTATTTTTCAGGTGGTTTATATTTCATACATGAAAAACACTGAAAAAAGCCGTAATTCATCACGAAATAGTCGTTTCTGCTGTTAAAGCAATTAATATTTAATATAAACGGAGTGCAGAGTTTCTAATATTCAAAATATTTCAGTATTGTCAAAACGCTTTTCCACATAGCCATTCAAGTACTCTTCATGTAGTTTGTATTTCATGCGACATGTGAGAACTGCAAGTATCAAGTCTCCAAAGCTTCGGAAATGTGCAGTTTGGGAGACTTTTTTCGGAAATTCGGTGATACGGACTTTCGTAAGTAATCTTTAACTGTAGTATATTTTGACACTTCTATTGATATATTGAAAAACATTTGATGATTTATGATTTTTTTCAGGTATGACGAGTCTTGAGGAATGTCCCGGAGCTAGTGATAACAATGGGACCTTGTTGCATTAAAAGGCTCACTTTTGGGCGGCAATGTCTGGATTGAGGCGATGATAATTCTTAATCAGTATAGTACAGTATTTTTTCTTCTAATTATCTCAATATTGTCCATACAAGTAATCAATGTGTTAGCTTTTTTCAGGTATCTTGCATTTAAATGCAACTTCTGAAGCTGGAAGTTCATTCTCACTCGAGAGGTATTGAAAACGACGACATTCATGGTTAATTTGGAAATCCTACAACGTAGATGAAGTCGTTTCTGTTGAATGTCTTAAGTTTTTTTTTTCATAAATTTCAGATAGCTTTAAGGAACTCGAGGCGATTCAAGTTTGATTTTCCTGCTTCTCCGTCTTTAGAGATGTGTAAAGGGAAATACTATTGATATTTTCACACGTAATTTGTGTTAAGATTTTATGACGTACATTACCAAGATTGGTTTCATTTTGAGATATTGCTTACCAGCACAGTACATTAACAATCTGTTACCTAAGCTAAATCTGCTGTTATTGTACAGTACTAACAATTACAGTACAGTAACAATAAACTATTGATACTTTTGATTGTTTCTAGCAACAGTTACGTGTTATATGCGCAAAGCGTTCTGCTCAGTTTTTCAACTCGTTGAAGAGCAATTTGCAGCTGTTTGAAATGCAAAATTACTGGAACCTGTACAAATGAATGTCCAGCAATTAAAGGTCGAGTATTTATTAATATTTCAGTTGAGTACACTAATTGTTATTGGTGAATTGTTTATTAATATATAACTTTACTAACTAAATGCATTTACGTATGTTGGATATGTTGCTAAAGTTATGGTCTTCGTTTTCAGGATTAATTAATGAAATGAGTGAGCTAAACAAAATAATTCCACCTTCCATAGTTTGAAAATGTTGAGAGCAGGAAGTCACAAATTCAAGGCACTTAATGAAATATGCAAGCATCTTTAGGAGGTATCGTATTCTGTACTTTAACCATAGTCTATAATTAATAACTGCAATAAATATATAATATTTTTCATAATTTGTCTTTTATAGAATGTAGTACATAATCTGGATGAATCATCTCAACTGAAGCACCTTGGCGGTTCACACATGGGTGGTTGCGTCGGAAATTTGAGACTGGATTGTTATCGATATATCACACCACAATTCCTTTACACATGTTGAATATGTTTCCAACGTTGTCTTTGTTTTCAGGTATGGTGATGGAACGAGTGAACTTAACGAAACCATTGATTTTGAGAGGTCGAAAATGACTCAAATGCCTCAACATGAGTCACAAATTCGAAGCACTTAATGAAATGTGAAAGCTATGCATTTGGACCCGAAAATTTACAATGACAATGAAGAAACCACTATCAGTCCGTGATGAATGTGGTGTTTTTTTTTTGACTGCTTGTATCATTCCCTTATTGAAGGCACTTTCTCAGTTCCCTACATATATGCAAGGGAGGCTCTGTACTTGATCTCAGATTTCGCATTCATCCATGCGTAACACTTTGTGGTAGATGAATGAATTTTGGCCCATAATGTTGAATCCTCTGCGTATCAATTTATTAATACCTTGTACTTTTTGAATTTTTCAGGTGGAAATTTGACTGTAAAAGATGGAAATGCCATCTCACCTTAGATACATTAGAAACAGCGACTAGACTCATTTCGTCGGAAAGCTATTCAAAATCCATGTGAGAGCAGAATTTTGTCTCCGAAACTTGAAATAATCCACTGCTCCTCTTATTCTGATTGTGCCTCGAAACTTGAGACCTTTCTAAAATCTGAAGGGATGCATTAATACTTTGTGATTCCAGGTTGATGCTGTGAGTCTAATTTCGCCAGCAAGACCATCTTTAAGTGCTACGTATGTTCTTGGAGAAGCCATGAGACAATTGAGTAAAACTTTATATCGTGTGTGTGTGTGTGTGTGTGTATGTGTGTTTTGTACGAAGGATTCCGTAACATCTCGCCCTACTGAGCCATCTGCATGCAAACAGTGCACTTTTCCATTATCGACCGCACTACGCGAATCTCTACCTGGTACCTTTGGTACTGATTTGAGTACAGTGGTAAAGAAATTGCCACAGATTTCGAAATTAATTTTCTAGTTGTAATTACTAATCGCGATCCTTCATATACAATTGTTAGGGTGTCAAAATGTAATTTTGCAATCCCAGGAATATTTTTTTCACAAATATTAGTTCTAGTGATATTTGCAATTCTTACTGGAAATGGATCAACGGTATCATTAATTTATTAGGGGCTATTTTAATAAATTGTATTGATGTTCACTCATTAGTTTATTTGTAGGGAAGTAGCATCTTAATATCTTTACTGAACTCTAGGTAAATAATAATCGCCCCGTTTCTTTTCAGGGCAATTAAATTGAAACTATTCTAATTCTAGTGATATTGTTTGTTTCATTATCAACGGCTGTTGAAATGCGTGTGCTACGATGTTCGTTCGCGAGCTGTTCACTGCGTGTTAGATGCTGTCCTCTAGTTGCCCACATCAGACCTGCTTTGCAGTGAAGTATATGTAAGTATGAAATTTGCCTTCTGTTTGCCCTAACATTTTTTTATAAGAGCAATGACTGTGTAATCGTGATTTCTGTTTCATTTAAAGTGCAACTGTAATTTTAAAAAAAATGTTTAGGTGATTCCGTTTGCTTGTGGTGTGAAATTCAGTTTTCAATGTCAACATTTTAAAATAGAAAAAAAATCAATGAAATTTTCAAAACGCTCTTAGAGGCAATTAATATTGTTGATGTTGTCACAACATTCCACGTCAATTTGAAGCCCATCTTAAATGACACGCAGCCTAAGCTGCCCCTCAACAAAAATTAATTGGCTTTTACTCTTCATATTAATGAGTTACAAGAACTTCAGGACGAATCAGATTTGTCTGTCTTACTGCTAATAGCTAAAAGTCCCCCTCATAACATTCTTACTTAGTAAAAGGAAGCTGTCTTTAGAAATAGACAACTTCGTTACTTTTGAATCAATCACATTCCCACACCATTAATAGAGGAAACCTAGTGTAATGACTGAGGTCTTCCTTCAGCCTTCCAGGAGTAATTCAAATCGAATAAATATTGTGTGTGCTGACTGCAAATTGGAGCATTTTCTTACAGATTGTCCTATTGTAATGTTTTTAGATGTTTAAGAAGCTTTTGATCTTATTGACTGTAACATCTTGGTCTCAAAATTACTTTCATACGGAATTGCTGGTATTGCCGTAGATTGGATAAACTCTTACCTTAAACGACGATCTCAGAAA
Organism: Gryllus bimaculatus; assembly: GCA_017312745.1. Taxonomy (NCBI): domain Eukaryota; kingdom Metazoa; phylum Arthropoda; class Insecta; order Orthoptera; family Gryllidae; genus Gryllus; species Gryllus bimaculatus. The sequence goes on from BOPP01000075.1 coordinate 1,841,037, forward strand.
GTAGAAATACCGTTCTGTCAGGAATGAACGTTTACCTTTCTTTCCAATTCTTGGCCAATTGTGCATGGGATCCTCCAAGTTTCGATTTCAGGTCCTATCTTCTTTCTCTTATATGCAAACGATTTTCCATCGTCCATCAAAAATGGAACAACTGTTTTATTCTCTGATTACATGAATGTTCTTTGCAAAAAGAAGCTATACAAATAGTACGATTTCTCAAGTTTCAAATTGGTTTCATAATAACGAGATAATTTAAAAACAATTTTTAATACAATTTTGCATTTACAATCGGTTATCGCATGCGTCATTCAAAATAAACAATGTGTAACAAGCTCATGTGAATTTAACAATTTCTGAGTTTGTCATTGTCTTGCCTCAAATAGAATATACATATACCAAAATTAAATACTAAATTATTTTCATTAAGTTACGTATTCAGGATTCCTTCAAATTCTCTTAGCTTCCGTGCAGCTCATCATATTTTGCAAATGAACATTCCCTTCTGAGATACGGCATAATATTCTGTTAAAGCTCATACTACAGTACCCAGTTCTTACAAATATATTTGAATAATAAAACAAGGCCATCCATGTGATTTCAGCAAACCTATCTTCATTTAGCTTGGAATATTATCATTGCCTTACCTATTTATTGATAAATCCGTAGTTCGTCATAACTGACTTATTTAACAGTAGAAACATATTTGCATGCAATACTGATTCCATGTGATAGGTTTATAATTACAACACTCGTTGTAGAAATCATTCATTAAGTACGAGTATAAACATCTCACTTAAAGAAATCGACACAGTAAGAGTACATGTTACTTTACAATACATTGGTAGTTGACATTAAAAAAATCAAAATCAAAACACAAGTTCAAGATAAAAGTAAAATATTTTTTACTGCTGCATTACTGTTCCTATACAGTTAGGAACTACACTGATCATCAAAAAGAAAAAGAAAAAGAAAGAAAATTTATTTTAACAATTATATGCATTGGTTTTTTAATGTTTTCTTACAAGAACCAAAGTAGTACAAATTCGAATGTTTTCAAGAGGTACTAAAAAATTCGTAGCGTAGTACATGATTAGTAATACATTTTATTTCCCTCCCCTTATATCTGTCTACGTGTTGGGCACTTGTTGAAATGTGTTGGCCCAGCAGTAGAAAATAACTTCATTAAATATCTCAAAATATGGAATTTTGGACCTTTTGGTTTCTTGCAAGAAACGTCTCACTTGTATTGTATAATTTTAAAACAGACTTAATGTCTGAAACAGTAATGTACTTCAACATTGACCACCATCTCTATCAAGTTTTGTCTAGTTTCCCTGAGCCATTGAACAAATGCAGAAGGTCCTTGATTTTGCTTGTGGATCTAAATATAACTTTACTCTGTACGTTTTGTTGGCCGCCTTGCTAGCAGTGGTATGAGTAGAGATGGAAATGAGAGTGTCTTACCATTTTGTTGGCAATACAAAAAAAAATCTCCAATTGTTTACCCATGCAAATATTTTTTCCATGACTCGGGAGCGCAAATGTCTAGTTTTTCAAATGTTGCCAATCACGCTTCTTAATTATTTTTATTTTCTTATTGTAATTTGTTTCAGGTTTCAAATATTTGTATTTGTTAGGAAGAGACTATGGAGTTCAAAAAGCAAAAAGGGCGATAATCGTACTTCCGCAACATACGTCCCAGAATGTTCGTTCTGGTCCTTGACCAAATAAATAAAATAAAATTAGTAAATTTATCCAATAAAGTATGAAAGATGGGTCATTTGTCGAGACAAACAAATATATAGTAAAAGTCTAAGTTGCAAAGTAAGTATTCGTTCATGTAATTTTTTTTGTAATCACAGATATCAATATTGTTAAATTTATACGGCTATATACGGCTTCATTCAAAACTTCTCAGTCAGCTGTTGTGACAGCAGCCGACTGCTAGAGTAAAAGACTTTGATGAGCTTCGTGAAAGTCGTTTATGGACTAAACAAAATATTTTACGAAGCAACGGGTATATCATTGTGTAAAATTGACTGAATATAGAGTAGTGTATGTTGTATATGGCTAGAACTATATTCTTTCAATGTTCAATTACACTCTTGACATACTACGAAATGACATCTCTCTACTCGTAAGACTCATCTACAACAATTTGGCACCAGAACGTTAAATTTGGTTTAGCCAAATTGTAAAACTGAGCCAAACCAATAAAAACCAGCGGTGCTCAGAATTACATAGTTTCTCGTACAAGTTTGTTTCCTAATTTTTTTAAGTATCGGCTACCCTTTATCATGCCCCACACTTCTCAGTTGCCATCTTTCACCACCAAAACAATTTTTTTTCACGTTTTTACAATTTTTCAGTCCATTTAAGTTAGAACTGAAATTATTTTAATAGTATTACAGAAAAGCAAAACGTCGTCCTATTGACAAAAATTCATTAAACATTTAGAGCAATTTTTGAGAAAATGTTGCTTAAAACTTTCTGTAAATGTAGAATTAGAAGCTTTTTCACAGAAAGTTTTCGCAGTAGTTTTCGTGAAACATGCACTGCGTCTTCTTATAGCTAAAAATGGGTTTTCAATTAAATGAAATTTGTTCTGCATAATTAGTTACGTCATTAGGTCCTGTATTTTTTTAAAGTTAGTTTTCGTTTTAATTTTGTGTGAAATGTGTCCAACATCAAAAAATATCAAAAACCTGAATTGCTCAAAAGGCTCCAATTTCTTTCTTTAAATTTTAAACTAGAGAAAAATTTAAATCTTTAGTTTTGTAGTTGTAAGAAGCCGCAAAAAAATTCATCTCCGAAAATCCAATAATGTTATACAGTCACAGAGCTTTGGTGAGGTCAGATCAACCGTGGAATATTGTTTGGAAAAACTCTATGCACAGTTCAGGGGCTGGTATACGTACGGACATACAGACGGAAGGACGTATTGGATGAATTTTAACATACATTCAACAGTAATTTTAACGTGTACTCAACAGCGTTTTTTAAAATTTTTACTTCATGTAAGATCCCAGCACTTTGACGTATTTTTGTTTTTATAACTTACATAGTCATACATTACATGACGTTTCGGAAATTCATTTTTCTCCTTCTTTAGATGTTTATACAATGTCAATTCTTAACTTATCGAGAACTCCTTTTTCCCAGTCATATTGTGTTGTCGATTTCACTAGATATGTTTCCTACGTAGGATTAGGTTGTGATCAACATAGTAAATGGGACAGGAGTCTTGTTCCACATTCACTTATGACCGTTTGACAGTAAGCAGGCTATGTATATCACTACCTACCCCAATGGAGTAAACGTATAACTAATGAAATCTGTGCCTCCTAAAGGTATTAATACTGAAGAGGGGAAATGTTCTTTTTATAAATAAAAGTATCCACGTACTAGATATTAAATGAATTCTTGTCAACCCGTAAAGACACCTGGAATTGGAGAGAAATTGAGAGATCGTCAGATGAGAGATGAGATTACATCAAGACATATTGGGAAATATTGCTTTACTTGCGAGTCGAAAAAAAACTAGATTTAGCTTTCACCAACAGTGAGCTTTCTCGATATATTTATGATCCAAGCCACCTGAATTTTAAAACATTTGTTTGTGTTTTAAAGTGCATGAAAGCTACCAAGGAATTGAAATTAAAAACTGGGAAACGAAATTCATAAAATGTGAGTCAATTCTGATGCAAGTTGATGTACAACTTAAGGTTCAAAATATATATGGAGTGTATAATATCAACTTGGAAATTCGAGTCAGTTGAAAGAGTCTCAGGCAAAATGATTTTACCTTCATCCTATTGCGTTCCAATCCTTCGACTTCTGGTATTCACCCCAAATGTTCATTGCATCACAGCCGCGGGAAAGAGGATTTTGATCATGTCAGTACACTAGGAATTTTATGGAATATAAATTCAGACACTTTGATTATTGTTTTCCCAAACATTAGCAACATTAGTTTTGTGCTTTTTACTAAAAGAGTAAAGTTATGTGCAATTTGCAGTTTGTTTGATCCATTAATGTGCTGGCATCTTTTTTAATAAGTAGTAAAACGTCCAAACGCTGTAAGAGCAGGTTTCGAAATGGGGCAACCGCATACCCGATAATTCAGCTACCCAATGGAAGGATGTATTTAAATCTACCCAGTCTATTAAAATTCACACTCCCCGTTGTGCGCTTCCTGTTAATTCCTGGGGTGAAACTATATGGATTATCAATACTTCGGTTACTTAAGGAGCTGATATTATTTAAACATTGTGTGACCACTGTCCAACTGTAGTTAAGCTATTAAGTGCTAAATATAAAGTAGTTCCTTCTCACATGAACGCAAAAAGGTCATACTTAATTACAAATTCCCATATCATATGCTCCTGTAAAAACAAATGTCTAAATCAATTTGTTTTTTAAAATTTAAAACATTTAAAGTTATTCTATAATATATTAATTCACCACCAGTGAAAGGTAACATTTGTGTAGAACAGTTCCAATCCTGCTGACCAGATAACAAGTAGTGTATCAATGAAAGACCTGCTCGATTCCAAAATTTTTATGTGCGGAACAGTAGAGTAACTAAAAATGTCCGGACCCATCCGCAGAGCTTTAGCCGGGCCCCCTTTATAAAAGTAGATAGAAAATACAAGAAGTGTTGGTATCTCTCGTCTGAGCGTTATCACATATGGCTACCTTCAAACTTAAACAATCGAAATAATTTTCTAGTCTTTATTGTTAACAATGGTAAAGTAATCAATAATAGAATGAAATAATCAATAATAGAAAAATCTACCAATATTATTCAATTTTATGAAATTAATATTGTTACACAACATGAATGAATTATTTACGGCACCTTGAGACAATTACAAACGGTTAATAATCTACCAATACGGAAATAATAGTTCCGGTGCTTTCAATGATTTCTTGTATCAACTATCACAAAATTTCAGAGATATTATCAAGTAATTAATGTTTTGTACAATCCAAAACCTTCAGCATAAAAGTATACCCCCTTTTACATGAGCCCGCCAGCATTTCCGGGTCTTGCGAGCCTGAACGTTACGCCTTTGTACAGTTCCAGATTTTCTCGGGCTATCGAAACAATAAAAGAAAGATTTTCAATGATTGTTAATTTATGGTTAGTAAACTTGTGTCATTGGTCAAGAAATTCTATCATATTGAAATCTGTATCTTAATGAGTGCCATTATGCAACATGATGCTGCCATGAAATGACAAAATTGTACAAAAAAGTAGAAACATATATTTGTCT
>BOPP01000075.1:1853999-1877452 GCA_017312745.1 Gryllus bimaculatus
ATTATTATTATTATTATTATTGTAAGAGTTTTATCCATTCAAAATTTATTGCTTGTAAAACAAAATTATCGTAAGAGGCTGAAACTTTGGCAAATAAATCTCAACATATAGTTATTGTCGTTTATAAAAAATCTGAGATGATTTGGTGTGCGGTCGTGCTGAGTGCCCGTGGAATTACCCTTAAACAAACTTCACTTGCCCTTACAAAACAATTATGTAAGTAACTTAATCAATATTAATTTCATAGTACAGGTAGTTTAATGCATTTTATGTGTGGTCAGTCGTGTGTTGTGTGGGGTACTTAATGAACTAAACTTATGTACTAAACTTACGATCTAAACTTAATTCTAGACGTATCTACTACATAATTTTACACATATATTTGTATTGGTCAATAGTCGAAACAAACTTCTCTATCACTCGACATCTTTACAAGAGTCGTATTCAGCGCCAGTTATAAAAGCATACTGCTGACATTTAGACATGGATAAACATGTGTGACTAAATCGCTATGGGTTTTTATCATGATCTGTAAAGTGTTTAAGGTTACTATAACGTTACATTCAGTTACTTGTATATCAGAATATACTGATAGTAGTACTTGTAAAAATGTCGATGGAATGAGATGTTCAAGTTATACTATGAAGTTAGTAGTGACCAAGATGTCGTTTACATAATGCTTGTATAAGGGTGAGTGAATTTTTATAGATGTCCGTTTTATAACAAAGTTTGGAAATGTATATTTTTACAAGTAATACATATATGTTCTATATTTCCTGATGTCTTTAACTTATATAACGACAAATGTAATAAATGATCAGAGTAAAATACGGTTAAAGTTGGATCTAAAGTTTGCAGAAATATATTCATTATGATAATCTTTTTGACTATTTAATAAAGGAGAACTAGTAATATCAATAATAAGATGGATTCTACCTTCACAGAATACAAATTTTTAATTAGTTTATAGGAAAAGAAAAAAACAACTAATGTTTGTATTAGATGGAACTGAAAAAATATTTTTGCTTCTAGTAACTGACTACTGAATGAGTTTTTGTAAATAGTTAATTATATGAAAAATATGTGCAGTATTATATTGTTTTATTTCGCCTTTCCAAGAAAACTATTAAAAGGTATGGGAAGTTCTGAAATGTAGCTGGTAACGGTTGCTAGTTAATTCCTTCCAGCAACAGGGTATATATATTTTCTTCATTTTTACATTGCCTTTGGCCAGTTAGGCAATTGGCAAGTGACAAATACTCATTATAAGATTTATTAGATGGGTATCTTTTTAATACAAACTCGCCCTTCATTATTGAAAATATTCAATAATAAGGAACGTTAGTAGTAGAAGAGGGTTCAAAATTTATTGAAGAGGAGATTACGGAGGGTCGAAGAATTTTTGCGGTAGTTAAGGTTTAGTCGATTTCGATACAGATTATGTTTGCCTAGTTAAAATTTGCTTTCGGTTTAAATATTAATTTTGCGATCGACTTTTGCCGAAATGTGCACAAAAAATAGGAAGCTTGTTTAACTCAATGAATTTGTTCGTTAGAAATAAACTATGAGGCTTTAAAAATAGTTTGAAGGCAGATATTTTGAAAAGTTTGGATTCGATATTTGTTTATTATGCAGATCCCCAAATTGGACTTTCATAAGAAATAATCTGCCTGATCATTGTAAAAAGTAATGTAACAGTGTGAATGTTTAGGGAAGACTAAGAGTAGTATTTAACAAGAGGAAGTATTACATGGCATCTTTTATTTGCCAAGAAAGATCTGTTAGTGATGTTATTTAGAAACGAGATATTAGAATACAAGACCTTAAGTGAACGGGAGGTCGTGACTACTTCGAATGTTTTTCAGATTCACGAAATTGGGAATTTATGTTTGTATGGTATTCTAGATGTAATAACAGTAGTAACTTTGAAGTGGCTAAGAAATGCAACTAACTGTACGAATTCTTTAAATTAAATTTTTTTGTGATATTTGAGAAAATTAAGGTTTTTCGATAAGTGATCGATGAGAAAATACGTAACAAAGACGTTCTTAAGTTTAAGATTTCACTATCGTTAGCTGGATGCAATGTCATGACTGACGAATACAGAGGACAAACAAATGGCTGATCTACTAAGGGACATTATAATAATTGAAGAAACAATTCTTTAATACCTTTATATCCACGAAGATTTCTGGATCAAGGAATTCCATACGAAGTTGCCATGTGTGTATTCAATTCACATACAGATGGAATTACCAGCTCTAACGTGTTGCTTGACCTGAAAAAAAGTACGGATTAAAACTGGGACAACATTGCAATTTTTATCATGATTACCCCCTCCTAACGACATTTCTGACACAGACCTTCGTGTGGATCTGCGAATCATCTTTGATGGGATTGCACCAACACTATTACTTGATATACTATGGAAATACTGGAACATTTTTTAACCTTAATAATTAATAATTCTGCATCGATAACTTTTGCATCAATTCTTCCAATATGTCTTTTTTAGAGGACATAGGGTTTGAAAGATATTGGAAAGTTTATATAATTATTTCTGATAAAACTTAACGAAAATATTCAAACCTTTTTAAGGATAAAGAGTGTTTGCATGTGAAGTATGCCACATGGACAAGTTCCCGACATAGTCGTGATGTGAGTTTTCAATGAAATTGAGATAGGGAAGGAATTTAAAGTATTTAAGTCGCCTGAAAGTGTTATTAAAGCCCGCTTTCATTATTTAGTAAAGTCTATATTACGGGATTTATAGAGTCGACAAATTGCAGATGTATACTGGACAATCATATTTTTAAGTTTTTACTATGTATATCTAACTTGCTAACACAGTCTCAACTGTTCATCAAATTGCAGCTACATTAAAAAACATACAAATATCAACTATTAACCGACGAATGCAATGCTTCAAGGACTATTAGATGTACCGCCCTTACATTAAGAATACTGCACCGTCGAGTACATGGTATTGCCGCCAACTATTTTCTGCGTTGCCTGCGGCCAGGGATGTTACTTCCGACAATTGGTATCTTTATGCAACAAAAACGTGCTGAAACATTACAAACAAATACTAATGACTTCTCAAACAACGTTTCTTTGGCAAAATAAAATTGTCTTCAATCCATAAACAATGCATCGTCAATTGATGTCATCGACAGTTGTCGATGTTTTTAATTCACCTAGAAATGGTGGTACAACTTATATTGCATGATCTAGAAAACATCTGAAAAATAATTACAAGTTCATGACATTAGTTACAAAAATTGACTTCACAAAATTCCTGACATACTTCTACGTTTTGCAACTCTAGTTCTGTTGATATTTTCAAGATTTCACACTATTCTACAATGCAAGTCACCTGAAATATACAACGCAATTCGCTGATTAAATATAGGAATAATTCTGCAATACATAAAAAACTATATATCACTTAAATAAATTATGTATATCATTAAACTATCGTCGAATTATGTAATCAGCCACCCACAGTTACTCTTAAATGCATTTTAGGCTGGGATAATACCTCTATATACCAAAGCCTTCAGGTCTTCCAAAAAAAAATTCATGTAATGATGGAACAGAGACAAAATTGAAAATTGTTCTAGGAGAAAACTTATGTTCTCGCTACATATAGTTAAAAAATTGCATTCCGAATTGCCGATACCACCTACCTTGAGATTTTTCATTTCTTCTCGGGATAGATTGTCTTATCCCGAAGGATAAATCATCTTCTTGAAGACACCTTACAAATGCCTTAACAGAAATTAAGGGGCAATTCTGAAGAAACGTTTGCGGGTCACAATGATTAACTTCAACATAGATAAAGATTCCCATATTGCCGAATTCTCTACTTAGTCATTTGTGATTTGTCATTTCACACAGGTAGGGAAACATCCCACGTACTAACACGCCTCTTTAAGGTTACCCTAAACAAACGTAGTAAGTACTTGTGACCAATTAAACAAGGAAAACGTCCCAACATTTTTAGTTATCAAATAATTGAGAATATAAGGAAGACTATTTAGATACCTTATTTGCAATACATCCGCTATGATGGCCGTATCCAATGAATGTAGCCGTCGGTGGACTTAGATAAGTTGAACGCCATAAAAACGCACCTGAAATTTATAGAAAAGTTACTCCTTGTTCACTGAATAGTGAATGACGTCACTAATCTTGATTTGCCGAATTTACAACTTCATCGCAAATTATTATTTTCAACATACCTTTAGGAGGAACCAGTTTCACATATTTCATATCACAATGCAAGATACCTGAAAAAGCGTAACAGATTAAATGTAGTAACCATATTGAGATATTCACACGAGACTAAGTACTGTACAAAAATAATTATTAAAGATGATAATTATAATTACGCTAGTCGATAAATTTTAACTTTTGTCTGTTAAGTGAAATATGATGGCTGTTTCGTGTGGAAAATAGTGCTCTGATTTCAAATTTGTCGAGCATTTATCTGTAACGGGCAAGTGTTATTCGTAATAAGCAATTAAAAAGCACACACAGTTGTCAAGTTCATGGTCTCCTTTACTTGACTTACATATAATAATTAAATCGAAATGTAATTTTGAACGATTGTTTACTGTTTTAGTATATCCTTTTTAGCGCCCAGCATTAATCATATATTGATTCCATTTCCCCTTATTTTTCCATAGTCACATTGCCTTGGTGTAATCACTAACCATGTTTGTCACTTACAGAACCGAGAATTTGAACACGGAGAATGTATATTTAAGAGCTTTTTATATCCAAGAGATTTATAATTGTGAAAGAGTTTCACATTATTTCTTCATAGGTATCAGCTTTTCTGTTACCAAGGAATTTCATTACGACCTTCTGAAGCGACATACATGCAGCCCTTTTAACACTATTCAAACTTGCATCAAAGACACCGTCCCTCATAAGCTCCTTCATTTGTGATCCTACATATCAACTCATTTCCGCCTCACCAATCCTCGGGAATTTGTTCTCTAAGTTCGGGAAACCTGGCCCACTTTTATCCATCACCGTCGCAACATTTTTCATCAATCCGAGTTTGGTGTGTAAGAAGATATGCGTGTTCAGCAATACAAGCTGTTGCAAAGTTAAATTTTTTCGGCAATTAGATGTCGTTGGGGCCAATGCTTCCGCATAGGCTAGAATGGCTTTTTTCTCATTTACGATTTTAACAAGCCCCACTTTTAAACAGTTTAGAGGAATCCAAACTACCTTCATTTCTCAGAATCATGGACTCCCAAAATACTCAGTAATGCATTAACAGCAGTACTATACATTAAATTACCTCATTATGAAACCAGGCATCAGATTTTGTTCCCGTCGGCAACAAACAGTAAATGTAGTTCCTTTGTGAAGAACTTCCAACTCAACGCCAACAGGTTTGCCTGATTCGTCAAAGTTGCAATCACAAGCTAGATTATGTTCCAACTGATTCTACGACATTCTGTATTATACATTCCTCCGAAATCTTGGTCTTTAATGTCGTTCTTTTCGGTACTTACATTTGAATTGTCATCACCGTTGTTTTCGGAATGCAAAATCCATATGCCCTGTGGCGCTGGGATTGGAAGGTTATCACTGTGAGGAACATGCCTGACAGCTGAAAAGGCGTTTCGATATTGAGTGGTTTTCTTGAGCTTGCTTGTGATTTCAGCAACTTCGGTAACCCAGAAATAACGTCCCGTGAGTGGTCCTTTGGTTCCATCCATGCCATGGGAATTGCAAACTGTATACAGCGCGCATTTTCTTGAAGCCAAGTTACGTATAAAACATAAGGTGCTCACCTGATCACATAAGGTGCTCACCTGATCACCGATTTGGGTTGATCCGAAGTTGAGGGTGGCACCGGTTCCTTTGGTTCACTGATTCGGATCACTAATCTCGTGATTCATAAGGTTATAGTTTCGCGGTTCACTTCAATCACTCGAGAAAAATTTTGATGGCATTGATTCAATGTATTAATATGTACACAATTTAACTATGTCACTATGCCAAATAAAGTTATACATTTTTCCAATTACGAAACCATTTTTTCTTCATAACGATACATTTCAAATTTCAATTCACATTTAAAATTTCACTTCACAACACTTTTTAAATCACAAAATTAAGGCTTTAGCTAACTTGTTGAAATAGACTTGATTTACTAATAAACAGCTCCTAATAACACATTTAGTTGTTACTATGACTACAAAATTATTTACTGCATAATTTTATGAATATTTAAATTGCGAAGCATTTTGTGGCGTGTATTTGGGTGTTTTATTGCCATTTCAAGTTTTTTTAATTGTTTTGTGTGTCTACCGAGATGGAAGGTATAAATTCAGATTTTTTGATTTGCGCCGAAAGGGAAGTCTGAATGAGATTTAGTGGTGTCAGAAAGTGGGTTTGCTTGCGTCTCGACGTGTATGTAATGTATGCAAGAATGAAAGTTTATTGAGAGAAAGGATACAACAGATGGTTTTGAGTGGATTTGTAGAGTCAGAGGCCAGAATGGTCATTGTGAAAATGTCTGTATGAAAGGATTCTTGGTTTGAGAGTAGACTTATTAATTTACTTTAGTTCATAAGAAGTAAAGAGTATTTTTTCATATAGATGCAGATTTGGTGATACGTTGATGAATCATTGAAGTTTTTCGTGTTATAAGGATGTTCTACGTAATGTGCAGTTATGTTACACTCATTTACTACATAGTATTTTTAATACTCTAAAATTCTATAATTTCAGCGATTTGTGAGTTGATTTTTTATATTTTTTTCTAATAAAATACTGCTATCTTTGACATATAGTATTTGTTTGAAAAAAAGTCTGGTTGAATTTTATATTATTAAAATGGGGGTTTGGGGATAATAAAAATGTTTAAATAGAAAGTGTTACTGAAATATACTGCGAATTCTAGAGCATATAAAAAGTGATAAGTCGATTAGATGCTTTTTTGGTAATTAAATTTTGGCTTTGAGTAGTAATCGATAGTGTAAGTAGCATGTGAGTGTTGAATAGAAATTATTAATTCTTGCGATAACATGGTGACCATTACAACAATAACCAAGGATGCAGTTCAGTGAGTCGATTCCCCTCTAGTGAACGGGACCAGTGAACCAAAAGAACCGGTTCCACCCTAAACTCCGGATATACCCCGATTTAACATAATGTTTATGCCTTCTTAAGAAAGTAATATTGCGCCTTTCGATCTTCAAAGTTACCTCATTACTCTCACAACAGGAATGGTTTGTTTTACTCACTGCCGTGGTGTTGCAAGGAATCTGCTTATACAAAAATTAATACAACACAATGAAATGATGACAGTCATGGGTGCAACTAACATGCAGTGACCCAAGTACCCGAGTCGAGTCGGCGCGTCGTTTACGTGGGGAACTGCAATTCCTTTCTAAATGCCCGACGAGTTGCTCAACTGATTTGACATACTGGCATCTGTTTAATGTCTGCGTGGAATCTACAATATCATACATTATTGGAGACCATCTTCTAATAAACTTGCAAGCAACTAACATTTCAGCATAAACACGTGGTTATCTGCATTTATATATAATATATATATATATATATATATATATATATATATATATATATATATATATATATAATGTTTATTATATGTGCAATTACAGCGAAAACTGAGCCCAATGGGCAATTTTAGTGGTTGCATTCGCCTTTATATAGCAAAGTACATAAGAAAAGGCTAGAATTAGCCATTTAACAGAGCCCACTGTCTACTTGTGTTATCCCCGAAATTCGGACACTGCCATCCTAAGTGAGAGTTCTTAATAGATCAAGATCGAAAGACTACCGTGCTCCCTGACATTGCACGTAATAATTACCTGAAAAAATATACATAAAAGGTTACTGAATAAATGTAATACAGTTTTTCAAAATCCAGTATCAAAATATATAATAGCATTGATGTTGAAAATGTTTACTTACCAAAGTCCGTATCTCAATTACTGATCCCGAACCTGTTTCGTCGGATCAGTTTTCGTTGCTTCGGATGCGGGGTAGAACATTGAGTTGTCATATGTCGTATGAAATATACACATTAACATTACTGAACAAATCCGTAAGATGTAAAGGTATTGACAAAACATTTTGAACACTCAAAATCCTCCTCGCAGACCATATTGAACATTAATTGCTTTAACCGCAAGGACTATTTCATTTCATAGGGTAAATGCGTATCTTTATTCCAAGCGTGTTCTCTTATTTTGCACGAAATAAGGTACCTGAAAAAACACTATTCAGTACTTAATGTTTAAACTTGCGTATACTTTCACAAACAGCATTATCTACCTATGTACTTATAAAAATCTTGCCCCGGGGACCCACGCTGTAGAACTGGATTGGCACCTTGACATCTCACTCCTGTAAAATACAAGCTAGGCAAAACTGTTATAAAAAATTTGAGTTATTAATGTAATTATCACATTTCAACATTTTTAAGAGTTAAAATTCTGTATTTCATATTTATTAACAGTCCCATATCTCTGCATATTCAATCTTGCACATCTTTCAAACGTTGCAAATTATGTTTGCTGAAAAATACCGAACAAACACTACTTACCGAATACACATACTTCTACAAATATTGACAAATGTCCAATTCCCGAAATAGCCGTCTTCTATTTTATTTTACACAGGATCTGAGGATGAATAGTAACATCCAAAATATTTATGTTATGTAAACTACATGCTGCTTTAAAAATATTTTACAGGTGTAGAATACTGATTATTGTATGGATAATTTCAAGTTTCTGAAAATTCTTCATGCCTCCCCACATTGATTTAGAATCGTCCATCGACTATATCCAATCTAGCCGCTAAAGCTGCATTTCTAAAGTATGACATTGACATCAACATAGAATTTCTATCATTTCTCTGATTTTCATAAACAGACCACCTGAAAAAAGCAAAAGTAGTAAGAATTAGAAACTCCAGTTTTGGAGTCATAATTCAACATTGTCGAGTCAAAACCCATTCTTCTACCACAAAGTGTCACGCAAGAATTAACGTCAAACCTGCTCTCCTCTTCCAAGTTTTCCATGCTTCTGAATAGTGGTCAGAGGTGGTGTTTTTAGTGAAGCATGTAGTACAAACTACCACAAAATTCAAAACCTTTGTTATTGATTGATTTCTTCATTTTTTGACGTAGCTTGCAACTTTTATAAAAAGTGCAACCAATTTTTACTATCTGCTCTTAAACATACTCGATTTATCGGAATTAGAATAGTTTCGTTCCGTTCACTCGCATTAAATACGACCTTCCTGAAAACAAAGACAATAAGTAATCGTTAATAACATATCCAATATTGTAAGAGTACACTCGCTGTAATCTCTTTGACAATCACCTTGTATTGTCAATGTACCTGGGCTGAGATGGTTCCTTCCGGTTACCTTATATTTCCTGTAAGCAAATCCACAAAAAAATAATAGGGATTCATTATGGTTGTAATTTGGACGAAGCAGAGAAAACAGTGTAAGTGTCTAGCTGTACTTCACTAATAAATTTTGCTTACCTTTTTTGTTAACTATAAATGGATTATGTACTTGCCTAGTATTGATGTGGTACCATGAAGGCGTTTTTATTTGATTTTATTTGTTTTGGCAGGAATTCAATAATTCACCAATAACATGTGATCTCAATTGAAATATTAACAACCTCAATTTTGAATTGCTAGACATTCACTTGAGCAAGTTCTAGTAATTTTCATCATTTTTCTTCTGCAGGTTTCAGTAATTTACATCATTTTTTAATCATTTTTCATGTTAAATGCATTGCCATCCAAATAAAAGTTCAAAACCGCAGAGCTGAATACTATACTTCATATGTAGTTGTTACTAGAAACATTCAAGGTTTCAATATTTTAAAATTTGTACAACTCTCTAAAATTCTTCATGCACGTTACCAGTAACTAAAATTTACCTTTCAACATCACTTGTACGTAGTACCCAGGACTCAATTTTTTCACGTTTTTTTCCCCTTCATTCTAAACAAGGGCAGTTTCTTACCTGATAGTTATTTTATTCATCCATGAAACTTATTTTTACAAATATTCGGAATGTAAACGAGATAATTATTGTACTTTAACGTGATAAAACTTACAACGCCGCAATAATAGGTTTTCATGTCAATGATGTTAAAGGCTACCAACTATTTAGTACCAAAACTGAAACATCACCAAGAGCACATAGTATACCAGTGAAATAACTGACATAACAAAATGGAAAAAAAATATTGGCAATATACAACCAATTTTAGCACAAATTATGTTATTACTATACGAAAATATCAGAAGGATTTCCCGTAACGCAGCATCTGAAGACTCAGAATCAGAATATTCATAAACGCAGAATACATTCAGTTGCGACATAAAAGCCACCCGAAATTAATTTTAATAAATTATTTCCTATTCATTCAATAATAACTTCATCTGCGTGGTCAAATTTCAAACTTAACCGAAATTATTTGAAACATATCTTGAGTGGGAATGAACTTCTAGCTTCACATGATGCATTTAAATGCGACATACCTGAAAAAACTTACCACATTGATTGAATGTATGGGCAATATTGAGATATTTACACGAGAAAAAAATCCTGTACTACTACGATTAAGAATTATCATCGTCAAACTTCGGACATAGCCGCCCAAGTTGTGCGTGTTTAATACCTGAAGGACGAAATGTTGCCACTTGCTCATTATACATTTATATAGTATATACAGTTATATACAGTTCCCACCAAGAATCAGTTCAGTGCTCTTGATATAGAATGCACAACAGAAAACAATGAGGAAACCTTTCCAAAAACAACTGTACCTCCAATTTTTGTGCCAAATGTGAATAATGTTCCAGCCATGATAGAGTATTTAAAGGAAGCCTTAAAAACAGAAGATTTCAAAATAAAATCTCTGGCAAACGACAAAATTAAAATAACGCCGAAAACTCGAAACGCATACAGGGAAATAATAAAACATTTATCAGCCAACAGTCACGTATACTATACATACCAGTTGAAACAAGAATAGAGTGCGTATAGAGTTGTCTTGCGACACATACATCATACGGTAGATGTAAAAGATATCAAGGCTGCGCTTCTGGAAAAGGACCACAAAGTTAGAAACATTATAAATGTCCGCCATGGACTAACTAAATCACTGCCTCTATTTTTTGTAGTCCTTGGGCCCAAACCTAACAACAAAAGTGTTCAAAATTAACCGACTGTTAAATTGTGTTGTTGCTTTCGAACCACCACGCCTTAAACGCGAGATAGTACAATGCAAAAAACTGTCAGAGATATGAACATACCAGGTCGTACTGTGCATACCCGTATAGGTGTTTAAGTTTAAAAGAAAAGCAAAGTCAACCGACTTGTGCTCTGTGTGAAGACAATCATCCCGCCAACTACAAAGGTTGCAAAGTATACCAAGAAATACTAAAAAGGAAAGGGTACAACAACTCAAGTAAACACAGAATGTTTCAACAAGAGATGCATGTGCAGACACAAAACAGCAACATTGAAACTACTTATTCTCACGAAAACTCAAGAAGTAGACGTGCAAATGCAGTATCATGGGCCGATGTTGCGCGATCTAAGCCTGTAGAAAGACATCAACACAACGACGATAGCCATTCCGTTATGAAAATTATACAGCACTCCTTTGAGAGATTGGAAAATATACTAATGCAGCAAAGTCAACAAATAAACTCTAATTAACCTCATAACGTCGCTTGGCTCCAAACTAATGCCTAAATTCCTTCGCATTGCAGCTTGGAACGCCAACGGCTTGGCAAATCATCGCCAAGAAATCGAAATATTTCTCACGAAAACAAATAGACATGCTAACTCATCTCTGAATCCACTTCAACAGAAAAAGAACTTTAAACTGAAGAACTACAGCTTATACGGGTCTAACACGCCTAGGTGGCATAGCCAGTTGGTGGTCACAGCAATAATAATAAAACGTACTATTAAACATCAAGGAACAGAGTGTACAGGAACCAGATATTCAAGCAACGACTGTACAAAATTATGGACCGGGAGTGGACAATTACAACCAGTGCCATTTTAAGCCCCCAAGATTCAAAGCACAAACGTTTGAAACCTATTTTAGTCTATGGAAATAGGTAGATGGTGGGAGGAGACTAAATGCCAAACAGCACGCAATGGGGATCCAGGCTCATACACAAGAGGGAGAGACTGCTGTGAAGCAGTTACTCACTTCAGTAGACATTTCCGCGAGGAGAACCTACCTAACTGGCTAACCGACCTAACAAACCATCAGATGGTAATTGATATATTATAACAAAGGAACCATTCCATAAGTGTATCATAGAATCTCTCCAGAATGTCTCAGAGGCCACATCAATGATTATCACATCGGCAACAAAAATTATTCTAAGCAGTCCTCTCCCGCCGTCACTAACAAAAGAATAAAAGAACTTTTATAGAAAACATATGTATGAAACAAATATTGATTACACTAAATCATGGGAGCGAGCGACTGAGTATATAATACAAAATATTCAAAGAAGCGCTTGGACGCTACACTCAAGTTCACTTAACACCCACAGGGGGGCCCCCCCTTGGCGGGGGTGGAAAAATATTTCCCCGCAAAAAAAAGAAAATCTTTTTTTTTTTTCCCCCAACAAAAAAAGAAAAAAAAAAAAAAAAAAACCCCGGGAAGGAAAAAAAAAAAAAGGAAAGACAAAAACCCTAAGAAAAAAAAAAGAAAAATTCTTGGGGGGCCCCATAACCTTCCAAAAAAAAAAAAATTTTATTTCCCCCTTAAGACAGTACCAACTACAACAGAGCAACTAGGTAAATAAAATGCCTCCTACAACGAAATTCAACAACCAACAGATTTCAAAAAGAAATCCCGCCAATCAGGGACGAAAGCAAGTGTTTGGGAAAGAAACCCCATAGAGAAAGCGCTATACTTTGGCCAAATGTTTGCTAATTATTCCAGACTCATTCGCATTAATAAATACTCAGAGAAGCAACAAATCAGAGATCTTAACTCCGCCAAATCACAAATGAACGGCTTCCATCCCACACTTCACTCCCCAGAGAAATTACAAAACGCATTAAACGCCTTAATCAAAACAAAAAAGCTCCTGCTATGACTTTTAAATCACAACACCTCTTCTCAAAGAACTATCACGAAGAAGGCAAGACTATAATTTACTGCATTATTCAACAGTATTATAAGAACAGGGGCAGCTCCCGGAGCGATGACAAGTAGCCCCAAATTCAGGCTTTTTTCTCAAAAGCTGGAAACCTCCCACATTGAACCCTCCTCTGACTGTCGCGCATCAGTATACTTCCTATTCTATCCAAAGTATTTGAGAAACTATTTCTAGCAAGGTACGTCCTCCTGAAGCAACAATAACCTACGTCCCCCCCCTGGGAAAATTTCCCCCCTTTTCATTGGTTTAGACAACAGCATTCTAACGTCGAACACGTTTAATAGAATCACAACTAACATTGAGAATTGCTTCGAAGAAAGAAATACTGTTCAGCCGGCATTTCTAGACATTGGCCCAAGCTTTGACAAAGTCTGGCAGCGATGGACTCTTATTTAAACCTCAAGAATTTTCTACCGTATCCCTTCTTCAACATTCAGATATTTTCTATCCTTACCGCACTTCCAATCAAAATATCAAATGAATTATCTTTCATGCCAATCAAGGCCGAGTACGCACAAGGTAGTGTCTCGCCCTATCCTATACCAGCTTCTATACTACTGATATACGCAAAAATCAGATAAAGACACCATAGCCACTTTTGCAGATGATACAGGCCATAACTAGCTTCGGATGACGACCTAAGGTCGCATCAAGGACATTTACAAGAACATGCTCATAATGAATTGAAGATTGATCAAAAAGTGGAAATAAACAATCAACAGGAAAATGAATCAGTCCATATAACCTTTACCCTGAGAAAAAAACAAATGCCCTCGGTCCCATCAACAACAAGCATAGTACAGGTGGAGAAAGTGTAAAATACTTGGGAAATACATGCTAGACAAACGGCTGACATGGAAGCATCAACATCTTAGCCAAAAAAAAAGCAGCATACAACTTCAAACAAGAAAACTATACTGGATACTAGGATACCACTCAAAACATAACAATTCTACAACATCATATTTACTTATTAATTTGTTGAAAAAATAGATTGTAAATTTTTGTTATAAATTTTAAAAAAACTTGCTCATTGACATTGCATGTGACAAGCAACCTGAAACAAAAATCACAATCCATAAATGTATAAATTATATTTGTTTAACATCTAGTTTCAAAATATACTTAAGTCTTGATGTTAATGATTTACAAAAGTCAGTATCTCCGAATTACCATAGGATCCCGAAGCTGCGCATTTCCGGTGCTTAGGAGCCGCAGTAGTACCTTCAGTTGTCACAGGTCCCATGAAATCCCAATTATATGTGAATCGTACTGAAATTAATAACTTTTCCAGCGGATTGACAAGACAACCTTTCATATTCTCCACTCAGCTTATTTTTAATATTGTTTTATCCGCAACGCCAATTTCAATTCATAGAGTAATACACTTTATTTTTCCTTTTTCTTTTTTTTTCTTCAGCGTTTTGTCATATGTTCCATGAAATGTAAGAACCAGAAAAATACCATATAGAGCATATATAAGCCTACGTATTATTTTATCAAGAAACTGTTCTACTTACGTATTCACGAAGTCCTGCATCGTAGAATCGTCTTATAGAAATGGATTGCCACCTAAATCACTCACGTTCTGCGAAAAAGCAACTCAAAGGAATTAATACAAATATCTTAGTTATTAATGAAGGAACCACATTGAAACATTTTCTGGAATTAAAATGCTGCATTTCACTTTCGTGAAGGCCCCGCATCGCGCACACTCCAAGTATTCGGTACCAACATTAAACCCGTAAAACAGCAGAATATGCCATTAAAATAACCGACTTTACACAATGCAAAATGATCATTCTTTAACGATGGTATCACAATATTCAAATATTAACATTTCCTGTGTACTAATGAAAAATATCAATATAAATATTTCTTTTCGCAACCGCTAATGATGTGGAGTCAAGAAAACATGAACAACACTTGAGTAAAATCCAAACGTCTATTATGTAGTATGAAATAACGCTTTAGAGATTGTTGTATCGTTATGATCAAAGAGAAACTATTTAAATTTTACAGTTATTGCCTTTCCATCACTGCTTTGTGGAAGCGAGAGGTGGATATTAACACCAGAACAGCTGTGGAGAATTTTATCTGCAGAAATAAGATTTTTGTTTGTGGCAGGATATTTACTACTGGACCACAAAAGTGTGGAAAACAGAATTAAATATTGAGCCTGTTATAGATATCATACAGGAATACCGAGAAAACTGATTAGTTCATGTCCTGAGAATGTAGAATATAGGATAAGCAACGTACATTTGGTTCACTTCTTTTAGAATGTGGGGCAATATTCTGAATTGCTCTTCAAATTTGCATTGGTTTGCGTATTGAAACATTTTTAGACAGCCTATATTAAATGTGGTTATTTCAGGGCATGCGTAGCGTGCACAAGGTCAATTTTCAGCTATCGAGCTGAATTGAGACGATGCTCAAGATTTCTGATAAATCTGAATGCAACAAATAAAACAAAATACTTTCGTCATAACGCGTCAGATACCACCGATCTTAATAAATCATTAAGTTATTTATAAACTAATTAAAATAAAATGAACATTAGTAAGACTTTCTGAACAATAGTATATGACACGTAAAAGTAATTTTATTTTGCATGTGGGATTACCTCACTCCGTCTCGTTTCGCAACCTTTCCTACTCGCAAAATAAAAAGGTCACTTTTACCATTCGTACCATAAATATCTATTCGTTGATGCATGCAATTGCAATTGCCGAACCATGCCGAATTGGGGAACCATGCAATTGCCGTCCGTGTCAGAGACGTATTGGTAAAAGAAAGAAAAATACGAGCGGTGGCTAACATTCCCCATTGTGCTGCCTCAAAACAAGGCACTTATGGAATAATTAAGCACGCTTGTCACCGCATCTATCCTTTATTTCTGTCGTAAACGCATGTCAATTGCTGTTTTCGATGAGTACATTATAGAAGCTCGAATGCGCGAAACAAAGTACTTTCTAAAAAGTAACCTTTTCACCATTGATCACATACATTGGGTCATACTTTTCCAAATCTTCAGTAGACACTTAAGCGTACTTCGTTCTATAAAACTTTCGGTTTAGTGCTGCGAAACGTAGTTACCCATATTCTTGCATATTTTCCAGGAAGAGGACCAACGAACTCGAAAAGAATCCGCCAAATTACGATCACAGTAGCTGCCTCAGAAAGAGTATCGTCAGGTTTTCCAAAGAAATCTGTTTCGTCACAGGCCTGTAAAGAAACATTTTAAATCCTTAACAGTAATAATGAAATACTATATAAACGAAATTGTTGCTCAAAACTTTCGTGCGACTTACACAAAACTTACATTGTCATTACTAGTTTATATTTTGACTTAACAACTAAATGTCTAGTTTACATACTAATTATATTAATACAATGCGCACCGCAATTTAATGAAACTAGTTGCTAATATTAAAAGAATAATGATTTTGAATATCTGAAACGGTTCCGCCAAACCACAGAGACAACATTGTAGCAGCTGCTTGAAAATAGATTTTCAAGTGTTTTTAACTAATAATTCTGTTCCTTTCAAGTTTTGAACTCTCAAAGCTTAGTGTTAGTAGTGCAAGAATTCAACAAACGTCAAACCGACGCCCTATTTCCACGTACTGCGTTTAAAAACATATTTAAAGTCAACATATGAAAACTGCTTGGCAGTAATACGAAAACTGCTTGGCAAAAATTATAAAGTAATTTGCTTTCTTACCTTAAGGCAATAACACATTGAAAGGAAGAACATCTGAAGGCATATTAGATATTTATCAATCTTCTGAGTTGCCTCCGTGATTGTCTCGAATACGCTAAGCGGGAACAAGGCCCTGTGCGTTGTGACGCTCTGCATTATTAGTTTGTCTTTGAATAGACCCACTACATATGGCCGCTTCGGTTGCCTTCAGCTGATCCAATATCCCACCGCCAGTTGCTTCTGAATGTTTTGAGCAACTCAGGTTCTTTGGAAGCCCACCTTGTAACGAGCCCGAATCTCAGGCTTAGTGTAAGCCAGACGTGCAACCCATGGAATAGTCTGAAACAGCACAAAATAGAAATTCTGTCGAGGTTCGCGTTCGAAGCGCAGAGACGTCACGCGCATGAGCGCTTGTGTCGTTACTGACCTTATTCCGTTCAAGGATTTGCTGTAACTACCCGAAATGCGAGGCTTTGCCCCGCCAAGGCATGCACGCGGTGCACGAAGGGTTTCTTGTGTTTCCGAATGAAGGCGACTAACGTTTTCGCGACGCTGGTGGTCACAAGAATGGGAGTTCTCACAACTATGGTCGACTTGCGAGAGTCTTCGCTCGAGCCATGTTTACTTACCAATTCCCCCACTCGATTCACATCCAATTTTATACTTCTACACCACACATCTGATAAATACGCAATTGAAAACAATCGCTGGAATAAAACCTCTAAAAACCGTGTAAGTTTTTCAAGTGCTCAGATATATCTAATTAAAAACGTATGTTCCGAACTCCAAAACATTTGGAAATCACGTTTTAATTAGTCAATATACGCATCTTTTACAGGTTTACCACCAATGACGGGCCACCCCCCTCCAATAACTTCTAAACGGTTCATGATATCAAAATGCAGTTTTCCCTCAACTATATGAAATCAGTGGGAAAGTAATAGAGTTTGAAATAGTTTTAGTTTGAAAAATTTAATTTCCAATTTTTAATATGAAATACTATATCTCACCAGCAATGGATAGATCATAGAGATATTTAATGTATTTGTTTATGTTTTGATACTCGTTCAAGAATAAAATTATACTTTGATATGTGATTCTGACTAGAGCATCTAACTTCTATTGCTGCTACAGAACAATATTCCTGTGGAAGCCCCTTCAACTTGCCTTTGGGAAGGGTGGCCTTCGCAGCGCCGAAACTTAGGGGTGGCAATGGGGGATAGAAGCTAAGCAATTCATGCTCTTGTCACGGCGAACAAATGTACAAACATCAATAATGCCGGTGAGAAAGAAAGATTTTTTCAATTGGTTCATCAGAAATCAACTTCTCTTCTGGTTGAAATATCAAAACATCGAAGAACAGCGTCACAAACCACCGCAGTTAGTTCGTGGGTCCTTGACACGACTGCAGATGCGCAATGCTGTCGATGGGTCGGATACACAGGTAAATAATGTACACATTTTAATTCAGTTTGTTATTGTTATGTACGTCTTATGTTTGAAAATTTACAATGAGAGGTTAAGTAAGGACAATTACAACAAAATTTATACCTTTCTATAATCTGATGAATTATTTGGCGATATTATAGTGAAACTCTAAACGTTCATTCTCTTCGCTTGTATTTGGAATATAAAATGCTGACTTGTTCTTACCGCCATTGGACATCGAACTTTATTCTTGTTAAGTTTGAAAATGACTAATATATTTCTTATATTAACCATTCCTTTATATGGTATCATATGGATATACCATATTATTTATGAGATAGTTCATTTCAATGATCTATGCTTTGGAATTTTTATCAGTGAAAGATGTTAAATTCCGATGAATAAGAGAAAAATCATTCTATCCGACCGTTAATATTCATGCTTGTTGGGTATCTTAGTCAAGGCTACGGATTGCTGAAATTGCGCTGCTAACCCCCTTATATCTCCCCGTCCCTGCTAGTCCCTTCGCAGCGGACAGAAGGCCACATTCCGCAATGGCGACTGGCTACTAAAGATTTTTATAGGTTTAATTTAAAATCACACCAGGAAGAAATATTTCATACACTACCTACTGTCAAAACAAATAATACTTCATTGTATTATTTTTATGATCTAGCCATCTGTAGTGAGAAAAATATATATCCGTTTAAATAAATCAAAGGATTAAGTTTCTCGATAACTAAAAATATAATATGGTAAAGGAAATAATCTCCACAAAAGTTAAAACTAACATTAAACTTTTGTGGAGATTTCCTTTACCATATTATGGATTACCACAAGATATCTGCTACCACCACGGAATTTAACTAAAAATATTTTGTATAATTACTCAACAACACTAACGGGCTACTAACGTGAACCGTTTAGAGGATACGAGGGTGACCCATAGTCACTGGGACATCCGATATAGTTTTTATTTAAAGGAATATCAACTAGAAATTATCAATTCTTGAATTATCTGTCTGGGCGCTAATACACAAATATTTTTCAACTCGTTAAGAGCACTACTGGTCTTGCACCTTAGGCTTGTTACAACGGTAAATATTTCGTTATTTTCGAAAAATTATGAACAGTAGAAAGTTTAATATCCTCTCCTTAATGAAATAAAAATTCGGTAAAATTTAGACAATAGACAAAGTTCACATTTTCCAATAATCTACAAGATATTTACCGATATATATTAATAAATCTGTGGTCAAGGGGTAAAAGTTCGTAACTATTTTGGCGTAATTGGTCTTAAGTACTGAAACTACAAGTATCTATTTTATTTTAGTACAATGACCGAATTTATATTGCCTTCAAAAAGACAAGAAAGCGTTGAGAAACATAGCTTAATTCGCTTAATATAGCTTCCGGCTCAATAATTAACCCTTGTTTTCTCCACACTACCATTTTCGACTTCAGCATTTTTACCCTGTAACCACAGAAATATAGTTTTTTGTAATTTCACATTTATGAACAAGATTTTCATCTATTTAGTCGTTAATGACTTCTGACAGAGCAGTTCATTTTCAACCATCTTTGAGTGCTCAAGACTAGTGCAGAAGAATAATTTACTTATATCAATCGCTGAGAATTATGTAATATTAAATATTATTCGTAGAAATGAAATGTTCCATCAACATAGTTTCTATAATATCTTGTTAACAAACACGTGCATCGAAGCGGCGATCATTACCACGAGTTTCACTTTATTTTTTCTTTAAACAATAAAATTTGCAGCCACTAATATCTTATTTAACACAATACTCACGATTTCTAATTACTCTTCATCAATCTATGGTATTTCAGATGCAATGGGAATATTTGTCACTGGAAGAGAAGATTGAAGACTGATGACCGCGTCCTGCCTGCCTTCACGTCGTCAGCGGTGGATGAATCCAAAAAGCTGAAGCTTTAGTTCGGTTATGAGAAAGTGAGAAAATGATGCTATATTCTGCCACTGTGGCACGGAGCGCTGCTATCGTGACTTAACGTGTCTTCTGAGAAAGAACTGGGACTTTGAAATAAAGTTGGATTACTAGCCCTTTCAGGATCTTGTTCAAAATTCTACAAATGTAATTATATTTTAATAAACGTGTTTCTTAATTGTGTGGGCGTCCTTTTCATTCAGTTGCTCAATTGAAGCTAATGTATCCGTTGGACGATGAGAATTGGCGCGAATTTTAAGCCATAAATTCATTTCGAGTTAATTTATTTGCCACATGCTCAATTTCATTTTTCAACATTACTTTTTCTACATCTTTAGTACATTTATAGCATTTCTTGGTGTAAGTTTCTGCTAGTGAATATGACTTACTTTGCAGTTCTACTAATTAATGGTAACAAATTATCGCTCTCTCAATTATTTACGGATTTTGAAATATTTGACACATTTACAATTTTCTACAAATATCGTAAAAATCACAAATATCTGGAATAAAAAAGGTTCAGAATAATTTATGTTTAAGTAAATTTAAGTAAAATTTAAGTTATTTTTAATGATTTTGTACTTTGCACTAGTACATGGAAGCAAACAATATACACATACCAGTGCTATTCTGCAACTCCGAAAAACAATGGGAGTGGTCAAGACCGGATCCTCAATAAATCGCAATATAATTCAAGAAAATGTTATGTAGTTAAGAATTGTATATGTATTTAACAATATATTACAAGCAAGTTGTCTGCAAGTTTGCCTCCAATCATGAAGAAATAGTTAAACACCCACTATGTTGCTGACATTGCAAAACTGTCATCTATATTGTCAGAAATGTCATTAAATGAAATGTTGACTAATGCATTAAGTATATAAAACTTGTCTCCTGTACTTAATGTAACATTAAAAATAATTTAATATATTTGAACATTAAATTAAAAACAATATAGGTTTAATATAGGTTCTTCTATTTCTCCACCTTTTATCATACATATCATATATAAACACCAGTCCATTAAATAATTCCTTCATTCCTTCAAGATATAATCATAAAGCTTTGACTATTGCATCTTAATGTAGATATGCACATTAAATTTACTGTTCGTTCATAATAATTACTTCAATGTCCATTCCATTAAAGTCATGCAGAAATGTCTGCAAGTGTACATCAACACATACTAAAAGAAGACTGCCATTGCCTAGGGTTAAGCTTGGCTGTAAATGAAGGCCCGGGTTTCCAAGAATTTACTCATTTGCTATTTCCGAAAACACACATTGTTCCCGAAAAATGGGTCGTGTGTCATTTTTATAAAAGTACATTGCTCTACTCAAGTAAATATTTAAAGAATCAAAATTGGAGGCGTTTTTAAGAAAATCTAGAATTTAAATATCGTATATTTCACGCAAAATTACCCAATTACGACTAATATTTTCGAAAAATTGTACATGACTTTATTTACAAATTTAATTTTAATGAAGATTCCATTAATAAACCAGTGACATTGCGCGGCATATCGAAACTTTTCATGTTATTAATCAACTGTTACTCAGAGGTTTAAAAGAAGTTTACAACATATTTACAAACCTGCAAATGAATGAATGAATGTATGCAGGTAATGTATAACCCACAAGAATCAATATGATTGAAATATGACTGTGAAAGTTGGAACACATCTTTAACCTTTGAGTAGTAAGGATGCTCGTCAAAAATTAGATATGTGCGGGTATCGCTGTAGAAAAGTTAGGTAAGTTCTACATTTTCACAGTACGGAACAAAAAAACTCAAAAACATTGTTTCATGTTGATCAGTATTGAGTCTCGAATTCTAATGAAATGAGGGAGGTTTACTTAATTAGGAACAACATAATCACTGTTAGTGTTTAGTGAGAACACAAAATGGATTATGACTCAGAAAATGTAATTTAAATATTTTAAATTTACCAAGATACATAAATGTGTGCGGTAGGGAACTATGGAAAAAATCCTATTGTTAATCTAACATAAAAACGCACCACGTGCAATTATAATCTGTGAAACGTTTTTGTGAAACTGCATATTGTGTCAGACGTTTGCTGGACATTGCGATGCAACATCACCAATGCTTGCGTTTGAAAAGACTCAATCTTTGAAGTTAAAATATTTGCTTTCTTCTCTTCGCTAACTCTAACATCATACTCACACATGCTTGTTTGAGGTAAACCAAGGCCTTCCTCAAGAAGTTCTTGAAATATACAAACGACGTTTTGATCAAATGACGGCAGGTAAGCTTTTATTATATTAATTTTATTAAATATTAATACTTTTACTATAAAACCTGTTAAAAATAGCAAGCGAGAATTACATAAGGCTCACTATATTTCATTTAAAGTAAAATAACGAAATTTGGATGAGTGGAAAGCTAAAACGTCATTCTAAACGAAACATTTAGTGTTTTATATACAAAGATTTTTGAAATTTTCTAAATGCTACAAGTTGGAATGAAAGCCGGAACTATTTCATATTTATAAATGCACTTTATTCTACTAGAGCAAAAAGTTCATTTAAAAAATTCAGCTAGTTTCCAGAAAATGTTGAATATGTTATAGGGACTTTGTGTAAAGTCCCCTCCAGCTCTTAAATTATCTTAATGATCTCCGGAGAGCTAAAACTAGACCTTACTCATGACTAAGGTTGCCACCTTCTGCAAGTCTGTGATCCGGAGGCTTTGAAGGGGGGCGGGTCACACAATTTAAGTCATTGAGAATGTTGTTCTAGACCGTACGGAATTCATATACCGTATATTATGGATGTGATGCTAGAATGTACTGAAAATTATAGAAATTTGTATATTTATGGATTGTGCACATTCATGGCGCAATATATAAACATTATAATGACCCTACAGATCCTGCAGAGATATAAACAAGAGACTCATGCGTTCGAAGCGCATTATATTGCTTCATGGCGGTTTTCAAAATGCATCGATTTTTCATTCCTTAATTTTTTAAATTTTGTTTATTGATATTGTTATTGAACCGATTACACAGACTTCAACCCTTACAACTCCATTATAGACTGATAATCTATTATGACTCTCTCTCTCTCTCTCTCTCTCTCTCTCTCTATATAT
>BOPP01000075.1:1899316-1920092 GCA_017312745.1 Gryllus bimaculatus
CAAGATTTGCTGGTTATGGGGTTCTGGCAATAGTTGTTAAAGGGTTGGCGGGAGGGTCTCTTTGTTTTGAAGATAAATTTTAAGGGTAACAATTATGACACATGCTGGAGTAATGCCGGATGCATTGAAGAATGAAAGCGCCCTATGCTGGGCTATAACAGATTGGATTTCAGAATTGACTTATGGGTGGTACTACTTTAAAAAAGAGGTGCTAGGAAGTTTACAAGCTACCACATGCTAACAAACGTAATCATCAACGTACACAACAGATTGCCTCCACCCTGATCCACAATCATAGCAGCCCCCTGCAAAACTTGATGGACCAAATTTCTGATTTTTGTTTGGAATGTTCCCCTAACTCATTAACAGGATATTAAATTACCTAACACTTAAAAATGCATTTTTAATTTTTCTTTGACTTTTTTTGCTTTTTTGGAAGAATGATTGAAAACAGGTTCATTTAACAGTGACAGTTGTTCTGGCGCAATATCACCGTAACAGACAGACTGGAAATACGAGAAAGCATTCATAGTTGTGACCACACGCGACTTCTTGCCCCTCAGGAAGTTGGGTTATAAAAATGGGTGTGAATAATTTTAATTGGGTGAACAAATGAAAATGAACGTTGATGTTGAAGGAGTGGTGAAAGGTGTGACGAAATGAATATTTGGATAAAATAATACGGCTAACTAATGAACCTAATGATCATTTCTTCACCGAAATACGTAACGAGCATGGTCTGGACAGCAAAAAAACACATAGCAGTAAATTTACGATTGTGGTTTAAATCATTAATGTATCAACTCCGGCTTAATAAATTGAGCTGCTGTGTTGAAAAATTGGTTTCGAGTAGTGCCAAGGCAGATACAAAAAAGTGTTCGACTCCAAAAAAATTAACAAATTTTAAAAAAAATCTCTAATTTTCCAATTAATTTTTTTCTTAAATTCTCTATGATTAATATAATTACAAAAACACCGTCAAAAAAATAAATAATTCTTAATATTGGTTTATATCCATTTTATAAAACGTTTCCCATAAATTCTTGAACAAAAAATATTTCTTTCCAAAGGGTTCAGTTACGGATGAAGTATTGAACGAAACGATGCTACGTTTTAGAGACTAAAGAAGACGTATGCATTGAATAATGTAATGTATATCTACATGTTTTCTCTGAAATATCCTCATTTTGGAAAAAAATATCCTTCTTTGCCTTGGGAAAGAAAGAATGTTTGGAGACGACCGCGCTGGTCACATTTCCTGTAGCATTAATTACGTTTGGTGACCAAACGACTTCACTCCACGCATTTTGTGTTTTTTGACACTGCACCTACATTCATCGCCAAGCCAATTAAACAACAGTAAAAGACCAATTTAGACAATTAGTAAAACTCTCCTCACAAGACGATTTATATTTTCAAAACCGAAAGAGTATTTTCCTCTATCAATTCTTCTGACCTTCTGAAAGTCACCAGGATCCGTACAAGAACACTTTCAGATAAGACGTTTTCAAACGTCTGCTGTATTCAGCCATTGTTGCCATTTTACTTCAATATAAACGATGCGAGCCAAAAAAACGTTTTCCCTTGAGTTTCCTATTGGCATGCCTGTGCATTTCTGGGCAATGAAATAATTCAAACCAATACGTAGATATTATAGCGGGATATCTCCTCCAACAAATGAGTGAATTAGATTTATGATATATTTGATAATCACCGGAATTTTCCTCATTTATTATTTGTTTAGTGGGTGCATCATCAAGATGTAAAATCAAATAGCGTTATTTTATATCACATACGTTAATACCTCTTTTTAAAAAATGAAAGTGATATTTTAAGACAATACTATGAATAAAAACAAAAGGTGATTGAACCCCGAAACGCTCAATTTGGTTTCTCACTTATTTATTTTTGCATCAGGGACTACAGCCAGGGAACTTAACAGAATTTTTCGGGGTAATCGTTTTGAAAGTATACTAATATTCAAAATGTATTCATTTGTATAATTTATTTTTCCGAAATAAAAAATAAAAATAATAGCGTATTGTATATCTAAGCCGTGCATATATGGAAGCTGATGTTGGCAACGCTGCCTCTGCTGGGCTGTCCTGTCTGTCCGGCGCATCGCCGATGGAAAACCGCGATGCGTTCACACGCCTGCATACTGATTTGCGTTTTTGGTAGGCGGCGGTGGCGGCGGGCGTCCTGCAGGTTCAAGGCGGGTGCGTTTATTTGTAGGGGGGCTCCTGGCGAACTCGGGACGTGACTCTCTTGCCCACCATTGTTGTCCAGCGAACTCCTTTGCGGTGGTGTTTTTTTTTCCGTTTATTTATTTATATTGACTTATTGGCTTTTCCAGCGAGAAAGATATACCTTCGGAATGTACGTCATTAAAATAAAAAACATTTATTGATGTCCGTGAAAGGCGGGCGGCAATAAAGTAAAGAGGAAAAACATCTTATTTGTTTGTTTTTGTGTTTTAAATACTTGCCGTGCTCAGGAAAAACCCGAGGCAGGATGTGAATGTTACGAAATTTAATTGGAGGCTTCGGAAATTAAGATTTGAAGATTCCCGCAAGCGTGTTGAGGGAGGAGATTGAGAACGGGGCTTTGACCTCTCGTCTGTTGACCCCCTACCGTCTAGGTCTGTGTCTTTGGGCATCATACTCTTGTTTAGCTTCCCGCAGGTGGTACGTTTATTGATACATCAATCTTGAAGGACTCCATGCTGGAAATAATTTTGCTTGACCGCATTTTTTTTTTCACACAATGTTCCTATAATTTACAAACCTTGGAAATGAGAATAGAAACGTTGGAAAACAATTGTAATTTAGATATTATTTGATGTGGACTATAAGTAATTTTTTTAGATGTAACTTAAATAGGAAAGTTATTAATCTGCTGTATTAGGAAACTGATCTTGAATCACTGAAATTCATATTTGCATTCAAATCATTAAATAACTTTGCCTTTAGTTAGGTATTTTTTTATATTGTGCCACTTCAACGTTTCGTGGGAAAATTTTTCTGGGCTCTCGTTGTTTTAAATTATTACTTATTTTTAAATGAAAGAAAAGGAAGTCAAGCAGAATTAAAAAAGGGATGAAAATGTATTATATACTCTGGTCTAAACCAATGAAGTTCCTATTTTTTTTTTAAAAGATTTTTGTAATAATGGTTGTGAATAGCCCTGGTAGTTAAATTTTGCGGCATAATCAAAACAAAATGTTGGTCCCGCGAAAAAAATTAACGAAAGATTCCTTTACTTAATGTAGATACTACACTGCAATTAATTTTACAATGCGCATGTCTCATATTCAACAAAAGCTTGATTTGTATCAAGAATATGCGAAAGATTGAATCGTAAAACGATCCTCAGTTAGAATACTGTGCTCCTTTTAAAACGATTCTAGTGAATGAACTCCGTAATCCTAAAATCCAGCCTGCCAGAAAAAAACAACGACTGGAGCCATCTAGCGCAGATTCGTATGGGTGTGGTGCTCTTCAGCTGGCGCCGATGAACTCCAGAACTCACCTAAACTTCTTGGTAAACACACTAGATGACATTTTCCCTTAAAACCCAGATTCAGACATGTCACCTTGCCCTATTTATGCTCTATAAGGTAGCATTTATTTGCTGGAGAGAAGTCGGGGCTTTCATCTCGACCGGGCAGATGGTGCTTCACTTTCTCTCCTGCCCACATCTGCAGTGCCCAGCAGGCCCCTGTCCCGTGCCGTTGCGGGGAGGCTAAAACGACACTCACATCACTGACACACACACAAATACACGCGCCGCGGCGCGGCAGGGCGTTTTCGTAAGCCAGGCTTTCGAAAATTGGAATGAATCGCAACATGTCGTTTGTAAACAAACTCGAAATTCGAAAATTCTGTTCGAAAGAATATCACATCAATCAAAATATCCCTAAAGCATGTGTTGGTTTAACGACTGCCTCGAATCGAGTTGGATTCCTGAGTGTTCTTAGCATCTAAAATACAACTAGAAAAAATAAAAGGTTATATATTTGTATCTCACAAGGTTTTTTAATACGTTTCTGTGTGACTCAATAAAATTTCATTAAAAATTATTCTTAATTATTGGTAAAATATCAGCATTTAAACATGATTTAAAAATATCAGATCCAGCAGGATGTGATTTAATTTTTTGATAATGAAGAAACTTTTTGAGTGTTGTCAAAAATAAAATGATTCTGCATTGCATCTTATGGCCTCCTAAAGAACTTGTTCAACCGTCCAAACCGGCCACTGGAAGTGCCTCATTAAAGATGTCTGTGCAATACAGATCTGTGGCATCAGAAGGCTTTCTTTCTTTTTCCTTCCCAGCGTTTCACACATACGTCTTCAAGAGCCTACAGATGGGAAGGGAATGACTGGACGAAAGGGTTCGGATTCCAGTAATTGCAAGGCGCCTCTGAGAAAAATTCTCGGCCAAATTACTTTACTATAAGAAAAGAATATTGAAACAATTTTTTTCTATAATATACTATTTCATTAACTGTTTTTTTTATATAGAGGTAAAGCGAATAGATTTTATGACTTTTCAAATATTTTATGCCTCCCGTGAATGGGGGCCCTAAGCGTCTGCTTACTTTTGCCTTGTAGATATAATCCGTTCCTGACTGGGCGGCTGTTTAAGGAGGGAAATAGAGCCATCTCGAGCACGGTTATTTGGTTAATGATGCCGACTGAACTCCGGTCGAATCCCGGGGGGTCGCCTTTCAGCCGCCGCAGGACGGAGGGCGGGGCGAGAGGGCAAACGGAGGGCTGTGTTTTTACAGCCGCGTACTCGTCGAAGGACGCCAGTGAAGTTGTAATGGGGCTGTCTTTTAAAAAGTTAGGCCCCTAATGAATCGGCAATTTGAGCCCGAACAGCCTCGGGCGCCGTCACCATCACCGACTCCTGTCCCCGCCCCGACCTCGTGCCTTCCACCACCTACCTTTTCGGCCCTCGGCCCCCGCAACCGTTCCTGCTCCGCCTCCGGCCATGTCTCGCCCTCTGCTCCCCTCCCACCGCTGCCGCCGTCGTTCTGTCACCACTACCCGGCGGTATACGGCCGCAATGCCATTGGCGACCGGGGTTTTACTTCGACTGCCTCCGCCGTTTCCCCAGCCCAGCCCTGTCAACCTCTGCCTACGCCAGCCGCGCCAGTTCTTTTTCTGAGTGCTCGCGTGGGAAGTGTGGATTACAATCAGGAGAGTGCTTATTGGCCAGCGAACCGTGTTTGATGGGAAACAGACGAAGAAATGTCCTGTGAGAAATTGCCGGTTGCGACGAGGATTAACGAACACCTGATTTCATTAATCGAATACGTCAGATGTTTCAGAGTAATTTTTCATTATTGTTTTCCTTTTAATTAAAGAAAAATGACTGTTGAGAGGAAACAATTTATTTGGCTTGAAAGCATGTAAATTACCAGATTTTAATGAATACTTGAATGCAAAAATTATATTAATAAACCCCGGGAATAACTTTAACTCAAACTTAGAACATTTTATGACACCTGAATAATATCTGCAACTAATGGATGCGTATCATTCCAAAACGTTTTGTAGCCTGTCTTGTGAAATGCAGAATTTGGATAATGTAATGAATGCAGTAAATGTAACAATTAATGTAATAATTAATTCATTCAAAAGAATCGCAAATGTCAGTTATATATTGAGCTAATCCTGAGATGGTCCCTTGTTTTATTCTCTCCCTATGTATACCTTAATTATCGGCGGACATTTTGTTGAATATAATGAACGTCAACCTGCATCTTATTCCGTCTAGTCGGTGAAGCATAACAAAGACAAATTATTTTTTTCATACGTTTATGAATAAATAATGAGTTAAAAACTTCATTATTATTGGCGTTGCGAAAATATAACATGAATTGGTAATTTTTTGGTACAGTGTATTAAGAATGTATCTCTAACGTTTGCAGGGAATGTAATATTGAGTGGCTATAACTCAGAAAAATATATGGCTATTGACACAAATTTTCTGCTTTGAAGTGTCCAATAATAGATCAAAATAATAATTGCGAAATATATTATTAAAATAATAGTACATATTGAAAATGGCCATTTTTATGAAAATAATTTGTTCAGAAAGAGGAACGGTAATCATCCATTGTGTTTCACATGAACTTAGCAGTGGCTCTAGAAGTTTAAGAAAACTATGAAAGTTTTATTAACTGCTACCTTAAACCAATTAACTGCTGCTTCTAATTCTGCAATTTCTTTAACGATGCCATCCATAGTTCAACCGCTAGTAAGTCTATTCCTTCACTTTTGCAATAAGATCTGTAGATAATTTGGCCATTGGAAATATTTCAATGGCATTAACCAACAATTAATTTATTGAGTACAGAAAAGTCTGTAATGAGGTATGTAAAAGCAAATAATAATGTTATTGAATTCCTTTAATATTTTCCACATAAGTTACTTGACTATTAAGTATTTAATTTGGTTAAGTTAGACAATTATTTCACTATGAATGTGTGCGAGAGTAATACGTACTTACAAATAATTTTAAAAAAAATTATTTCAATTAAATTCTGGCAAAAATTCCAAAGCACTATTTTGCTAAATATGAAATTTATTTTTTACTACATATTATTTATATGCATACATATAGGAACAAGTTATTCTTGCTGTGCCATAGAAAATTGTTTGCTCATAAATTACCAGGCATATCTTCTAACACTAGTTTTCGTGTAGAAACAAAACAAATTATACTCATGCTTATTACAGTGTTAACATAAGTTTCGTAGAACACTTTTACGACAACTTAAGCTCTAATGACCCTCTAGATGAAACAGAGTTTTCGGGTTGAAGGTTTCTACATTACACCCACGTCGTTTCTTGGCATGGGAAATGGAAATATTTGTCAAAAAGAAACATGACTCTTTAATGAGCGATTTCTACAAGTCACTGGGTCCCATAAATTCCGTTCCCCAGAAAGTCAGATCGTCCCAGAAGTTGACGTAAGTATCTGGGCCACAAGCATCACAGTGTTTATGTCGGCATAAACCAGAATTTTAGGAGCTAACGGTTTACAGAGCAATATACCGTCCAAACTTTAGAGGTTTCTTCGCTCTCCTGAGGCAATTTCTGAGATAATTATTCTGCGGTATTCAATACACTTTTCTAAAAAAAGGTCCTTTTCAAGTAGTCGTTAGCTGGAGATGAAAAATGGTTAAGAGGTTGATCATTTTGTAAATGGTTGTGGCTCATTTCTCTGAACATAGGCTAAAATGTTTATTGTCATGAATGTTGCGTTGTATATTGATACAATGTCCCTCAATGTTACGAGAATGTTCAAGATATGAAAATACTTGCATATTTAATCTTTAAATTAACATCTGCTAATTCAAAGAAATCAATTACAGTATGATAAGCTGTTGTGTTTGAGCTTCTGAAGTATGATGTGATTATCTATAAATATTTTTTATTCTCCGTCAATACTGAGTAAAACGTTCCGACGGACTGTTTAGGCGCAAAATTGCAAACTTTATTCTCCTGTCCGCAAGGAAGACGTTCCTAGCAACGGACAGGTTTCGGTCCTGTCGAGTGCGGTCAGTAGAGAGATTCTGGAGATTAGAAATAAGGAAAAACATTACAGATAAGAAAAATCATTGACGGGCTCGAATTTTTCAAACGTAGCACCAATATAAAGTGCAGTTTTTATATTTAATGAATGATATTCTGAAAATGACGTTACTTATGCGTAAAACCGTTTGGTGTATTCTCAGTTCAATTTCAGCGTTTTGAGGGCTAGTCCAAATGGCACGTCACTCCCACTTTGGTTTTCGAAATGTATCTGTAGTCGTTCCTCTTCCATTTCCATTACCGGAAATTTTTAAATTGAATACATTCACTGAATGACTTCATGGCCTTTTTATATTGTTATACATTATGTTGATTAATATTTGTGTAATATAACATAATTTAATTTTATGCTGTATTTATTTCATATATTTATTTAGCTATTTAATTATTGCAGAATAATCACAAAAATCGTAAATAAGGCATATAAAAACAATTAAGCTCTAAGGCAGTTTCTGAGCCTACGCCTCACTAATTTGCCACGACCATGAGCCTGTTTCTGCAATCAAAGCATCCTCTAATCTTTCTGTTCATGTTGCGAAAACCGTTATTAATGACATTAGGTCTACAAACAGAAAATAATCAACCGAGCCTGTTATCCGTCGTTATAATCAACCGATTTGTGTTATCGGTCGTCTGTTTTTGATATTCGTTATAATATTTTCGTGTAAGAAAAAACATGTAAACAAGAAAAATCATTTCCTGGAATAAATCTATGCATACACCATTTTATCTGCAACTTATTTGTTTCGATTGTCCTTAACGAACGGCGTATTGTTAAATCCTTAACGGACGCCGGCCTTTAAGATTGGCGTTTGGTTCCTCTGGTTGTGTCAAGGCGATATAAATGTACATTATTGCAAATAGGAACAAATGCTACCGTCAGATTTCCCTTGTTCCGTTGTCGGGAGTGCTCTCGCTGCCGTTCATGCATTGGCGCCCGTGGCCCCGTCAGTGCAGGCGCTCCCCAGCCTTCTGGAGCTTTCGCGGAAGAGACCAGTGGAGCGCGGAGCCCTTGCGTTGCTGACGGAGGCCGTTTACTGCCGCCATATCCGTGTAGCGCGGGTCAGCCGGTCAGAGGCGGTCGGCAAGCGCCTCAGATCGGTTCCCGCCGATCATTAGCTCGGGTGTTGTATCGGAGAACGATGCACTAATGACCCTTAGCCACGGCCCGCTGAAGACAATATTGCCCCGCGGCGTAGGCCTCGCTCTGCCCTCGCCGCCCGCGCCATCTCCACCGTTCCCGTCACCACTCCCATTTCGCCATCTCCGCCGTTGCTTTCGCTACGGGAAAACTTCCTACCACCTGCCATTTTACATTGTCTTCCTCTTTCGCCCGCTTCTCTGTTCTCTTTTCGTTGCTCTCTCCCTTTTCCTAGCCTCTTCCTTTCATTGTTTTTTTTTTTGCTCTCATTACGTTTTTCTCTCACTTCCGCTTCAATTGTTCTCTTCTTTTCTTCCCTACCGTCATTTTCTATCTCCTTTGTTCTATTTTTTCCTCGTCTTCGGCTTATTGTATCATTCATTCGCTGCCTTTCCCCTTGAAAGAACTATCGCATCTGGCCTTTCCCTATCAGTATACGTCCACCACACCAATGCTTACTTTTCTTTTCCATCTTCCATTACTCACGCATACCATTCATGATTTCAGAGTTACTTGGCAGTACCTGGCGTTACACATTGGAAATAATCATCTTTGAAACTACTAGTACCGACGACCTTATTGTCCTCTCATTCACGGAGCGGTACCTTCCCGCCGTACCACTCTATATCTTGCCAGTATTCCTTTCGCATGAAACCCAACAGCGTTGTCATGCCCCTCCGACCAGGATTTTCCAACTTGCTCCGGCGACCCCGTCAGGATCCAAAGCCACACAACTCCACAGATTTCCTCGCAATCAGGTCACGACCTCTGGGCCCCTCCCAGACAATGAAATTCCAATATCTTGAGGCGCGCTCTAGTTCGTTTTGTTTGGTTTTTGGCTTGTGGGAAGGAAGCGGCGAGGCGACGCAGTCGATGAAGGGCGAAGGTTGTGCCTAGTCATCTGCAGTAATTAGGGCTGGAGCCCTTTGGGGACATCAGACTACCCACCCGTCATTTCTGACAGTGTTCGTTGAGGAATCAATCAACTGCATTTGTTCACTCACCATTGGGTCTTACAGAGGAGGAAGAGTTTGATGTAAGGAAAAAAAACCAACTCCAGAATTCCACCAATAGATTAGCTTTATTAATATATTGTGCCAGGAACGACTCTCGGCTTGGGCACCAGTGGTCGGTGAGACAGCTAGCTACAGAAATTACGTTGGTACCACGATTGTATACGTAGCAAAGAAGGAAAATACTGCATGGAGCAAAATATTTTACTTCAACCTCCATGGATTTTTAAGTTTTGGTGCTTGGTGACACCCCGAAGGAGTGGTTTCCAAAATTTCGTGTGTTAATTACGTGTCACAACAACACTAATATATTTGTCTGCAAATAGGTATTTTATGTCACTTTGAATTCCAATCGCGGTATTTAGCGTGTTTATGACAGAATGTTTCATTCTTGTTTGCATTTTATGTCAAGTTTCAATATGATTTTGTGAATTCTTACTTCCTCGTATTCGTACTATACACGGATTAATACACGTAGTACTATAAGAGAAAGTTATCTGTTGCAGAAAATCGATTTCGAAAGTTTTAGGGGCCTCTGATACTCAAGGATTTTTCGAAACATCTGTTGCACTATCCGCCCGTCCATTTGTAAGTTCGTCCGTCCGTCCGTGAACAACACTAGTGCCTAAATTATTCGTAGGATTTTTTCCCAATGAATTATTGGCCAGTGGATCATACCCAGCAATTTTGAAAAGATTCCTTTAAATATAAGGGGTACATCTGAAAGCCAATCGCAGAGCAAATGCGCGTGCCTGTTCCAACTATAATTCTTTAATATTCCGACGTAATATGCAGTATCCCTCTTCCCGAAAGGCATCAAAAAATACCTTTTTTTAGATTAAATACTTCGAACATTTCAAATAAAACGCATTTTCTAACACCATCACAAAACTATTCCAACTCTCCCAACACAATCCCTGTTCTTACCCCATGCGCCAAATATAACAAATATATCTGTCTTTTTAAATGGAATAACATATGTGCAATCTCTGAAAACCTCCCCTCCCAAACAAAGAACTGCCCCCATGACCCCTGACATTCAAGCTCTCTTAACTCCAATTATATCGTGTTTTCAATACACTATTGGGCAACTATTAACTAATATGGTGAACCAAATAATATATTCTCTTTCGCGAATGTACAGCAACGTCCCACGGCATGACACCCTAGATTATTCCAAAATCTCTTCAAAAATAAAATAACAATTAAAAAGCATGCCAGCCTGAATACCCGAAGTCGCTAAGGCTGAAGAGATGTAGGTGCCTCGTACCTGAAAGATCCTGGGTTCGAATCCCACCCGGGGCGTGGATGTTTGTGTGTGTCCGTATGCCGTTATTCCCAATGTAACTTACAGTGGTCGGTATATGATCTTAGTAGTTGAAAAGATACCTTAAATAAGTAAAAACATATTTCCGCCATAGAATTCTTCTCCCATGAAACCCATGGAAGTATAAATTCTGCAGGAACCCAATTGGGTTAACCAGAAATGAAAAATTATAAGATAAATAATGCATTTGTTTTAATTTTGATACTGCCAAACCAACACAGGTAAAACCTTAAGACTGATGAATACATAAAAATAAATTTAGAAAAGTATTCTGAACATTTCGAACCTGCTAAGGAATAGAGAAACGTAGAAGTTATAAACCTTTAAAAAATGCAATGGAAGGTTGAAAATGTAAGAAGCATAACTCAGATCCCCAGTGGCCCCTTCACAGGGCTTTAGTGCCGCATCATTTCTTAAGCATGCGCGTTGGTAATATTTACAGTGGATTGCATGTTCGTCTGATGACTGCGTTGTAGTATTATCAACAAAGTCTTAAATTCTTCATCTGAAATATGTTTGATCCTTAACTAAGAGTTAATTACATACACTGCAGTAGCTGATTTTGGGTGTTTGGTGGCCCTTGAGTTTCAAAAATAGTTCAAAACCGGCATCTTTTCTTAGAATATTTTATATGGAAGTGATACATAAGTTTTATTTTGATATCTAACGTGTATCATACACATGATGAAACATATTAAATACCGTGCAGACACTTATAACTAAAATGAAGAAACTAAATTCATTATTTCGCCTTAGAGCATCTTTGTCATAAGAAGAAAGAATTTCAATATCATCGGTTACAAGGCAAACCAACAAAACGCTTATAATGTCTACATTACAGGATATTTTTGTTAAAAAAAGTTCCTTATAGAAAATTTAGTTTACAATTTATATTTAATGAATTGCTTGTATAAAATTGTACATAAAATGAGATTTCTTCTGAAAACAATCTGATGTTTGTAAATTACACCTTACTTATGGAACAGACATTCTTCTAAAATACTGAAGTTAAGTTTTTGCGGACAGCCAAGACATAATTCCAACATTTGAACGAACTTCTTTATATTTTACCTTAATAGATAATAACCAGAGGAGACGAGTAAAGATGAAAAGTAGGAATTATTTATATTCCTAGAGAACGCATTGTCTTTATCGAGAGAGAACAGTAATTAATTATCACTCTTAAATAACAATCTTACTATAGATTATTGTTAATATTAGAATAATTAAAGGAACTTGGAAGTATAAAAACATCTGCAGAAATAAAAAAATACTTAATTAGATCGCTAGTGAGGTTGATACCTTCAATAATTAAATACGATAAATAAAAGATGTCTGATATCAAAAATAGATTATGCTAAAGATATTTTCGCATATTTTATTTACCAAACATCTTTTATAAATCGTATTTAAAAAATAGTAGTTAGTGACGTTAGATTCTCCAGAATTTACGAAAAAATACTTCATTTTTTCTCGGGAATTTTTATGCCATAACTGCTCCGCACGTTTGCATTATTGCCGAAAACAAAAAACAAACAAACAAACAAAAAACGACCCGCATTCGTCGTAAAGAAAGTTGCCTCGTCCTTTCGCCTTTGTGTGGCGTAATTTTTGAAGCGCGTCCGCACGCTTCGTGCGTGTTTTGCCGCGGATTCGGCTGACGCGCGCGTAAACCCGAGGAAGTTCCCCAAGCAGCAGAGCGGGACGCCGCTTCCCTCGAGCGAAACGCTTGA
Organism: Gryllus bimaculatus; assembly: GCA_017312745.1. Lineage (NCBI taxonomy): Eukaryota > Metazoa > Arthropoda > Insecta > Orthoptera > Gryllidae > Gryllus > Gryllus bimaculatus. The sequence continues at coordinate 1,912,141 of BOPP01000075.1, forward strand.
TTCAGAACGGAGAACAGCGTCTTTTGGCATAAACAATAAGCAAGGTCTTAAAGTTGCGGGCGTAAACAACAGGGCTTTTGTTAATTGAGGAAGTGAAGATTATTGTTTTTGTGGGTAATACGTTTTAGTCATGGTGTACTCTACATGTGTGCTCGTGTTTTACTTCGGGTTGCAACTTTCATTTTTGAGTGAAATGTGTATTTCCGTTTCTTACGGTTATTACAATTTTACATAGCCGTATAGACATCGACTTATTCTTTGAGAAAGTCTGCGCTATATTACAGCAACAGTATTTAGATATTTCTTCCTTTCTTTTGTTATTCCTTCGGTGTAGTAATATTGAGTGATTTATTTGTGATCACTTCACTCCTAAAAAGAAGCATCTATCTATTGTTTTCAAATGAATTAAATGATAATTTTAATGTTATACGATTTATTACGATTAAATGTGGTATTATTTTCCAGATGACTAATGCCTGTGATGAGATTTTTCATGTTCAAAACGTACTCATTTCACTTCTTTGTATATAAAGGTTTGAATTTTGAGAAACAAGACATCCACATTCATGAAAATTCCCTCCTGATTATCATAAGCGTTTTTCTCGTAATGATTGAACTGTGAACTCGTTATACCTTTTTTGGTCAGAACAATTCTTGAAAAGTATTCACCATTTGCTGCATGGGGAGTTGAATTTTCCTTATAGTGGTCATATTTCGTTCTCTTTTTATCCAGACGAATGGCGAAACTATATCTTTCTCGTGTATTCGTTCACTGCCCATTAGATTCACTCCGGCCATCTGGCTCGCAGGAGCGCAGAGGATAGCGGCATACTGGGGCCTTGTTCCAATTATTCACACTCAAGTAATGTTCCTACGCCGCTAATAGAGCACCAGCCGCCCTAGGAATTATGAGGGGATTAACACAACTAATTGAATCGTCTTCTGTTACTGATACGATCACGTCTCCGCCTCACACGGACGGTTCACCCCCGCCCTCCAGAACGACGCGGGCGACCTGAATGACGCAATTATGGTCTTACTTGCTCTTGAATGGTCGGCAGACCGCGGGAAGGAAATATAGATCACATTAAAACATTTATTTCAAATATATTGCTTTAATAAAGTACTTTTATACGGGCAATAATTTTTAAAGTGAATACGACTTTGGGCCCATAGTACTTGCAATATGATATACGGAAGCGTAATGTACGCCACGGCTGAGAATATTATGTCACCGAACAAAAAAAGTAGAAGCGTAGGACGAAATGATCTCATTTTTATTTAGAGCCCACGCACTAGAAATGCCTGAATTGAAAATGAGATCTTGCTTTACAATAATCTATACTATTCACTACTTCACCTGCCTCACAGACTCATTTTTTTGGGAGGGACCACAAAAATGGAGCCTCCTCCCTCTCCCACTTCCTTTCAACTGTTCCAACGCCTACCATTCTTCCTTTGTTTCCCTTTCCCTAACCCTGACAACAATAAATTTATTTTTTCCTTCTTCGCTTTTTTTCTCTCTCACTCTCTCTTTAGGCGTGTCAACAATGTCGGTGACAATACCCAGCAAATCATGCGCGTCAGAAATAACTCACAATCAATTCCCCTTACGCTTTGGGATATGATGTAAGGCAAAAAAAGCAGCGTACTTTATTCCTCAACAAACCGAGAAAAAGAAAAAAAACAATTTCGTATATCTTCAAAACGGACCCATTCAAGTGTCCCATAAAGTGCTTAAATAATATTAAATTTAATAATGAAATACATTTACATTCGTCATATATCAGTGCCACCTCCCGGCGATGGCTTTTCAGTTTATTACCGGCGACTCCGAACGCCGAGAGGGAATGGGCCGTTAATCAAAATTAAGTCGAACTCCTGTCTCCCGCAAAAGAATCGACGCCGCTCGCGCCGGCTGCTGAGGTATAATGTAGCCGAGCAACTTCGTGATTGAATTGTAAACTATCGCGCCTACACGAGGAAGGAAATATGTGAGTTTAAAAAATTGAATACAGTCATGCGTTACGTGCAGCGAGGATCCATGAAAATTCCAATGTCATGCAAGTTGGTGTGGCAGTTGTAGGCGTTCGGTTGCTACCTCGCCCCCTCCCCTCCCCTCCCCTCCCTTTCCTCTGACGACACTTTATGGCCCCTCTTTGCTCTTTTTGGATGACCCTGCGGAATTGAGGCTCGCCGTCGGTGTGCGCATGCCTGGGAAAGGAGCACGTGGTCGGTAAAGCATGGACATGTGCTTGCTCCGCTCGAATAAGGATGATTGCTGTAATGCGCGGCGTAGTTGCAAGTTGTGAACGTGCTCCTTCTTTTCGTGCGCTGGTGGTGCGCTGAACTGTTCCGTATGAAGTATGCGTACGGAAACGAACTGGTGACATTCTTCTTTCTTGCATATTTTACCCCCTCACTGCTGTCTTTCGAGGATGATGTTTTACTTAAAGAAAACATGTGTTCATACAAAACAAATAATGCTTTTTCTGAAATAAAGTAATTTTTATTTACATACCAGAAATGCCAAGTATTACACAACGTCTTGTTTAACTCAGTCCAGAAAGGTATACATTGCAAATGTTAAAATTGCGATATTGAAAAAATCGCGGTGATTCAAGGGGATTCCAAACCATTAGACAGATACCTGGGGAAATCTGTAATTATTTTACAATCGGTATTTGATGATTATTGATTGAATAGCCACATATACCTTCAGACAAAGTCGCTTCGATTTCCTAGTGCTAATCTGAATTAGTAAATTACTTTTCTTTCCGTACTATCTTTGGGATGCCTCTTGCAGAAAGCGTTTGTCAAAAATGTGAGTTTTCCAATTGTAATTATTCGTCTAGTAATTATAATTTATTTTCAATAAACATAATTGAAAAATTTCAAAACATATAAACGCGTAGACAGAGACATACCTAGAAAATAATTCTTTGTTTCTTCAACTATTTAATTTCTAAGTCAGCATAAATTTAGTATTCTTCCATTTGTTACTGTCTAAAAAAGCTCAATAATTTTCATTCATCCATTCAAAATAGATGTTAGCTACGTATACCTTCAGGCAACGGCACTTCGAGGTTTCCTAGTATAATCCGAAGTAGTAAATGACTTTTTCTTTCCGTGCTATGGTTGCGATGTCTCTTGCAGAACCGTATTTTCGATTCCAGTGTCCTTCGTTGCACTTTCACAACTTTGAAAGCAATTTCAAATGGATGGATTATTTTGAGCGGTCCGCTGCTGTCTCGACTTCGCGGAAGTGTCAGTCATGGCTCGAAAATTGTCTACAACTTTCATATCCGCTCGGCAATAGCTTACAGTACGTGCGTGTCGCCATGACCGCGAAATTAAATTGCTTCGAGATATAGACTATCTGACATGAAAAGTACGATTAAGGCTGCATTGACTGAGGTTCGCGTCCAACACAGTGACAGCCTTGCATGGCCAAATCATGTGACGTTTTTGAGCGTTGTAAATGGCATTCGATTGACCTCTCAGACTTATGTAATGAGATTTCCAGTAAAATGAAAACAAGTAAATATAATTGTTGTCACCAAATAATGGAAATAAGAATTACTTATTATTATTCAAGATATATGTGGAAGATAAGTATCATTAATGCGAGATTTCACAATTTTCACCAAAATTAAGTACCGAAATTTACACTATCTCTTAAGTATCGTATCACATTACTCTTTTATTGCCAAGCACGAGATGAAGTTTTAGAACATTTAAAAATTACGTTGCAAGTGTTTTAGGGTTTGTGTTAAGCTAATTAACTCATTTATCTAGTATTTTTTCAGTAACTGTAAATATATTCAGAATAAATCTATCTACCAAAAGAGTAACCCAAATGTTCTACTACCAATATTCTATTTTACTAAATCAATAGTGAATAAATAACGTGTCTGTTAGACCACTTTTTCTTCTGATTTTCTCTACTAATATTAACAAAGAAATTATTAAGGGAAATTTAACATCCTGATTTAGTTGTGCAGTTAGGACCCCACTAACCAATATTATGTCATCGGAGGTAAGATTCCCTCATTCAGATTCCACGAAAGGCGATATTTTGGGCAGGGTAAAATAGCTCTGTGATTGTTTGTTCTCTTCAAGAATTCATTTAGTTAAAAAAAACACTGAAATGTGTAGAAGATAGTGTTTTCCCCTCATCGGTGTCATAAAACAAAGTACTCGTCTGCCTGTCGCCTCAGTAAAACTAGTACCTAATGTACACAATGTGATCAAAAGTAACCGGACACTTCCAAAATGGTGTCATGGTGTGGGCGTGTTTTTCATGGACGCGACTTGCACCCCTTGGTTTTTGTGGCACTATACAACACAGGCCTACATTGATGTTTTACACACCTTCTTACTTCCCACAGTTGAAGAGCAATTCGAGGATGGTGATTGCATTTTTCAACACGATCGAGCACCTGTTCATACTGCACGACCTGTGACGGACTGCACGACAATAACATCCCTGTAATGTACTTGCCTGCACAGAGCCCTGACTTGAATCGTATCGAACACTTTTCGGGAGTTTTGGAACGCCAGGCCTCACCGACCTACATCGATACCTCCCCTCAGTGCAGCACTCCGTGAAGAATGGGCTGTCATTCCCCAAGAAACCTTCCAGAACCTGATTGAATGTATGCGCGTGAGAGTAAAAGCTGTCATCAAGGCGGGACAACACTCTATTGAATTCCAGCATTACCGATGGAGGGTGCCACGAATTGGCAAGTCATTTTCAGTGACGTGTCCGGATACTTTTAATCACATAGTGTATTTCACGTGTTCAGTATACCTGTATTCACTGAACTCGCTTTGATGCGATCTGTATTCACTGAATACCGCATTCAGTAAAGATTTCTATATTCGACTTAAGCTTTAAAGGAAGACGAGCATTTTCAGTTTGTCACTACTAAATGATAAAAAAGCTCGACATTTTGCAAGACTATAAAACAAAATGAGTGTTAACTAGATATAATTCATGAATGAGAAAATACATTGATATTATAAAATTAAGGTAAGTAGTATATGAAAATAAAACAATTGTTTTACTAACTGCTTCCAATTTGTTTGCGTAGAGAAGAAAGAGAGATGAAATTCGTTTGTTACTTATCTAACTCGCGGACGTTCATTCACATCACGAGATGGCATTACATGATGTGATTAGGATCGTGTAAGCGAATTGGAGATATATCCCGTGTACTCGGAACATTGGTTTGGAGGTGTAAGCAGCTTTGAATCCACTGAGAAACTCTCGGAAGCATTCGCTTAATCTGAGATTGCCCGAGAAGTGAATCCTCGCATTTTCGTGACCCTCACGATAATTGTTTTCTCCGTATTGCTTTCGTAAAGGAAATTCTGCAAACTAACACTGGTTCATACAAATCCTACTCGACGGAATTAGTATGATGTGATTCAATGTATCAAACTCACTAAAGTTTTACTTTACACTCTACATAAAAGTGAATGTAAGTTATGCATGTTTCACAAGTGTATTGCTCTATTGAATTTGATGGGTTTCCTACATCGATGATAAAAATTATTACACTCTGATAAAACCGGGGATTCATTTAGTTCAGAAATATCATTTCTGCAATACATATTTTTATAAAACAATTTAGAGAAGTAGAAAATTTGTGACATTGGGTATGAATACTTTAAAAACTATTCTGAGATTAGTCAATTCCATTTTCTATTGGCATTTGAAAATTATTACGCCAGGTTGTATATGTAGGTAGAGTTTGTTGAAGAGTTGAGTTTTCTGGGCAACACAAAGACAAGAACTTTTATTGCAGCTGACCCGCATTGTTAGTGTCTATCAATGAATATGATTTAGTTCGTTGCCTAGCAATAGGCTAAACCACCAAAGCACAACCGGCGAAAGAACAGCCACTCCAATGCCCTTTCGGTCCCATCCACAAGGTGTTTAAGATGCTGTGGCCAATAATATTTCTTGTGTATACGCACTGGCTATGGAACAGGCGAGTGTATTTCATCGCAACGTCCACACTCAACTTCGTATCCCTTGCTGTGCCGCACACATTACATCTATATCTAGTGTCAATGGTTGCACGAGAGATGGAAGAGCTAGATGAGATGGAAGAGATGCTGCCTTTTGACTAGAATGCGTCTGCTGCTTCAGGAATGATGTTCCAGTTAATAGCATCGCATTGATCCACTTTAAAAAATACGAGTTTGTGGTTTTGAAGTTGAACTGAAATCCAAATGTGATTCCTGGAAAAGCCTTTACAATTCTGTATTCTATAAATAAATCTTTAAGATATTGTGGATAATCTAGAAATCACTGTGTGCTAACACTGCAAATATTTACCACAATTATTTACTCCTAACAGTTCTACAATGTTTATGGATATTATAAAAAAGATAACATTTCTACAATTCTTCGTGATAATTCTAGATCAATAAAACAAACGAAAGTCGATAATATCGAAACAAATATATTCAGTGCCAATCTATTGCGTAATAAAAGATCACAATTGCGCCGTTGAAAAAATTGAAAGTCGCTCGTTTGATATAGTATCATAATGATGGCTATATCACATTTGTTTCTTACTATAAGATAACTATTTTAGGTAATATAAAAACATGCATGTTCTTAAGTGTCATATTTTAAATGTAATACAATTTCCCACCATCACTCATCTCTCAAAATCACTTCACCATTCTATTCCACAGCAGATGGCAAACCACCAATGTGGTCGTCTGCCCACGCAAAGGAAGCTCAAAAGTGAGAAAGCCTTCTCAAGCGTAAGCGCATATGAACATGCACTCGTTCTCAGAGACAGTGGCGATGGCGGTGGAAGAAGTTAGTGAAAAACGGCGGCGATGGTGTGACGGTTAGCGTACCGGACTGTTATACCTTAACTCGCGGCTTCCAACCCGATCAAAGCCGTGGATTTTTAGGGCGACAAAATCCTTCGTACGCCTTCCTCCGGAGGGGAAGTAAAGCCGGCTGTCCCATGTTAGTAGATTTACTTGCATGTAAAAGACCCTCAAGCCTAAATGACGCTAAATTCAAAATCGCCTGTTTCTCAACCAAGAAATACCTCCTTTCTTGTTGACGAAAGGAGCGTACCGAAATTTGCGTAGTCAGACGAAAGAGCGGGCCTGATGGCACGAGTCTCGCCACGTAAAATAAGGCAAATTCAATTCAATTCAGAAACAGCAGAGCTGGGCGTACCCACTGCATCTTGCGGTCAACTATTCCTAAGTCGTTTTCTTACCTCTCCAAAGAGGCTTAGCCCCACTGCATGACATTCCGTTTTCGTCCTTAGTGTAAGGATTTATATCTACGTTTCTCATTGTCTGCTTAGTATTACATTGTTCGATTATAATTCATCCACTTCTTTCTGTTGACAAGAACTATTTGCATTTCCTTTTAGACCACTGCTAATGTTGACAACTACCGCTTAAAAGTTTATGGAATCAAAACTTGAAATCGACTATCACGAGTATGTTCATACCTCGCTGACTTAACATACACAATACCAAATATTCTGCCATGTTCAACTGTGTTCATGGTTTCTCTGTACTGTGTCAGATCAACTATTGCACTCGTTAAGAATACAAACCTCCTTCCCAAAGAGCGGATAAATGAAAAGGGATTCAGTCCTGCTACACATTCACAGGTAACGAGAAGTGAAATGGGATTAGCTGGGAATCTAGGAAGAGGGGAAAATGACAGGGGGACGTCGACGATTCCGAAACTAAGGTGACTCGGCGATGTGGCGATGAGTTTGGGTGATGTCCCCGGTGGTTTGGAAAGATAATACCGCCGTGCGGCCGCAAAACGGATTTGCCTGCAGATCCTTTCCCCAAACTCTTCCCGCTGGTTGGCCACATTTGGAATCCGTCACCTCGACCGAAGTCGACCCCCCGGGGTCACTGCCCGCCACCCATTTACCTACCCTCCC
>BOPP01000075.1:1920116-1953126 GCA_017312745.1 Gryllus bimaculatus
CAAACCCAGTGGATTCTTTTCTCCGAGGAAGACTATCAAGACACAAAATGTGAGATAGATATGAATAAATATTAATAGAGTTTTCTTGTATTTTTAACTCTTCGTTTCAAAAAGCACAAAAATGTAACTATACTGACGAAAATTAAACAATTTTATCCACCAGTTCATTGTAAAAGAAAACAATTTTAGGTTCGGTAAATAAAAAACAAAAATCCATATGATTTAAGCGTGTAAAATAATTTCAATGCATTTACACATCCCTATATATTTGCTAACATTGCTGCGGATTTATGCTTAGAAATTAAGCTTAGAAACATTACTTCGGGAAGTAATCAAATAATCGTAATTTTTGGGGGGGAATCGTTTATTTTACATCCTTCGCCATTCTATGAACTTATTGAAACAAGAGATTTACTACTCACAGCAATTTTATTTGGCAATACATTATAATAATAAATAATAAATTTTTGGTATGCAATGATCAAATAGTTTCATGACCTTTACTACCGTATCGAGAGTGTGACAAAAGAGAACTGCTTTCAGACGTTTCGAAACGTTTCGAATATAATAAGAAAAAAGGTTTATTCGAGAAATAGTATTTCACCTTCTGTACTTATCATAATAATAGGATATTTAACTTTCAATGAAAATGATGGATTATTAAAAACATCTGCACTATAATATTACCTCTTGAAAATTTCATTACATTACAATTTTTATCAGTAGACTATTAAGCGTAAAAGGAAACGCAATTTAACTTTTTTGGAACATTGGGAAAATGGTACGCTGCATTTATTCTTCAGGTGTAAAGAAAGACTGAATTTTCCGAATCATACTAAATTACTGTTCTAAAGCATGCTGTAAGTAAAAACCCTCAGAAACTACTAATGAATTTAGCTCAGCCTTCTCAACTCCTGAGTCACTGCAACAGCTGACACACCTCGCGCGATGGAGACGTTCCCGATGACCCGGGGTCACGCGGGTGCGGACGCACGTAAATCGACATTAGGCCCGCCCGCCACCTGCCTCACGGCGCGGAGGGGAGGGGGGCGTGGCGGAGCGACCGGAGGGTGTCGCTGCCGCACTTGCCAACGCCACCACTCCAGGCTTCGCCCACGCCTTTATACCCGCCCCCGCCAACACCAACCCGCTGCCTCGCCACCAACATCGCTCCGGTCCCAGTCGCCCCAGCCTTCGCCCATCCCCATTCGCGATCCCACCTCCACCCAGACCCCGCCTCCACCCTCCCCCATTCCCGTTACTGTCGTCGTCCCAGCTCCCGAAAACGTCGCCACAGCCTCCGCCCCTGGCGTCGCCAAAGCTTCTAATTTTGTGTCCACCACCGTCGCCACCCCATCGTCCCGTCTGCCCCCGCCACCGTTCCAGCCTTCTCTAACGTGTCCTTCCCCTGTTCCCCTACCACGTCCATGCCTTTTTCACCTCCTACGCTCGAACCTTCACCTACGCCCCCGAAATGCTGTGGCACTACCCTCACAACCATCGCCGCCACCGCTGCAGCCTTCACTCACACCCCGTCCCCGCCTCCACCCTCGCCTCCACGCCAACGTCACCGCCTTTACCACTGCTCCCTTCCCAACCTTCACCTACGCCCCTCCCCTCCCAGTTCGATCGCCGCTCCGCTCGCCTCCGCCATCGCCACCGCCCCAGCGGTCGCCCACGCCAGCGCCATCGCCGCCTCCTTCATTGTCCCGGCGAGGCGTCGCGCCACAATGAAAAGATCCCAGATCTGCCCGGGGCCCAACCCGGCCGACAGCGCAGCCCCGCGCGGACACAATATGCGTGTGGGCAGACGAATTGAATATTGAATAGATATTGTCCTCTCACAATCGATTTGTCCCCAAGTTGGAAGGAGCGGGCGAGGACCCGGGAGGCGGGGAGGAGGCGGCCGGGGGCGGAGGCTGCTAAGACGACCGACGCTGTCGCCCTGTAAACAAAGGGCGGAAGGGTGGACGATATACGAAGGCGACATCTATGAATTAGAAAAAGGCCGTGACACGCGCGCGCGCGACCAAGAGTTAGGGCCGCTTGTGTGTCGACGGGTGGGGCGGCCCCGAGCGACGCGGCGCTCTCGGAGTGCGGGAGGGAGGGGGAGGTGTAAGAGGGGACAGGGGGAGAGAGAGGAAGCGAAAAGGCAGAGCTGAGAAGACATGCGAGCGGAGCACCGTCCAGGCGGAACGTGCGGGTTTTTTAATCCACGCCGAACATGATCCGTTTAAAATAAATACGGGTTTGACATTCGTAAAACACAAAAATTAATTTCTCAGTGTCCTAATTAATGTCAAGTGTTATGGTTGAAGAGCTGTAACTGTTTTATAGTATATGGCAATCATATACTTCTTATTTCAATCGGAGAATAAAAATTATTTTAGATATCCGTAGAATGAAAATAATGGCGAGATCCAGAAAGGGTGTAAAGTGCAAGAAGAACACGGTGGGCAAGTCAGGAGGAAAAGGACTGACTGGGGAGGTTCGGCTGTGCAGGAATGGCTTGTCAGATCAGACTGGAGATGTCAAGTTGGGAAGGATAGAGTGAGGGAGGACATGGAAAGGACAAGGCGGGAGCGATAGGGCAGGATGATCAGACAAGTGTGGATAGGGCACGGCTGATAAGGAGGAACAGATAGGAGGGGACGCACAGGTTGGAACTAAATGATTCCAGAGGTGAGCAATGGGGGACGGAGATAGACAAGGTAGGGAATATCAGTGTGGAGGGAGGCAAGACAGTCCCCAGAGGTAAGACAACATTCTGCTCTTTATTTCGTTTCCTAGAATACCCGAAAAACTCACTGGTTCAAAACAACTTAATACGGAAATAATACAATAATTTATATTCTAGTGGGTAGGATTCGATTGTATTTCCTGATCCATAGAAGAAAAATCATGGCCTCATTTTCTCTCCGCCACAAGGGGATTGCATGGTTCTGTTCAGGCGGGTCTGAATTAAGAAGTATCGGAGGAGCTTGGATGAAGTGGATCGAAGTCACTCAGCACTACAGGAGTCACCCCCCATCGGACGAAGCTTCGTCCACGGTCTCGCCCTCGCCCACGCCCACGCCCTCTTCCTCACCCTCGCCCTCGCACCGGGAGAGGTGACTCAGTGCCTCTAGGAGAGGTAAATGATGTCACTGCAGTACCTTTGTCCGGGAGGCCCTAGGTTTGAGTTCCGACAATGACAACATTTTCGACACTACCTCGTAAGCTAGGTCGAATTCAGTCGCTGTCTGGAGGATTCTAGAAGTCGGTTCCTCTGATAGTTTTCCGTAGTTTCTTTCATCAACACCAGGTGAATCCCGGAGCAGTTCCCTAACAAACGGGCCACGGACCACACGCGATATTTCCTCCCTCTTCCTGGTCCTATCCTCACTCCTTACTTACACACACGTACACTTACGTGCAAAACACAACCACACATATCTGGAGACCGTACGGGAGCTTCAAGATTGCCCTGGCTGGGTTGGCGCTCCGCCGGTGGGAGAAGCTCGAGTTCGAAGAAAAGAAGAAGGAAGAACAAACTAAACAAGCTGCATTATAGGAACTACTCTTCAAATTTTTCTAAGTAATAACATGGTACTTTTTAATTATAAGACTTAAATAGTTTGTATGAGATCCCAATTCTAAATTCAAAACTCATGAACTTTCTCAAAAATCTTTGAAAAATCTTCATTAACACGAATCAACAAGTTAATTAATAACATCAACATAACATCTAACATATCATTTGGATTCCGCCCAATCTTTCGACTATTCATCAACTATTAAGATTAACTGACGATAATATTATTTCTAATCTTCACAACGCTGAATTCACTGGGGCTTTATTTTTGGACATTGAAAAATCTCGTAATACAGTGTGGCATACTGGGTTGTTATTTAAAATAAGACAATATGGATTTTCTATTTACTTACAAAAAATAATTAAGTTTTCTTACTGCTAGAATTTGTAAGGTTCCACTTCACTGTGAAATTCCAACAATTCGCTTTATAACTACTGGAAATCCTCCGGGAAATCTATTATCTCGAACTCTTTTTAATATTTTCATATCAGATATATCTTCACAATTAAATTTATACATTGCTTCATTTGCAGACGACACTGCAGTCTGTACATCACATAAAAATTTACCTGTACATAGAAATAACCTTCAAGACGATATAAGTATACTTTCAGATTGGCTTAATTAATGGAACATCACTCTAAATGTCAGGTTAAAATTTTCGCCCTAAAATACAAAAAACCAACATATTTTCCAATTCTAAACGGTAAATCAATTTAAAGGCTTCCTACTTCAAAACCTGCAAATTATTTACGATTTTTTTGATCGACGACTAACATTGAGAGAACATATTACAAATGTAGCAAAAACACTTTTATCAAAATTATACAATTATACTCTCTCATTAACAAAAAATCTATACACAACACGACCCTCATTTATATATGCTTGCCCCATTTGGGGAGGTGCTGCTCCAATTTTCAACATTCCAACAAATTGAAAATTATACAGAATAAATCTCTAGTTGATCAGTCAATGCACCGTGGTTTATAAGAAATAAACAATTACACAAAAATTCTCCATTCAAAACATATAAACATGGATACTAAAAATTTCAAAAAGTTTAATTCATCTTTATAGTCTAGTCCAGCTTATGAACGGTTAAACTAGGGAAAACATCTTCAATAAATTCAAGAATTAAATTCAATTTTTCAAAGTATTACTACAACCTCCGTGATTTTACTACTATATATAAATAATAAATACTATACCATTGTTTTTAAGTTGTATTTAATTAATTAAAAGAAGATGTTAGAGGAAGTTAAATTGACTCATAAAGTTAATTCACTCATAAATTGGCTAATACTTGATTAAGTTATATTTATGTATTCAATATTTTGAAAGATTCTGTCTGCAATCGAACATATACATAAAGGAATTGACGGAAAACTAAGGAATTGACGGAAGCCAATTGCTCGAGCCTGATCCACCCGAAAAAGCAAGCCTTACTGCGTGAGCAGTCCAATTAAATGAATTTTAAAAATTGTTCTATGGAGGCAAATGCCTCTTGCTCGGGACTGGGGACCCCGAAAGAACATTACGTACGAAAGGATAGCTGGTAAGTACGAATGTTGTGGTGCATGGCCAAAAGTGAAAGACGAGAGAGGGAACCGCTTTCACGGTGCTCGCCCGAGCAGTTCCCTAACAAACGGGCAACGGACCGCGCTCGATGATCTTTCCTTCCTCTTCCTTGTCATATCCATATATGTATTGGGTTCTTTGCTACTTCAAGCTATCAAACACATTCCATCCACATCAGTCGCTATCACTGTCGTTCCTCCATTCGCCTTCACCCACAGGCTTCACCGCCAGGTCCAGGTCCGTTTCACCACCCGCACCGCCCCCTCGGTCGCCGTCGCCGTCCACGCCCGCCGCCGACCTAGTCGGTCGCTCTCCGATTACCCGCAATTAGCGAAGGCGAAACTCCGCCCGGAAACCGGTCGGCCGACTTTTCATGGTTGCGGGACAATATAAACATTTTTTTGCATTGTTATACGATGCCCTTAATAAGCAAGAATTTCTCAGGAAATATTTTATAAGCCATGACTTTTCTGATAGCACCAATAAAATTTTGCGTATGGACACAACCGAGCAGGGAGAGTTTAGTGTCGGACGAAACAAAAAAAGAAAAATGAAAACAAGCGACAGGCGAAAAAAAGGCAGTAATGATCTTTTTAAGAAATCGAATTACTCTAAATTTACGACTTCGCAAAAAATTGCCGATAAATGAAAGTCAATGACGTCAAATTATGGTTATAAAACATTTGCAAACGCGCGATAAGATGAGCGATTTTCGCCTTAAACTCGACGGCTGTATGGACGAGAGTCGCAAGTCGAAACGCGATACCTACAGCGGCGAGGCAGTAAAGCGGGCGGGGGCAGAGGCGGAGACGGTGGGTGCAGCTGGTGGCGTCGGTGGTGGTGGTGGTGACTGTGATGGTTGTGATGGAAACGAAAAGTATGGAGGCAGAGGTGATAAGAAAGGGCGGTGATTGAGTTTATTGTGGAAACGGCAAAGAGATATTAATACATCATAGATGTATTAATCGATACCCATCTTCCAAAGTACGTCGATACTTTCGTAAAAAATGCTTGAAAGGAAACATAGATTAATTTAGATATTTTCTCAGAAATAATATCTAGGAGGTTCATCTATTGAGGTACATTGATTATCGTTTAACTAATATTTCAATTTCCTTATCTAATTTAAACACGATTTATCATTATTTCCTTTCCACTGCAGGTATAAAAGTTATAAAAATTGTTTTATTTTAATTAAATACAATTATATGCGAACCATTCTACCCAATTAATGAATGTGTGCAGTCACCGAGCTGGAATTAAGAGCAACCTAAGAGAAAGAAGATTTTTTTCTTAAAATTTTCAATGATTTACAAAAGTCAGTATTTCGGTAAATATCTAAATTATTGAATCGTCCGTTCCGACGATTGGATTTCGATGTCTCCACTCGTCGAATGGCAGCAAATGGCTATTATTGCGCACAGCGATACTTTCGGTATGACAAAGACGGCTGTCCGTGCTGTTCCACTCGTAGAGGCGAAGGCAATATCGATGGCGCAGGCATAAACGGAGAGGCCGGCGACTCCGGTTCTTGTGCCAGAGCAACCGCGCTTCACGTTCGGCTTTTGCTCTGCGTACTCCAATGTCATCACGGGCTTCGCCGCCAACCAGGCCGGCTCCTCTGGTTTCTCTTTGGCCCGTTCCGCTTCCGCTTTGCCGCTCTCACCTGTCGCTAAACTCAATAACCCCCACGCTGCCCGCTGCTCACGCACTTAACCTCCGTAGCGAGCTCTCCGACCTGGTGGAGTCGGCGGCCGCAAAAAACAAAACAAATACGTGACGTTCGTGATAAATGAGAGGTTTTCTTCTGCGGCTGCTGCAACAATTGACCATCGTAGGTCATAATATGAAGACTGGACTACGTCGCGGTTGTGTGGCAGCTGTTCTTTCTGATGCCTTTCTTAACCGTATGTTAGGTAGGAATAAGGTCTTCAATATAACTTTGAAATTAAAAAATAGAAAAAAAAACATTTGATGTACCTATATTTTAAACACTAACGAGAATTATTTTGTTGTAATATTTTTGCAACATCCACTCAAGACAACGACAAATTTTCAACGAAGTGAGAAGAAGTTTCAAAGAAGTGATTCAAAATGCTATTACGATTAGACGTAAAATGTTTATACGTCAATATGTATCTAAAATGTACCTTCTAAAAAAACTGCGAATTTGAGATACTTGTATCTTAATTATTAACTATAATTAGAAAAAGTATTTTCTTTTTTGTAATTGTGTTCACGGTCTACATAAATCTAACTCACAATTTTTTATAGGAACACAATTCTCTCGATATACTTTATTGTGTTTTGGTCGCCTGAATGCCTTATTCT
Source organism: Gryllus bimaculatus (assembly GCA_017312745.1). NCBI lineage: Eukaryota > Metazoa > Arthropoda > Insecta > Orthoptera > Gryllidae > Gryllus > Gryllus bimaculatus. Next base: position 1,927,604 of record BOPP01000075.1, read on the forward strand.
TTTATCCCAGCTGGTCAGTGACCTGTCGAAGTGGCAGTGTGGGAAAGCCAGCAGTTGTTTGCCAACTGTGTGACCTTTCACCGAAGAACTAACGTTCGGTTGTGGCTGGCGCGTCGAGTAGCATCAGGCAGGAAGCGGTTTTCCTACTGAAGTACTTCTTCATTCTTTTGTTGTTCCACTTTGGGTAATTAAATACGCAGAAGCACATTAATTAAAGTCGTCTGAATTTCACATATATATGCCCCTACTGAACCTTGTAAAGAATTTTAGATTCATTGTTCGATAATACAAACCAGTTAACTAGACCTAATAACTACGTCGTTTCCTGATAGAATTAGAACATAAAATCAGATAATTAACGTTCATTAATAGATATTGTGTTAATGAACAATTAATCAATCGTCTACAAATCAATTCGCATCTTGGAAAATGTAATATCCAGATAAATTGCATGCTCCAAGAATTTTCTATCAGAAGAATTAGTGCGAATGCGAAAATAATTTTTGTAACGTTTTTTACAGTTGTTAAAGTTAGTAGACTTAAACATTAATATTACGTGATGAGTGTCATATCTTTGTCCCCGACGGTCATTATCAACCAGATCCTCAATTTTTTAATTATTCTCTTACCTTCAATTTTGAAGTAATGCACTTTTCTGAACTGCGAATTTCTTAAAATACCTCAATATTATAATATAAATTTTATAATATGGTATCATCTTTTATTTCTTTATCACGAATTATTGTTTATCTTTATCACTCAGTCCTCATTCAAGAACCGTATATGTTCTTGAAGATACTTCATTATTCGTGCTTTGAGTATACAATATAAAAAAAATAACCATAATTGTCATTAGAATACTTTTACTCCTCGTCACCAGGAATGTGTAAAGTGGCCTATAATTTCTTCAAAATCCCAATTTTTTCATTTTTCTGTTGACTCGCAAGCAACTCACCTTAAAATAACTTCCCCCTCTCACCCTTTGGGGGTTCCAAGTAAAACAGAGAAGATTCTCTTAAAAACACAAACGTTATGTTCCTAATTTGTGAGTATTGTTATATAATACTATCTCAAATTTCAAATATAAAAATAAAATATAACCATCTTTCTACATTAGACTTTTTTGAAATTACCGTCTATTGATCAAAAAACGGAAAGGTAGAAACCATCGTTACTAATGATCCGACGCATCCTCATTTGACGTCGGTGTTGAACGATTTCTCTAATAACTGAGTGTGTCGCTTGCCGCTCACATTTCATGTCATTACAAATCTTGAGAAATACGAAGATAGTAGGCTCCACGGTTTCGAGTATCTCAGAGGACGATGATTTGTTGATTTTAATTTCAGGAGGTCAGCCAATGGAATTTTGCAATACAAATGCAATACAAATTTGAAGAATATTTTTAGATTTAAAGTTGCGAAATATTGTTTCATTGGGGAGGTGATATGGGGAAATTCCGTAGCAGCGGAGGGAAAAGAGCTTGCAACGCGTCTGGTAACCCTGTCCATATGGGAACACCGATACATCGAAGTAGTGTCACGAGACGGCCCCCTCCTCACTTCCCCGCGTGGCTCTTCATCTTCGCCTCTCCGCGCCCCTGCGCCCCCGCCCCGTCGCGAAGACGCCGCTGGACGGCTGGCTGCCGCCATTTGCATGTGGACGGCGGCGGCGGCGCTGACGTCGGCGCTAATGGGACAGAAGCGACGCCGGAAGCGAAGCGACGCCACCCTCGCCCACCCCTCCCTGCCTCATCCTGGCCGTCGCGCCTGCGCCGCCGCCCGCGTCAACCGCCACCCCATCGCCGACACCTCCGCTGTCGCCTTCCCCGTTGCAGGCGCCCCTGGCGCCGCCCAACCCGTCTCCACACACCCGTCGCTGACACGCCATCGCCGCCACCCCTGTCCCGTCGCTCTCACCCCCGACCTGACACCCCCGCCGTCACCACCTTGTTGCAACTCCCGTTATCGTCTTAGCACGGCCGCCACTCTTCTCTTCGCCTCCTCGTCACTGCCAACCCCCTCGCCGCCATCCTTGTTCTTGCTACCTCGTCGCCTCCATCTCCGTCTCCGCCAGCTTCGTCGCCCCTACTCAGTCACCACCATCCCGTCACCGTCATCCCCATCACCCCACCCTGTCCCATGCCATGCCCCGTCGCGGCACCCCTGTCTCTGCCATCTCCATCGCCATCCCGTCGTCTCTCTCATCGCCCTCCCTAGCTCCGCTCGGCCCGTTGCCACCCCTCGGTTCCGCCCACATTTACACCTCCCACCGCCGTCAACCTGCACCTATCGCCACCCTCGTCAACACCACTTGCCTCATCATAGCCAAAGCCTCATCACCGCCGCCGCACCGACCCATAGCATGGGACTCGCGTCGGGACAGAGGTGTGCGGTAGCGCAGGCAGTGGGCAAGGGTGAGGTTCGGCGGGGCGACGGGCGGCGCGGGGCAGAGGTTGTCGTCTTTAGCCGGTGCGGGGGCGGGGCGTCGCGCCGCCTCAATTTCTGCTCCACCTGCCCCTCCCTCCGCTGGCTTTGCCTAGTCCTCCTCGATGGCGCCTCCCGTGGCCGCGGCTCGTGTGACCACTATCGTCAGGGACGCCCCCGCCCCGCCGCCGCGCGCATCAGGCGACGCTTCGCGAATTCCCTTCTCGTCTTCGTCACCCCTCCTCCTCCCCCACCCCTTCACCTTCCCGTGCCGCGCTCTGATGTCTTTTGTGGCCGCGCCTTCTGCTCATTTACTCGGCTACTTTCGCGCGCTACCTTCATGGTGGCGGTGCGATTGTCCTACTCGCAGATTGTATTTCTGCGCTTCCCTTTGCCTTTCCTCATAATCAAGTTCTATCTTCTTCTGTATCTTTTATGACTTTCTTTTCTTGATGTTGTAAACACTTTATATTGCTTCTTGGCTGATATTTTTGTTATTTTATTGATATTTCTTTGTTATTATGGCGCACCAATAATAGTTATTATTACTCTGAACATTTGTTTTTTGTTTTGTTATCTTCCAACATATAAATTACCTATTACAAATCTCTTCTTAACCATTAGCATTCATTACTCTCTGAAGTACTAAGTCTGCATTCCTAGAGTAGTGATTCTCATAACATCTGTCTTTACATTTGAGCTGTTCTGTATACTCAACCAAAACATACACACATTAGATATTTGAATGAATTTAACTTATTTTAAAGAGAAAACACATATCCAAGGCATAGATTATCTTTTATATAAATATCACAATGAAATATGGAACAATGGCAATTAAATATGTTGCAATTCACTTGTGATCATCAATTGAATATGAGAGTGTAAGTATGTCGAATTGAATTGTTGTAATCAGCTCCATCATTACCTTCTTACACAATAAGTCATTTCCCAATTTCTCCGTTAATGTGTATATCTACAGCACACCTAACACATGTTACATAAAAATCTCTTTAGAATGTAAGGCTTTAGTCCTCAGAGTAGGAGGCTTCGCCGATTGCCGTATATTTGCAATTAGTATAATACAAGTTTACTATAGAAGTCGAATTCACCATCATCCTCTATGTAAATCCTTTTGCGTTACGGCACAGAGCAGACACATGTACTCCCGAGAAATAGTGTCGGTTCCGAGTGGAATTCTTCACTAATTCTCGTCATCATTAATTTCACTGCTTTTAATATTTCCTGTCCATATACGAACTCCACTCATTGGGCGCGGACTCTGGCAGACCAACCCACCATATCAATCTCCTGTTACATAGAATTCCAGCTCAATATTCATCCAGGCTATGATCGGGTAAATAGTGTCTACGACAGACCAATCTCAGCAAAGCGTTTCGACCTAATCGGCCGAACAATATCCACCTATTAACTTCAGCAATCGAGAGAAAGGATGTCAGCCGAGGTTCCGAGGCTCGACGGACAATTCCTCTCTCGGGCCGCCTCGACGCCACTCAGCGCGGCGCATTTAGGTCCTCATCGGAACGCTGGCGCGGCGCCTCCGACTCAACGCATCTCGCGTCTCATGCCGGCCCGCGCACATTCACTCTTGAATATGGTGGGCCGGGAATGCGCGCTGACTCGGAACGGGGGGGGCGGCCGGCGACGCGTCGCTGCATTATCTCGCGCGGGCACCATTTTCGGCCAACCGGGGACGGCTGGGAGGGCAGGCGGTTGGAAGAATCCGCCTCCGGGGGGCGCGTCCATCAAACAACATAATTCGCGGATGCAGATTGGGCGGGGACCGTAGAATGCACATGCCCTTCACATGGGCCCGTCGACCTTCAGGCGGCGCGTTGCCTCCGCCCGCTTTGCCCGTCCCTCCAGCGGGTACCTCTCTTGTCTCACGTCCGCCGCCCCCCCGCCCCGTTTGCCGTCACGTCTCCCCGTCGGCCGGCCGTTCATTGGGCGGCGGCGCCGGTGTTAACGCGGCTCGCGCTGTCGGACGCCTCAGCTAGACGGCGCGACGTCTCGTGGGCATCGGAAGTCGGCGCGAGTCTCAGAACTCAGAAGGTTCATGAACCACCGTGTGTTGCGTGCCGTCCATTTCATGGAATTAGTAATATTTATTTATTCCGGACGTGCTAATTAAAGTATTACGCTCTAATCGATATTATTAGTGAACGTATGTGAACCAATTTGGCAATGTTATTATAGTTGATAATTATATTAATACATTTTTACTGAGAGGGTGTATTTTACCTATTTTTCTGTTGTCAACAAACATCAATAACTCTCAATCAGCTTTTTTGCTGATTGCTTAAGAATTTATGTGCCCTTTTTACTGATATTTTCCATAAAAAAAGATAATAATCAAAGAACTATAGATTATTAGTACACTTCTCACCAGGTTTAAAGGGAAATAGTTTTCAAAACTCCAACGAAATTAATATTGAATTACCCTAGGTTGTGTGTTGATAGTAGGGTCAGAAGAATATCCAGTATGAAATGAACTAAATTGTAATACGAAAGAATCGTCTTCTAAAATACCAAATAACAGCAATATAACACATTGTAAATAAAACCATTAATGTTAAAGAAAATATGAAACTTTGAAAATTGTAATACATTAACTTTAATTTGTTCTAGTTATGTCTTACTAACTGTAAATTTTATACAACTCGCCAATGAGCTTGCAGTTGATGCGACTCTAAATAAATAACATAATTGTGCGACAGATATTGTGTGTTCGCTGCACCGTTGTATATAAGTAATATTTTGGTTCACATCATTATCAATACTTACAATTTTTACTATCTGAAGTGTTATCTATATTATTTCTGTTATTAAAAAATGAAATAAATAACACACTTCTTTATTCAGTAATATAATTAGGAATTGTAAATAAAAATCTAAAAATCTCTATCAAAACACTTTTTTCTATCTTGCCTGCTCTGACACATAGAAAAAGTATTGCGGAATTTTGCATTTCCGACACGTTTTATTTCGACCTAGAAACACAAATCTTAAAATTATCAATTTTCATATTTCGAGATATTGATATCTTAACGGTGTAATGATAAAAAGTGGAAATGTTATACCCGTTGGCTACAAATAAGAGGCTACAGACATATCGGAAATATTATAACTACATACCATTGCGCCAAGGACATTTTTTTTATGAATGCTGGTAAAAATTATCGACATTATCTCCTACGTTTCCCTTTCACGAATTCCCAGATATTAAAGTAGAAAAATAAATTAGTCTAAATGAAATGAATTTGCGCCTAGAAACTAGTATACGTTTCATAGAAAATGTACCAAAAGAGGCACAGTTCTTCATAAACACTGAAAACCCGTCTAAGTTCACATGTCGCATATCTTACATGGTACTCGTGATTTATGTAACATGAACAAGTTAACTAATGAAATTTCGAATAAAACCTTTCACTTTTCATTTCCTGCAGGTAACAAGACAACAGAAGAAAAGATAGATAGAACGGCAAATAGAATCTCAAAAATTCAAGTAACAATTAAAAAACTTATTGCGTGTACGAAAAAAATCGAAGCCGTTCGAGTTGAAAATGTTATAACTAGAATTTCCCACAGTTTTGAGGAAGCATTGCCACTACTACACTTATGAGATCTACGATTCTTCTGAAATTTTCAAGTTCGTAGATTTTTTTTCAATTTCAATTAAAATACTATCGTTTGCTATTTCTGGCAATGAAATTATTTTCTCCTTAAAATAACCATTACATTCTTTGTTAATTATATTTATAATATTTTTATGTTATGACTGTCTTATAATTGAATGTGCGTAGTATATGGTTCTCTATATATTTTAGACAGTCAACTTCGTAATAAAATGAGAAATATTCATAATTTAAAGAAAATAATCATTATCATCTGTCATGTATTTCAAAATAATATAATTTTATAATGTGTACATTAAAAAAATTAAGTTGTGAATATTTCTCATTTTATTATGAAATTGACTGTCTAAAATATATAGAGGACCATATACTACAAATATTAGTAATAAACAATCTATACCTTTCGAAATTTTAACAATAAAAATATCATCATTCACATCTCATTACCATTCTTCATACAGGAAAGACAAAAGGAATCTCCTCTCAGTACAAGGGAGAAATGAATGCTCTCACTTCCCGGCAGTACGGCACACGTCATCCACCATCTCGAAAGTAATACGAACATTTTTTGGCTCCAAGAAACAAGAACGGAAGCTGAATGGCTCCCTCTCTCGCCTACGGGCAGGACGTATGGAGCATACGTAGGTCACACATCATCCCATCACCCACTACCTTGGAAGTACGAACTTGGAAGTATGCCACACATCATCCCATCACGCACTACCTTGGAAGCATGTCATATATCATCAAATCACCCACTACCTTGGAAGTACGAACTTAGAAGTATGCCACACATCATCCCATCACCCACTACCTTGGAAGTACGAACATTTTTCCGCCCCAAAGAATCCAACCGAAACGGTAAACGCAAGCGAAATGAAAGCGTAAAAAAACAAGGCACGCGCGAACGGCGCGGCTCGGCGCGGCGCGGCCGGATGCGAGGATTCATTGCACTGGTTGCATTCCTGGGAGCCGGTGTTCGATTGCCGAAGCTGCCCGGCGCCCGTTAGGTTGGAGGTCGAGGTCCGCGCTATCTCTCCGTTTCCTCATTCGCCCATAACTCTCCGCCCGTCCCCGCCGCCACTCGTATACCTATCAGGCGCATTGTGCGGTTAATTAACGAAATCTGAATAATGGATTTCTGTTGGAAATAATAAAGTTCTTGAAACTCTCTTCGTATTCAGTTTCATACTCGGAGAAATGAAACGGAGACGTTTTCGTGTTGTTTTGGGTGAATATTCTTCTGTCTTCTCGTTTTCCGTGGCGTATCGTTGGTTCTGAGAATTGGCACGATTTCAAGTTGGGCGTGAAACTCGAGTATTTTTGTTTCTTTGCTGCATGTGTGTGATGGAGTACAATCATTTTAAATCTCTCGTGAGTGTGTGCCTAATTTGTGATTTATGTGGTTGATGAAACTTGTAGTTATTTTGTAATTGTAGTTTTCTATTTCTGAACATTCCAAAGTTATGTTAGTTCAACTTTGATTCCTAGCATTTGTAAAATTTAAAACGTTTTGTCATAGATTTCGATATCTCCATAGTTGCATTCACACTTGTAGAACATTTTTGAGATTCATTTGTGGCAAACTATATCATGCTCTTCAAGTGTTCATGAAAATCCAAACGGAGAAATTATTACACTTTACATTTTTTGCCTATACTTCTTGTTCAATTGACCTTCAGCTTCTTTCTCATAAATTTTCTTTTCTACTGGCAAGTTCATCGAAGCGTGGTGAAGACCACTTGTTCCTTCAAAACCGAACCATAATATTTATGGACTTTCCTATTCAGTGAGTACCCGTGACTCATTGGTCATATGCGGACCGATTGCAGAACGACCGAGCCATTATGCTTATAGAGTCGTCCTCAGGATGTCATTCCGGAGACGGGTCTTCGAAATGACTCTAAATCAGGACGAGTCGTTCCGACTCAGCAGGAGGCGTTATGTTTCTCGCCTCTCATCAGATCGAAGGCCGACGAGGCTGTGGGCACATTTGAGAAACACAATGCAACCGCGCGGTTACCCGAAATAGCGTCCCTTCGCACAATGCCAAATCAATCCCTGCGCTGGCGCAGAGGGCAGTGGGCCCGCAGGCTGCAACGCGTGGCAAGTGAACAAGAAAAGAGGCAATTCTCAAAAATTGTCATTTTGCAGGTGAAAGCATTTGTCTTGAGTGTCTTGAGTATTTTATTCCACGTCAAAGACAGTGAATTATTTTGTATTTTGGCTGTTATTTTTACTATTAACAGTCGACTTCAAAGAAATCGTGATTTTTATAATGTTAACGTTTGACCATAAGTTTTTAAATATTGCTGTACATACTGTTTGCAATGATCTAAATAGTGAGCGTTTGTGAACGAATTTACATATTTATTACATTACGTAGATGATTCACGAAAATAATAAGTTACAAAAATTATGGTTTAAAGTAAATTTACTTCACAGCTCCATGGATTCCTTCAGGCCATGGAGGTTCCCTTAGTTCCCTCAGTTCTTACAGCAATTAACATCGAATGATATTCACATTCTTAATTAAGTTGGGATTATAACTGAAGCAACAACATATATTGTAGGATTAATAGCGATTTCAACAATAATAACATAAATACGACACTTGCACGAAAACGTCAGGAAGTATCTAGCTGAATTACTTAATTAACTGTTTTACTCAAACATGTTTGTGCTTTGTTTAAATCAATCAGATTGAACAAATATTATTTTAACGACAAATTTGATTTCATTTTCGACTCTACGACTACATGACACGAATTTCAATTACGTTCAATGCTTTTTTTTTATTTCCTCCTTGGACACATTGCTGACAGAATGTTGCCAGTGAAGTAGCATAGAGCCGATACTTTACAGAGTAATTATAAAATGCTGAATAGAAGATTACAAAGTAGTCCACCGTTGTCTTCCATGCAACAATTGCATGATGATATTTTTGCGCTTGCGAAGATTCGAGGTTTCTAGTGAAGGCCGACTGCGGATCCCTCTGCGTCCGTCTGCGATATTGTAAAGAACATCAGTATCTCCAGTAGTAACACTAGAGCAACTTGGGAAGTAACTTCCATTTGCCCATAAGCGAGAAAAGGGAAAGAATAGAATAATGGTGATGAATTTCATTTGAAACGAGGAGAGGGATGTGTTTAATCGGGGTTCTTCTTTGATCAACTGGAAATAAATGATACCATAGAAATTCCTGACAAATTAGCTGAAGTAATTCAGTGACACAATTTCTTGAACTTGCTGCAAACGAAAACTAATGCGAACAATCCGGAACAAGTGTCGGGGCATGCTGACTTAACCTGACACGACCTTGATGGCCCATACCAAGCTAAACTGTTTTTGGAGAATATTTGGACCTGTTTCTTTGGGACGTTTTTGGTCATCTCCTTAGAGCACAAATTTGGTGTCGGACTTCTGGCAACTCTTCTGAAACATGACGCATTGGCTTACGTTACATAACTGCGACGTTACATGGTATACGTTTGTTACTGTTTGGGGGTAATAGCATAATTCTCAGAAAATATTTTTGTAGAAGAAATTAAAGCGTTATGATAAATGCCTCTTTTTAAATAGTGATTATGTCGGAAACTGATATAACTTATAGTCGAGACGCGATTTAAAAACCTTAGGCGTGGAGCGCATCACACGAGGCGTGTTGGAAGCGTCTCTTATCATCTTGACGTCATTCCACTGCCTATCAACAAGTTGGTGAGCTCGGGGGTGCAAGAGCGATATGGACAATGCATTGGCCAACGTAAGTCATCCTATCGGCGCCCTAAGAATGTGGCGCAGTTGTCTGAATACAGTTAGCTGACACACACACTGAACGCGTGACGACATCATAAATTCGATCTAGTTACGTATCTAGAATCGACAATCCCCCATCACGCGAACTCGAACCCTAGGCACCCCCGGATAGACACACTGCCATGACAACGGTAATACTTCTTTCGAGCCAGCTCAGCCGGTAGCTGCGTTGTTCCAAGACCTCCACTTCTCTAATTCCGAGAATTTGTTTCTGAAAACCGCCCGCGAGTCGCTCTCGTTCCGGAGCTGCCTGCCCACTGTGCGGGGCCGCCGCGCGGAGGCCGCGGTTTTGTGTCGTGGGGCGATGGGCGATGGGCTCCGCGCGGGGCGATCCCGCAGCGTCGTCAATAGGCGGCAATAAGTCTCCGCGCGCTGCCGTGCCCAATCAGAAATTACGAGACATAAGGCAGCGGCGGGGGGCCGGGCGGCGGTAGCGTGGCGCGCCGCACCGCGCCGCGCCGCGGCTCCGGCGGAGGCGGCGGGAACCGCAGGCGGCGAGGGAAGCAAGAGGTTGGCGGCGGTGATGACGGCCATGCCAATAGTGACGACGGCGGTGAAAGTGGAGGCGGTGATGGGCGGAGCAGACTGTCGTTGGTAATTGCGAGGACGACCATAGGTGTGGAGATGTCTGATGGCAGAGGAAAAAGGAAGAAGCGATGAAACAATAGACTATCGTTGTGAATGGTAGATTCCTTTTTGACTGGTAGAGCAATGAAAGATGGTGATGAAAGTCATAGGTTGGTGATGGTGCTGGCGGCCACGTAGGTGACGACTGCAGGCAGGAGAAGTGGCAGCTAAAGTGGAGATGGTAATGCATGTAGTTGGTAAAAGTGGGCGAGACCAAATGTGCGTGGGGACGTCGATTGGCATAGAAGAATAAAAGAAGTGATGAAATCAATAGACTCTTGTTGTGAATGGTAGATTTGTTTATGTCTGCCAGAAGAAAGACAGGCGGTGATGAAAGACGTAGGTCGGCGATGATGCGGGCGAGCTCAGGTCGGTGGTGACAGCGGCTGACTGGGCCAAGAGCGGAGAAAGTAAAAAGTTATAGTCTATCGCTGATAATAGTACAGGCGACTACATCCATGGTGTGGTTTAGAGAGGAACGGGAGGACAAAGAGGCTGTGGTGATGGAAGCAGCTGGCTGCCGTTACTGAAAGTGGTGAAGATCACGTCAGTGACAAAGGTAGTGGGCTGAGAAAGAGGATGTGGTGAGGAAACCAAAGATTACCTTTTTAAATGTATTTTCTTCCCGTTCCACTTTTGTTGTTTTTGACGGGCACAATGTTACATAGAATGACTTTACTTGGCCATCCTCAGGCAAATGTGGGTTTCGGAATAACCCTTCACTATTTTTAAAATGTTATATTTGAATAACTTAGAGACTTATATTTGAATGACTAAGAGAAGTTTGCATTGATTGTTGCATGTATTGTGTTTGTGGGACAAGGAAAAATTACCGTTGTGAATGGCAGATATGTTCCAGTTAAGCGAAGGAAATAGTTATGGAAACAATAGACTAGTGATGCTCATGGTGTAAATGGAGGCAGTGATGGAAGCAATAGAAAAAATCTCTAGGAACTAGTCTCTCAAGGCTAGGGTAATAATTCCCAATATACTACCTGAAGTTGAGGAAGCAATTGAGTAACATTGATATGGTAGATATGATTGCCAGTTGAAGCAACAAGGAGTTGAGAAAGCGGAGGTGGGGATGGAAGAAGTAGGCTACCGTTGATGACAGTGGACACGCCTGTGATGATGGAGTCGTTCAGCTGGTCACAAGGAATTAGATGAAGATTCCGATAAAGGTGCAAGAGTGGTTGTGATTATGTAGACTTAAAAGGAAATAGTAATGGTAAATTTGAGAGAATGTCTGGCGACAAAGCGGGTCAGGCGACTCGGTAATAACTAAATGTGCTGCCTGATTGGCGGAAGGAGATTGAACAAGGGATGGGCCAGAGGAGAAAACGGCGGCGGTGACTGATGTAGAGGGCTACAGTGGAGGATGGTGAAAACGGTAGTATCTATTCAGCCAATGAGGAAAGAGATACAGGGTAAGTACAAAAGTAATGTGATGGTGGCATGTTTTAGATGGAAAGGAAATAGTAAAGGTGAATATGAGAGAAGGGCTGTTGAAGGTGAAGGTTAGGATTTGAGAAGGGCTATGATTATCTCATTAAAAATTTCCAACAATGGTAGCGACGAGAACACGTTGGCAAACTCTACCCATCATTCATGAGTCAATCAAAGCGAAAAAGTAATGGTATCTGAGACAAGTTGTTGATCACTATTGATGTAAATGAACTACATTCGTTGCAAATATTGCTGATAGTGAAATGAAGGTTTCGGGTAATATGCTCGTATGATGGTGGATGAGAAGACTACTAAGAAACTGAAGAGGCAGAGAAAGTGAAAGTATTGGTGATGATAACAATAGCGTGTGCAATGGAAGTGACGGAAATCACTGTTGGCATAAAAGACGCTTGCAATAAGGGAGATGAGTTCATAATAATCGAGAGTGGGAAGTTGATGGATAAGGTTATGGCATATTAGAAGAAAAGGTTATTGGAGAAACTAGAAATGAGTGAAGGGGACTGCAGTGAAGACGGACTAAATTAACAGTTGAAGAGTAACGTAGCTCATATTTGCTGGCGTAAACTTCTACTATTAATTTGAACATTGTGTAGAGAACAACGAGGATCGACATATCAAAGTATTGTAAAGTGCCAATAATAAACGCGGGAAAATATCCTATTGCGAGGAGGGTTCCTTTCATTTCAGTCCTCACTAACTAACGTCTATTTGTGATACAAAGAAAAAAGTATGTAACATTTCAACTTCATCATCCTTTACTCCGACCCACTTTTCAAATCTGTGTATTAACCTTTCTACGCTTTTGAAAAAATACTCGGAATTGTGTTCGAAAAATGGACAAAAGTGCTTCTTTCACCTCACACTCATCTGAAAATTTTCTTCTCCGAAGATCTTTTTAAAGAATTGATAAATAGTAGCAGTCGCTGGGTCCCCAATTTGGCCTGTCCAACTCGAAACCACTGTCCTTCACACAAGTAGTTGTAATCTGGACAGTAAGCACAGGAGCATTCTCATGAAGAAGCTAAACATCAAGTTTGTATTTCACGCACCACATTCTACTGAAGTATTTCTCTCCACAAAACTGAGTGAGATATCTTATAGCATTGCAACAATGAAAGACAGGACTATCTACGGCTGAGAAGGTATTCCCATTGATGAGCCTTATTGTTGGTCAGAGCGGAACTTATAGAACGGTACTTGGTATTACCTCGGTACTTTGTATTGAATATTTACTTGAAGTGCTTAACACGTCTAAAAAAAATTACGTCCGTATTCAAATAATGCTTCGTAAGAAAATATGAGGATTAAGCAGGTTGAACCATTTTATATGACAGAATTTTAATACCAATTGTTAATTATGAAACATTTGCATTGTGTAGAATTTCATACTTCCTATATATTTGTTTCAGGATCGCGTTAAGGATAAGTGTCATTCTCAGAAGAATATCTCATAAGCATGGAACAAAATGAAATCATAGAATCAACTGAATACCATAAGTTTTCTCCTGTCCTGTCCTGTTCTTTGGCTCGACAGCCAGATACGGGCCTTGGCAGACCAGCGGCGGCCCAGCCTCTCGGCCATGGAATAACGGGTTCGTGTGGTTAGCACGAAGACATCCCTCCACAGTATATTCTGGCCTTCATAACCTTAAGGTAGGCTTTCTCATCATCACATTGCAAATAGATACTGGGGCATTTGTAAGGAATGCGCACAGTTTTAATTATGCCCCGGCCGCGAATCGAACCCGAGGTGGTGCCGTGGTAAGCGAGCACGCTAACAAACTAGCGATCAAGGTCACATACGTTCTCCCTCTCAAAAATATTTAAATTGTAATAAAAAGTAGATAATGACGCCTTAAAAGCATTAACTCCTAAGCTGTCGATCGTGTGGACGAAGACGGAGAAGGATGATCACGTGGAGGGAAAAAGTGAGCGCGGCGTCGCTAAGGGCCCGTGCAGCGGCGGTGCCGCCCCCTGCCGGTCAAGGCGGCCGTGCATCACCCCACGCAGGCCGTGGAACAAATGAACGCCTCGGTCCGGGGGGGGGGGGTTTTCGCTCCAGCGATGACGCAGCGCCGATTATTAAATTCACGCATAATCAGGAACATCGCTAATGCCATTTAGCCAGATAATGACGAACCGCACCGTGATATTAACGAATGCAGCACGTGTGGAACATGCTATTCATCGAACGTGAACAGTAGGTTTCTCTATAATCAACAAATACGATGGGTAGTCCTCATTGACAATAATAGTGTGTTTCAAAGCATTGTCATATTTTGTAAATTTTGATTAATATATGGCGATTTAAATAAAAATTAGTTGTCACAAGTGCACGAAACGTTCGTGCAGAATAATTAAATAGTAATAAGATTTAAATATGAAAATCGAATGCATTAGAAAAAAATTCTAAAATTCAATTTTAATACAAAAATATCTTTATAGAATAGGAACAACACGCCTAACATATTTTGTTGTTCAATTTATTTATTTTGTTCGCAAATATCGAGCGGAAACATAAATTTCGTAGGAATTTTTTGTTTTGTACGAAAACAATATTTTCGAAATTCACAAACATTTACACAATGTAGCGAATAACTTATTTAATGTTACATTGAGTCAGAAGCAAAGAACAAGGGCAATTTTGTTTTTAATAAAAACCCCCGATACTTGTCTAAATTTACACAACAGCGTTTTTAATCGTCAAACCCCAAATCTTCAAGCTCACCATCGAGTAGAAATCGATATCCTCCACGACTAGTATAGCTTTCTCCACACCACTTGCGGAGAAAGTAATGGATAGGGTACACGATCACAAAGCGAACCTCGCCTTTTTCCCCCGCGTGGGTCGTGGCTCTAATAATAATTTTGCTTATCAGAAATTTATGTTGTGTTTTTAATGTTCCCTCTGGCCTCCAGCCGAGCGATCAGCCCTCCTGTGGAGCTCAAGAAATTTAGATCCTTGCCGCCTCCGCGGCATAGCCGCCGCCGCCGCCCGCGCCGCCGCCGCCGCCGCCGCCGCCGCCGTCGACTTCACCCGCGTTCAATACCCCGCTCGCTTGATATATTGGCCGATTTCTTGAAAAGCTTTTAAATAGGACCACCTTGGGGTGAAATATGTCGGAACACGGCATGGAATAAAAAAAGAAAGGAAAAGAAACGAGGCATTCAATATTTCCCTTCCTTGGCGTCGACCCTGCAGTAATTACTTCATTATAATTTCGTCATAAATAATCGAGTGCTGCGACTCACTGATTAGCAAAAAGCGGCGCGTCCATGCGCAACCGTGCTGGAAGGGAGATTAATCGACTATCGATCACTGTATCGAGATGGCTTTTACGGTGGATCGTGCGGAAAATGTTGATAGGCGGCGTGTAATGGAAAGTCGTTACGATGTTAGTGACTCGGGCTGGGTACGGAGTGCCATGGAGTGCAGATCATAGTTTGAAGGATTTGCGTTTTCGGTGGAACAACATGATCGAAAGTCAAAATTTGATCAGTTGCTGTGTAATCGTATACAATATACATGTACACGCTCTCTTAGAGTTTTCATTGCAGAAAATCTCATTCATAAAAATACAATTTCAATGATTTTTGTTATGGATCATAGAGAAACTACAAAACAACATGAATTTTTACATCAATTTTTTTTTTTAGTTTTTACAAATTTTGTTTAGGGATTCAATTACATCAATTTATTATATTTTTATGCTAGTATTCAACGCGACTTCTGCAAATATCACGTCAAACACAAAATATGTCTCTTATAAAAATGAAAACTCTACAGCATAAAAATACAATTCTTCGAAAATATTTTAGTCGTACATCTATTCAAAAGAACACGCCTGCTGTCAAATTTCTCACTTGGTTTTGCTTGTTCCCATCAGAATTATGATAATTATTAAATTAGCATTGGCAGAACACGATAGAACAATTTGTTTCACGCAGTTTATCAAACTCGTCAGGTTACATAACCAACTAAGAAATGTGGTTTCAGACGTTTGTCATCGAAAGTAAGCAATATTTTGGGACAAGACCACTAACGAAACTTCGCTTTGACAATTTTCAATTTTAAAAACGAAAATTTCTCAGTAATTTTATATGAATACCTGGTAAGAAAACCTATAAATTTTTGAGAGATTGTCTTCAATACCAATATCACTCTCATGGGTGGAAAATATAAAATACATTAAACAGAAATATAAGTTAATTTTGCTCCTACTTCGAGTCAGTCTTTGACCTACATGAGCTGAATTCGAGCGTGCCACGAAGTCTTAACAGTAACAAAATTCTAAAATATAAAATAATAGGAATTATTTATGTACTATGCGTATTGCGAAAAGCTAGGTAGCAAGTGACTCCATTGTGCCAGCTATCTTTCTCATACCGTTGTATTTTTTTTGTCAGAAAGTAGTATTTACATTTATTATATTTTCGATACATTTATTATTTTATCATTTATTATTATTATTTCGACGTGTAAAAATGATCAGTTAAACTACTTATGTTTAAATGTGATTAACTTCTGCATAAAAGTAAACTATATCTTTGTTTTCTAAGGGGTACAAAACATTTGTCATTGAAATGCAGACCACGTTTCGGTTTTCATTTATTCATTTAATTATTTTTTTTTGCTTCATTAACATTGCTAAAATATTTCCTCTTAAATTTTGACGTCTCTAATAGCTGATCGGAAACTTCATATATTAAATATTTTTGTAGACAAATAATATTTTGAGGATATTCGTAAGTTCAAAATGATTTATTTGCACGACTATTTATTATTTATGAACATACGAAACTTAAGTGATTATTTCTTCTAGATCTGATTCCTATACTCTTGAAATTCATATCTAAGAATATAAAAACCTGACTACACTATTTGCATAACTACTTATTCACATCTTTATATTTCACTAACAAACAAATGAAGTTGTGTTTGGGGGAGCCTCAGTGTGTTTTTCTGAAGGTTCTCGGCAGAACACGCCTCTTGTGTTTTTCACGCTTCATTTTGGCGGCGCGGTCACGGCCTTGCGCCCATCACGACTCGTGCAAGCTCCGTGCTTCAAGTCCCTCCCGGCGAGTCGGCTCGCCCTCGCAGCACTCGAGGCTCCTGCTAGGAGCTTCCTCACTCATCCGAGCGGAGCGATACGATCGCACGACAAATAACGCGGTGCGCTCATGATGGGGCAATCCAAGTTAATCGAGAACATTGCGAGCGGGCGAGCGGGCGGGCGGGCGACGGGTGTCGTTAAAGCAGGTCAGTGACGTCAGCGGGGCCGCGGCGGTGGCCGAAGAGGGTCATTAAGGGGCGATCGCCCTTCGGAGGCGTCTGCGCCGCCGTCGGCGCTGCCCATCGGTCACCCGTGCGCACGACGACGCCCGTCCGTCGCTCAGCGCCAGCCTCCCTCTGGAGCACTGGCTTTGTCCTGGGCGATTTGGAGAGGCAGATGCCTTGTGGCAAAGTTACTTCAACGCACTTGGCAAAAGACGTCTCAGTGTCTCAGAAAACATGATACATAAACCAAATTTACCGGACCGGCAGATGTAGCTCAGGGTACCAATGATGACACTGCAGTGCCTCTGACCGGGAGGTCCTAGAGTCTGAGTTCCGACAGTGACGGGATTTTCGACACTTGATTCATAGCTAGATCGAATTCATTCACTGTCTGGAGGAGAATTCTAGGGGCCGGCTGCTATGATCGGTTGTTTTGCGCTGTTTCTTCGAACTCCGCGAATGCCGGAGTAGTACCCTAACAAACAGGCTACCGACCGCACATGATCTTTCCTTCCTCTTCCTTGGGAGCTTAGAGCTACTCCCAGTTAGGGTGGGTCCTCTGGTGGGAGAAAGCGGGTTGGGGATTCCCCGCTAGCCGACGAAAGGTCTGCGTCGCATCTCATTATGGCGTTTGTATTCACTTATCTATATTGTTTTTTCAAGATTAAAATGTTTGACGTACATCTCGAATTTTCTTTATCAGTTCTTTGAAAATTAAATTTATAGCTTATTTTCAACTTCATTAAGGAAATAATATGATGAAAATCATAATTATTCAACTATAGGTAAAAATTTTACATAACTGTTTTGTAAATCTCTGGCATCTTGCCAAAAAATTACGGAATATGTCTTTTATTCAAAACCTTGAAAATTTGTAAAAATTTAACATGAACCAATAAAATTTCTTAAAAAAGTTCAAATAAACATATTCCTAGAGAACTTAAAAATGATTCTTTCAAGTCGTTTATTCTTAGTCTCACAAAAAAATTCTGTCACAAATTATCAGCTTTACGCATTTTCAAAACCTTACACTACGTCAAAACTATGTTCTTCATCCTCGAATCTAATCACGTTTTCCAAAAGATAGTTTTCGTCCTCCGTAAATTAAAACTTTCTTTATTTCTATTTTCAGTTTTCTTAATTATTTTTCAATTACGTAATTAAAGAAAGTGACAGCATTTTTATTAAATCGGCAACTATTTACCTGTCAATTAAATGCAATTATACAATTGAACAGGTAGCACATAATTATTTAAAACAAAAAAAATAACGTTCTTCGAACCAAAACAATGCCAACCTCGGCGCCAGCGTTCGCTTGTTCGGAAAGCGCACAACCCATGGCCTCCTGGCTCGCGCCGCTACCGGCCGTCGGCGTAGGCGGCCTTGCCCGGCCCGCGCCCGTCGCCGGCGCGCGGGGGTTCGACGCGTGCGTGTGTCCGCGCCACGCCCCCGGCCGGACCGGAGTCCCAATTTGTTACGCCGGCAGGTGTGCCCTTCGATATATTTACGGATACAAACGGCGGGCTCCCCGCCATCCGTCTTTGTGCGATACGACTTACGTGAAGAAGTCGATCGCTGGAAGGCGATTCTTTTTGTCATCGGAACACAGAGTAAAAAAAGAGAACGTCAATGAAGTATGACTCCCGCGAAGGAGATCGTAAATCTCGCAAAAATTCTCACAGTAATTTAACGTGTAAAGTTAATCTGCTTCATTCATTGGGAATTAAGACGACGTGCCTTTGGGCGCTTATAAATGTTGGTTCTAATGTCAGTACGCGTACGTGTAAGCCATGAGGGATTCAGGCTTGAACACACTCATCACATTCGGGAGAACATGTAAGTCTCCATGAAAGGATTAAGTCATATAATCAGTTCCCATCTGTAAGGAAACGCCCCGAAAGATTACGACCCGTACAGCTTGCTCGGTGGATGCTGCTACAACCGGACGTTGTCTTGTCTTGCACGAAAAGCTGTTTTAGATGGACATTAGATGTGTTTATTTTCTGTTATCAAGCATTAAGGGATCGTACCTAACACCCAAACGACTTCTTCCAGTTTGAATAAGAAGCTATTTGTATCCTCTATTTTATGCCACCTGCCCCCGTCTTCCGTAAACTGAGAATATTCCTTAGAAAGTGGGTATCCATGTCTCTAAGTAGAATAAAGCAACATGTAATAGATTCTACAATTTCATAACAAGATAAATCTTACAAATTAGTGTTCATATCGGCAAAGTTTTTTGTGAACGTAAGATTAACTTCTACTAGTTGTTTAGAAATCTGAAATATCAAAAGTAATCCATTCAAAGACGATATACATGCTTATGTAACGACTCGACGAAACATTTTATTATTTTTCGGAAGACGTCAATTGAGCAAAATTAAAATTCTAGTACACTGGTATGACAATAATGTGATAACATTTTCTGTTTACGAATGTGACTCTAAAGTTTTATAATAAAAATGTGACTATATTAGTTAAAAAACAACGTTATAAACGTTATACGTATAAACGTTAAAAAAAACTTGAATTATAAAATTTGAAGTAAGATTTTTATACATTTAAACATTATAAATAATTGATGTTTAATGAAATTTAATTACTGTATTTAACATTAATAACAACTTACTTTTAATATTCATCATGACTTTAGTTTAACTCGATAATGGTGAAAAGCTTCATTTATCTTTTCAAAATTTAAAGACGGATAAATAAGAACAATTATTGACGAATGTTTCAATTGTACGTGTGCCGTACTAACATAAATTTTCGCACATCATCCTTCATCTCATGTGTTTTAAACTGAGTACTAGACATACCAAGCTGCAATTTAATGTTTTTGTCTGAAACGAAAACAACGTGACAGTATCCAAGAATACTTTCTGAAATTAATTCGTTTATCTTAATTTTTGCAAAGAATTTTTCATTAAAAAATATTCTTATTAACACTTCCGAAGAATCTAAAGTCACAAAAATGTAGGGTATTGCATCCTCTGATTTTTTTACTGATGAAGTTGTTACTTGAAAACTGATAAAGGAATCAGCTTCTACATTTTGTAAATTTGTGTTGTAACCCTTATTTCTTTCACTTAAATGCAGTACTTGCCCTGACTTTCTCAGCAATGTTTAGTTACTTTAAGAAAATATCGAATGACGCGGAAAATCAAATTCCCCTGAAAATAGTGTGTGCAGCCAGCAGGGCTCAATCGTGAGATATTTAATAACAATAATAGTAATAATAATAATAATAATAAATGTCACGGAATGTTTTCTTTATGCATAGTCTGTGGTGGAAGTCGTGTTCTGCTAGTTTCTTGATTGGGCGTCTCAATTCATTATTGCACCCGGTCCGGTTTCAGTTGGTCACGGCGGGCGTCCGTAGAGTTTACGTCTAGAACGATTTCTGCCCGCTTTATCCGTCTCGCCTGCATTAGTTCGACTTCTTATTTGGTGGACGGCAGCCTACGTCGAAGCCTTAGATCTCTAGTAAGTTAATGCCTTACTTTACGTGGTGAGCCATCAGTCCCGCCGTTCCGTCTGACCATGCAAATTTCGCTACGCTTCTTTCCCTATCTAGCGGAGAAAGAATAAATTATTCGGGGAACGAAACACGCGTTTTTTTTTAACTTAGCTCTTTTTGAATTTAGCTATTCGACTTAAGGTTCATTTACGCAGTAAATCTACAACATGGCACAGCCAGCTTCACTTCCCCTCCGAAGCAAGGTACTTTAAAGATGTTTTCGCCGTTAAACCCGATCCACAGCTTCGATCGGATTTGCAACTTGGATACAACCACCGATACGCTAACCGCCGCACCACCGAATGCGAGGGCGTCGAAGAGGAATCGCGAAGGCCGTGCGTGGACGTGTCGCAGGGGGCTGTGGAGCGCAGAGGCGGCGATAACGGCGCCTGAGAGGCCCGTTTCTTCGACCTCGCGACGCGACGCGTAGCGCCGCGCGCAGGCGCTCCACAGGAATGCGCGGAGGGAACTATCGAAACAGGTATCGACACGCGCGGCGGCGACCGGGGGAGGGGAGGGGAGGGGGGTCGGCCAGCGGGAGGCGAGGGGACGCTCGCGCCCCACATAAATCAGGCCCGAACCCAGGTCCAGCCGACGCCGCATACCGAGGTGAGGTCCCGCCGTTCGCGGAGCCACAGTGGACGAAATGGCTGCGTGGAGAAGGAGATTGTGGGGGGCGGGAAAGAGTGGAGGGACAGGATTTTGTTAATATGAATTGATGTGAAGGGTGAAAACGAACGAAAGGGAATGAAATACTCAATTCTAGGATAAACTTGATCAGATGAGATTTACATTGAGAAACAACTGTAGCCAAGCTGATACAATGCACCACATATTAATTCTAAAATTAATATTGGATATCGGTGACTAATGTTCCAGTAATGTTGGACAAACTTTACGGAAAATCAAAATGGAAGTTAATTTTGAGTTGTTAAAGAAAAATGATATAGTTGGGATTTTTTAAAATATTTATTCCTCCTGTTCAACACAATGTTTTACAGGGGTTTAATTTACATTAATATTTATGTAATAATGACTTTCATCCGGTTTTACTTCGTTCATAATTTTTTTTTCTTTTGAATTCACTGATTGATTATGATGGGAGGATATCCTGAACCAAAACGGCAATTTTGTTTCATTTTTTTAATATAAGCCAAATGTACTAAATGGCTAATGTACTACTCTAGTAAATACACAGTAAAAATAATAGATTAAAAATAAATTTTTGATTAAAGCGATTGTGTCAAAATGTGCCCGCACGAGCCACTTGCCCACCTGAGAATCCGGTCGCTCCTGCGGGCTTCTCCTGACTCCGCACTCAATTTCCTTCCTAATCTAGAAAGGCACGTCCTTGTGTCTGCTGCACCTGGGAAGGTAAGCGCAGAGAGCTCTATATATTGCGTCGTACGAATTCACGTCTGCCACATGATTTCTATCAAACAACCTACGTTTGAATTAGGTGTGTTACCTTATTACGTTACTTTCTTACTATATGTTCATTTTCTTTTTAAATTTTGCTTTGCATATCATTCTTGCGAAGCGGCAGCAAAGTGTTTGAATGGAAACTTCTTTGCCAGTTTCGCTTTTGTTGTTTTATTTAATTATTCTGTAATTTGTTGTACATAGCAATAATATGAAATAAATCAACAAGTCTCTATGTAGTTCAACTCCTTTAGTAAAATATTTACTCTTACAATTATTATATTACTCACGAGTGGACAGCTAATTGAAAATTTTTGTTCCTAACCTAATCGAATAAAGTTGATGCAATGTTTGCACTCTAAGAAAATGCAATCACGGAATCCTTTCGATTCCAAATGTTTAATTTTACTTTTAATTGAAACGTTAAAGTATTATTGATGTAGTTAATTTTGATGGATAGTTATTTTCCTTCACAAGAGGAAACAGGAATTAATATGTCTAAATTTGGGCAATAACTATCAAAGAACTTCTTCAAAACAATGTCTTAAATCCATTTATCCAGCGACATACCGACACTTCGGAGAAATTTGTGCAATCCTACTTTTAAAAATCGCGGCGGTTGTTCTTAAACGCAGTGTCCTCGAACTCGAGTAAGCTAGTTGCCTTCCCGAGTCATTGACTTACAAGATTCCGAGTTGATATATTGGGCAAGAGATTCAATTCGTAATTCTCTGTGAATCTGTGTGTTCGGAATAAACCAATGAGCTTTAATAATTCTCCGTTGGAATATATTTTCTATCATTTGAATTTTTCAAATGGGTAGTGGCAGCATTGCACCAGACGAGTACGCAAAATTCATTTTTTTATAAACATTCTGTCACAAAATTAACCAAAATATCAATGAAAGAAAAAAACGTTTTATCTCTTCTTTGTTCAATCTGTTTGAAAGTCATCGGGGAACCATTTGTACAGAATTTGAATTAAATTCATGTAAAATTACTATGAAAAGCCGGATTACCAACTGCTGAAAGTTTTGATCAGTTTCTTATTGTTTTAATAAAATTAAGAATAAAATAAATTTAAATAACTAAATTCAACATAAAACAATAAACAGAATATTTTAAAAAGTTTTAATGGAAATGATGCATTAATGACGAGAATATATTAAGAACCTTAACTTTGTGCCCTTCAACACATTAATACTCACTAACTTCTGGACTGTTCACTTACAAACGTATAAAAAAGTCTGAGGATGCATTCCTTTTTTACGTTAAAAATTAATTTCAGGAACATTAACACTGAAACATATCACACTTTCCCCCAAAAGGCAAGCTATCTCACATTGTAAACAACAGCGGCGCTATTTACGACCTGTATCCGTGGAGAACCTCTTTTCGCTGACTGTGCGGCCACCTCACCTCACCTCAGCCCGCCCCGGCCCGCCACCCCCGACGAGTCTGGAACCTCCCCACCGCCGCCCATTCCTCAGGCGCGTCACCCGAGCTTTCGCAGCCAATAAAGCATTTTGTCAAGAAGCACTCTATAAATATCCCAATGTCAGCCATAAACTAAAAATTTTCAAAGTCCCCCCTCCGAGATCCCGTCCGCGGCGCCTTCCCCAGTGACACAGAACGCGCCGCGACGCTTTGCCCGGCCTGGCGGGGCCGACCGCCGATACCCACACTCATATATTTAGCTTCAGATATTTGTACATACTTCCAAATACGTAATAAATAAACATGACGTACACACTCGAAATACACACACACACAGAGCAAATAGAATCGGATGTTATTTATGTGCATCAAGACTTCTTTGAAACGAATCCGGTTCTTGGGATCAGGAAAATAAAAGCAGACGAGAGCGCGCATGCAGTCGCCTTGGTGGCCCGACGAGTGAAGTGAGGACGCGAGGACGCAACATTGTTCATGGTCGTTTAGGTGAGATTCTACCGAAAATGTTGCGTTTAGGAGAGAATGCCAAGGTGGCCGTTTGGTGGGTGTGCTCGCCTGCTTCCGAAAGAAATAAAAGGTACCGTGACAGCCCTAAGGGAATCTTGAAAAGGAAAGTAGTCAAATGAGCGAATTGAATAACAATAGAATACAAATCTTTGTTGTACGTAACAGATGACGCAATAAACATTTCAATATCATATCAAATATTCCCAACAACCTCAGACCTGCAGCAGAGATTTGAGCATTTGTTGAAATGGCTAGAATGTCCGCGAAACAATGAAAAACAACGACAAACATGGGATTACCTAAAAGTATAGAAACAAAATGTCTGGAAAATTGTATCAGAATAATATTCGAAAAGGATTCATTAATATATCAATATACTTTTAGTAATATATCTTCTGATGCGTTTTACGGATGTGAATGCAAAAATTAGTAGAAAATGCATCGCTGGTGAGACTTGGAAATTCCCAAGACTATCTGTTAATCAAATTTTGAATGAACTAAAGAATGAAAATCTTTATTTCTTCGCCTGTGATATATGTATTACTTTATAATCATGTGAAAATGGATAAATAATTAAATTGTGAATTGTAAGAGATCAGCAAAGTAATGTCGACCGATTTTTCAATTATTTACAATTACTATTAACTACTACTTATGACTAATTTTATTGAAAGGAGAGAGTTTTTCATACCCTCGTACTAATTACTGTACGTGTGAATTTATTGTGTGAGAATCCTACTATTGATAACTTTTAATTACTGGAAAAAGTCATAAACGAGTTTGTACAAAACAAAGACTGCGTAAACTTTTATGGGTCTGACCTGCGATTTCGATGCATTGTACACTCCCCTTCTCGACAGCAAGAGCGGTGACTGACGGCCCCCCGTTTGCCTGGGCCGGCGCAACGCCCACAGCGAGGCCAGCGCGCGTAAGCAACGGGAGCTTGAAATACGCCGCGCCGTCGCCGCGCCGCCCTGCCGCCGATTGATCTCAAGGAGGCCGTGATCCACGAGAGGCGCGCCGAGCCGCGCGGGCGGGGGCGGAGCGGCGGTTGCTCTGCGGCGATGGCGGCAGAAGGGGCAGGGGCCATGGTGAAGGCGGCGGCGGTGGCAGCGATGGTGGTGGTGGAGTTGTGATGATGGCGGCTGTAGATGTGGTGGCGGCGACAGAGGTGGTGATGATTGTGGTGTTCTTGGTGGTGGTGGTGGTGGTGGCGGCGCCGGTAGAGCAGGTGGGAGCGGCAGGGGGTGGATAGTTGGGATAGTGATGGTTGCGGAGATGTCTGTTGTGGTTGCTAGGGCTAAGATGGTTGTGGTGGCTAAGGTGGCCGTGGCAGTGATGATAGTGATT